>JAEAOA010000545.1:212500-495000 GCA_016746295.1 Potamilus streckersoni
ATTTAGAAAGTGTTTGTGTCTTCATGTATATTCTGCAGACATGTGTTTCCTTATTTAGGCCCATTTTATTCTCTCTCTCTCTCTCTCTCTCTCTCTCTCTCTCTCTCTCTCTCTCTCTCTCTCTCTCTCTCTCTCTCTCTCTCTCTCTCTCTCTCTCTCTCTCTCTCTCTCTCTCTCTCTCTCTCTCTCTCTCTCTCTCTCTCTGCCAACATAAAATTCACTCATATATGAAAAAATAAAAACAATTAGCTACCACAATTCTTACAAGTGACTGATCATCACTGATAAATTCTGTTCTTAAATTATGTCACGCTTGACGCTCGTTGAATCGTACTGTTATGTTGCAATAGTACCTACACGTGAGCAATCTTTACTAAACCAATATGTTAACAAGAATAAGAGCATTTTCATTTTCACGCGAAGACATTAATTATTATTAATATTATTATTAATTATTGGACAAAATATACAATTTTGCGCATCAAATGTGTAATCTAATATATGAAAAGTTGTTGTTCAACAATTCTTGTAAAATTTCGGAACTTGTTTTTATGGATGTAGTATATCGTCATTAATTAGATTGACACAATGCATGTTTGCGTGCATATATATATATATATATATATATATATATATATATATATATATATATATATATATATATATATATATATCTATATATCTATATATATATATATATATATATATATATATATATATATATATATATATATATATATACACATTTATCTATATTTAAATATATATATATATATATAATTGTATGTGTGTATGCTCCGACTCAGACACATATAATTCAGAGTAATAGAATTTGATTTTATGATTTTATTTGTTTTTATTGAGAAAAACAGGCCAAGAATCCAGCGGAGTGTGGGAGGAAGTTGACGGGACCGACACGAAACAACCGGAACGATTTCCGTCCAACACGGTTCTGTCCCACAGACTCCTCGATAACTTGGCCATGCCTCTTTTTCCAAATAATATATCTAGATCTGCCCTTAGATAATTGCACCAAAAAACAATTAACGGTCTCGCAAATTGAAATTGCCTCGTTTTGAAATGACCTAGATCATGAACCCTAAGTATGAGTATTAGAGCAAATGGCATTTTTTCTTCCTGTGGAAACAACTACCATGATTTATTGTCAGTCACGTCACATTAGTGAATTTATTCAAGCAATCTAATTTGCCGTCATTTCCCATTTGATTGCTTATCTGCGATTGATGAATAAATTCATGAATCAAAGCTTTTCAAGTAATTTAAGTCAGTTTTGCAAGTAAATACATGTATGGTGTTATACGTGTAAAAGATGTAAAGAATATTCCTATGTATACTATGTCAACCTCAAGAAACATTGACGGATTTTGCCAGAATATAGTGGGAAAAAATATTTATTACTTAAATATACAATAATCGCTTCAGTATTTACAGTTACGCTACAAAATATGAAAAAAATGAAAATTTTGATATTCTCAATAAAGGAGTTCCTAAGTGTGTGTGTGTGTGTGTGTGTGTTTGTGTACGTGAGCTCGCGCACGCGTGAGTGTGTGTGTGTGTGTGTGTGTGTGTGTGTGTGTGTGTGTGTGTGTGTGTGTGTGTTTCGGAGATAATCATTGATCCGTTTAACAATAAATTAGGCAACGTCAAATCATGCTTAAATTACAGAATCTTTTATTTTAATTGATTTTGATGGAGCAGGAAATAAAATTATGCTTTCCTCTGGAATGCTTGACGGATTGTTTAAAGATTGTTTTGATACGGATATGTAGACTGAATTTGCTTCTTCAAACTTCTCTGCTTTGCTTTGGAATTGTGAAATTTGTTTTATGAAATGTTTTCTGTTGTACAGATTCGTAATGTCTGATATTGATAGAGAACACGGTGCACAAACCAAAAAGTATTTTCAAAAATGAAGAAATGAAAACATATGCCTGCGTGTAAGTGTTGGTTTAGTACTGTTGTAAAACTGACAGAGAGGATTTAAAATGCCAGAAGGATTGATTTAATTAAATTTGTGCTACATTTTAATTGCCCAGAAACGTGAAAATTATTGACTAGGCAGAAAGAGAAGTGTAATACTGACATTGTATTATGTAATTTTTTTCAGGTGGAATATCTTTCGCACAAAGTATGCTCATTTTCGCACATAGGACTCATAGTACTGATGGTTTGAAAAAATTGGGAACCAGTCTGGAAATATATGAAGCTAAAATAGGGTATATATTGGTTTGGCTGGCCAGGATATTGGCTGGGTATATATTGGTTTGGCTGGCCAGGATATTGGCTGATAATGAAAGTTAGATGTCAGTAAAAAATAATCTCTCTCTCTCTCTCTCTCTCTCTCTCTCTCTCTCTCTCTCTCTCTCTCTCTCTCTCTCTCTCTCTCTCTCTCTCTCTCTCTCTCTCTCTCTCTCTCTCTCTCTCTCTCACCTCACCATTAGGCCCCACCGGAGCAATTAATCTTTTTGTATCTGAAAAAAAGAAATTAGGGACAGTGTTTTATTGATAGAATTTTCGTCCTTTGACAGTTTGGAATTCATTACTAAAATTAGCACCCAACTCTTTGGTGCGAAATTTAAAGCACGTATTTTAAATATATGTAAATCCGGAAAATACTGCGGCTCATATAGGTTTCTCTACACAGAAGTTGTCATTCTGCATGCATCTATACTGCTAAATATAGGTTTAATCATGACCAGTCAAAATTTTAATTTTTTAAATCTTTAATATCATGGTGTTTGTATAGGTTTACTATGGGAGCTGAATTAGTACGTTAGCTCTATAGAGATCCTTAGACTTCAGGCCACTAAAACTGCTTCAGAACGGTAAGGCGTGTTCTTTCTCCAACTCCACGGTAGCTATTGGCAGGGGATATAACTCTAAGTTGTCAAACGGTTAGAAACATCACATCGTTTACAGTGTAGTAAATATGGCACAAAGTTCAATATATGGCATGTGATAAAATCTTTACTCCACCAACGGCGTCGATTGTTAAGCAACATTTGCACATTATTAAGAACCATTTCATGCCATGACATCTATAAATTTCACATAATACTCACAGGATTATCTACGGCTGAACAAACTGTTGAGAGTATTCTGTTTTTATCAATTTTCACTCTTGTTGATAGAACAATATGGAAATGCTAATAAATGATTTTATTCTTTTTTATAAATGCATCATTTTAGGATGCTTTTCAAACAGCATATTTTGTTAAATAGTGTGTTCGTTTTCGAAGATAGAAGAACATCAGCGATTAAGACCAGTCATTCTAAATTTCGACTATAACGTATGTGGATTGTCGATCGATTGATTTTCAACTCAGTTACGTTTATTTCTCTCTTCTCAATATAGAGTGAACATAAGATCCCAAAACAATGTAAAGTGTCAACAGTTCTATGCAACAAGAGACCAAAAGAAATGAAAATAGACGTTTTTGTTATGTGTAATCTATTGATATACATGTCCTGTCGAAAATTGTCCGTAAGGCCTTTGCATCTTGAGATTGACAGTACACTCTCCGAATTGTTTACTATCTTTAATTGGAATTAGAGTTTAGGTAGTTAAATTCAAACCAGTTTTGTCCGCAGTGCCTTGCAGACAATTAGTCAAAGTAACTTGCAAATGTGGCCGATTTGTTCACGAATATGAGATTTTGCAGTCTCTTGTTTGAACTCACACTTGTGACCTAAATAGGAAATCATTAATTTCAGCTCTCATTTTATCAAGGTTTACTGTTTTTATTTTTAACTTGGTGAAGTTTCGGGGTGGGGCATTCTTGAAGACGGTGATTTTCGATCTTTGAAACGAACTTTAATTTACTTATGCGTCTCAAAAGCTGGATACCAGGTGGTAGAGTTTTCAGTTATCTTTTTGTGCTGTTTTTTTCCAGCAGAAATATCATTGTTGTAAAAGACAGTAGCTTGAAGAATCCACTGGACATCCAAATGCAATACCACCATCTCTTACAACATGTATCTTGTTGTTTTGCGAATATCCATTTTATTCTCTCAACATGACAGCTCGGTTTCATCTGTACGAGCTCTCTTTTGTCTACCCTTCCTCATGTCCATTCCGCTTTCGTCGGAGGTTTTGTTCCGGTAGCATTAATAATGGTTCCTTCTTGATAAACTAAATAAATCGATCGAAGACAAAGTTCCATCTTCAGGACCAAAGTTATCCGATTTGTTCGCTCTGATAGGAAACTCTGCTTGAAAGATGTATTGACACTGGAAATAGGGTGTTACTTTCAATTAAGTTCACTGGTACGGCTATTCATTAAAAGAAGACAAATCAATTTGATAGCAAAGCGAAGAGAAATGCGTTGTTATTTGATTAAAAACTTTGCGTTCATGCGTCTTATCAATAATAATTGGAAAAAATCTTATTTTGTTTCTTCTTATTTTTCTCCTTCGGTATTTAATCAAATTCCGCTAGCCAAAGCTATCTATTTGTCCCAGCACAAAGACTGAAGGGAAAACTAAGAATCGGCTCAGCATTGGATCATGTAACTAGCGGTTTCTTTGTAGCATTGACTATGTTTTTGTGATTACGTCAAAGGGTTACGTGACCTAAAATTTGGCACAAGGTCCGTGTGTCAGATATACGGAGATTTATTGCAGACAGTTGGTATATCTGCTTTAAGTTGGCACAAATAAAAATGTCTTCCAGTCAACGATGGGTTGAAATAATGTAAAAAAAAAAACAACCTTATTTGTCAGTTTGATGAAAGATGTGTGAAACTCTGCACCCTTTGGTCTCATTTTATGCCTTCTCTTTTACTACCATTCGCTGGTCCTGTATATTTTGCCGCCCGACGAGGAAACACGTGGAAGCCAACTAGATCAGCCATGCAAACTCTATTCTGTGAAATGTGATACAATGTTACTCTCCCTTTACTTGGTTTTACTCAACTCCTCTCCCAGCAGTGTCAGAATATGAATAATAACTCATTTTTATCCAGCTTCAAAATATAAGTAAGCCTTTTTTCCAGACGTGATGTCGCTGTCAGGGCAGACTAATATCTTTCCTCTAACTTCAGGTGTACCAGTAAATTTTCCAACTATTTACCATCGTCAGAAGTTACTTACGAAAATCCGCTGAGCTCCTTTTCACAGAACGTAGCTGATTTTCACATCTTCCCCTATATTTAAATTACATAGGAAGATCACATGGTACTGAATACATAGAAGAGCTAGTGTCTATAATGTAGCCATCACATAAAGACAACGTCGTTAATAGTTGACAAAAAAGATTCACAGTCCAGGCGGTTTTTGACGTTTTCAGTTTAATGAATCGACATCTGGAAAATACTTTCCTCTCTACTACCAAATATACAATTCTCAATCATCGATTGCAAGTTTCAAATTCTCCAGTTTAGTCAATTATCTTGAAATTTTTGCACGTTGTCCTGCTCTTCAGTTTAGGAGGTAAGTAAATCATGTATGTAGTCCGCAATCCCAAATGCTTCTATAGAAAAGAGCAGTTCTGATAAACATCGAGGTCATCAAGTTTGTTTTCAGGTCTCACAATGTAGTTTTACTGTCAGACTGGTATTTGTTTCGTCAAAGTAGACTTGTTCATGAGACCAGTCATAAGATTTGGCTTGCACTGTGATTAATTTATGGTATGGCACTGCCATCGTACCTTTTTAACACCATGGGTAGCAAGAAACGTAAAAGCAACGTAATATACTAACTTACTGGTTATTTGTCATTACGATTCCTAAGATGGCGCTAGCTGTGATACGCTATGCTTGATTTTATTGATCCCAGCTCACGTGATTACCTGGTTAAGAAGATATACTATGAAAGTAGGCCACTGACTTTTTTTAGATAAATGCCCACAAAAAAATGCTCAAAGTCTGACTGGCCATTTAAAATCAACCCGCGGGCCGCAGGTTGAGCAACATTGGGGTATGGGGTATCGTGCTTAAACATTGATACATTATTTGTACATCAAGCAATAAATATAAACTTTATAAACTTCAATTATTTGAAAGCTATGAGGTCAAGTGGACTGCATTTGAACATACTTAAGTGTGAAATATTAAAACTTACAATTGTCATATTTGTTTATTTTTATATTTTCACATGCGAAAAATATCTCTGTAGATTCATGTCAAAATATAAGATTTCCCATCATGCCATGCGACGCTTGATTTTGATACATTCTAAGTCACTGATACTTACATTCTAAGTCACTGATACATTTTAAGTCACTGATGTTTACATTCTAAGTCACTGATGTTTATATTATAAGTCACTGATACTTTGATTTTAAGTCACTGATACTTACATTCTAAGTCACTGATACTTACATTCTAAGTCACTGATACTTACATTCTAAGTCATTGATGCGTACATTCTAAGTCACTGATACTTACATTCTAAGTCACTGATACTTACATTCTAAGTCATTGATGCGTACATTCTAAGTCAGTCACTGATACTTACATTCTAAGTCACTGATACTTACATTCTAAGTCATTGATGCTTACATTCTAATCACTGAGACTTACATTCTAAGTCATTGATGCGTACATTCTAAGTCAATGATACTTATATTCTAAGTCATTGATGCGTACATCCTAAGTCACTGATACTTACATTCTAAGTCACTGATACTTACATTCTAAGTCATTGATGCGTACATTCTAAGTCACTGATACTTACATTCTAAGTCACTGATACTTACATTCTAAGTCATTTATGCGTACATTCTAAGTCACTGATACTTACATTCTAAGTCATTGATGCGTACATTCTAAGTCACTGATATTTACTTTCTAAGTCACTGATACTTACATTCTAAGTCATTGATGCGTACATTCTAAGTCACTGATACTTACATTCTAAGTCATTGATGCGTACATTCTAAGTCATTGATACTTACGTTCTAAGTCACTGATACTTACATTCTAAGTCATTGATACTTACATTCTAAGTCATTGATGTTTACATTCTAAGTCACTGATACTTACATTCTAAGTCACTGATGCTTACATTCTAAGTCACTGATTCTTCTTACATTCTAAGTCATTGATGCGTACATTCTAAGTCACTGATACTTACATTCTAAGTCACTGATACTTACATTCTAAGTCACTGATGCTTACATTCTAAGTCATTGATGCGTACATTCTAAGTCACTGATACTTACATTCTAAGTCATTGATGCGTACATTCTAAGTCACTGATACTTACATTCTAAGTCACTGATACTTACATTCTAAGTCATTGATGCGTACATTCTAAGTCACTGATACTTACATTCTAAGTCATTGATGCGTACATTTTAAGTCACTGATACTTACATTCTAAGTCATTGATGCGTACATTCTAAGTCACTGATACTTACATTCTAAGTCACTGATACTTACATTCTAAGTCACTGATGCTTACATTCTAAGTCATTGATGCGTACATTCTAAGTCACTGATACTTACATTCTAAGTCATTGATGCGTACATTCTAAGTCACTGATACTTACATTCTAAGTCACTGATACTTACATTCTAAGTCATTGATGCGTACATTCTAAGTCACTGATACTTACATTCTAAGTCATTGATGCGTACATTCTAAGTCACTGATACTTACATTCTAAGTCACTGATACTTACATTCTAAGTCACTGATACTTACATTCTAAGTCATTGATAGTTATATGATCTCTATGTAAGTGCGGTCAATTTACGAAAATGAGATTGGGTGGGGTGGGGTGCTTTGCTGAAGAGTGAGTTTCATTATCAAAGTTTTGATTTTTAGCAAGAAAATCTTCTTTTCCTGCGAAAATACCATATATATTTCATCTTGCTGTGCCAAAAACGTTATATATTCAGAATATACGTAGGAAAAGATAATATACTTTATCCATTTTTCTGGGGGGGGGGCCAATGGTCGAGTTGTCTAAGGCGCTGTCCGTTACGGATCACTGCTATCTCACCTCTGTCTGCTTGGATTCGAGTCTAGGATTCGGGTGGGTCGGTGGTTCTTCCCGGTGATTTCCGGGTTTCTTCCTCCACCATTAATACTGGCCGCCATGAATAGCCTATCATGTGCTGAAAAATGGCGTTAAGCCCAACGACAACAAAATCTATTTTCTTGAAGGAGTGTAATATTATAAGTTCCCCTCAAATAATTATTTAAATAAAAGAAATATTAATTACTTGTTCCTCAATATCCGAAATTGACATGATGTTTGTGGCTGAGTGCTTACACGTAACCGTGGGTGATACAGAGATTATCATCACGATAATCGTAACAATGGCTACATGTAACCATGGGTGATGCAGAGATTATCATCACGATAATAGTAACGATGGCTACACGTAACCATGAATGATGTATAGAGTTTCATCACGTAACCATAGGTGAATAAGCGATCAGTAAAAGTTCCACCCTTCGTTAACATGTAAGCTAATTAATTGATTGACAAGAAACATAACTGTGACCCTTTGCCTAATTATTCGGACTAGATTTGTCATCTTTTTTAACATCCCATCTTTTCATTTGGATCAGGAAAATATAGTGATGTGTTTTATCGCATTTAAATATTTTATGGTAAGTTTTTGTACTGCTCGTCTTAATAATTTCCTCCTTTTTTCAGCAAGGTTATTGTGAACTCTGTCTTGCGAGTGAGAAAGTCTCTCGACCTCATTTTCTTCTGTAGTCTTCTCTCAATTCCTTGACTAAAATGTTGTATAATTCCTGTTCTTGGAATTATTCGCTCCGCCATCTTTTTCTGTGCAACAGATGTTAATTGTAATACTTCCTATTAACGTGTGCAGCATTATAAATATAGAGGAAAATATAAGAAGGTCTCTGAATGACTGCCACTATAGCTCTTTAACAACTGATGTGGCAAAAGTTATCCAAACATAAGCGTAACTTTAGTAAAGAGTCGTAATGAGGAATCAGTACGGCATCCAGCAACTGAGTCAAAATATTTCAACTGCTAATGACCATAGTACACAATTAATTTCACTATATTGTCTCTACATTTGTTTCTCAGTACTGAACTTTCCACTGTGACAATCAATACAAATCATATGTTAATCTAAAACACCTTCAAAGATGACTTTACGGTTTAGTTCTTGTCAAGGGTTGACCTGCATTTTTTTGAGAGGCTGAATTGTAAACAAAACACCAGGCAACGGAACACAGATTTCACTTCCGGATCATCACCATGACCTTATTACTCAATGTGCACTGTCGCCGAAATACACACAGACAACCATACCATAAGCTCACATTTTAAAGACTAAACAATTGCCTTTAAATCCTTACCAAGAATGCCAAAATCTGACTCTAGTATCACCACCAAACTTTGACAGGAAAAAGTGATCTAAAAATAGACTGGGACTACATTCGTGGTTACTGAACCGGATTTTATTAATTGTGTCAATGTTTTTGTCAAACTTTTATATTTGCATTTTTGTTTTTGCATGCCACTACTATTTCAACTTCATACATAAAGTCTTTTGAAATTTCCTTGCAAGCAAAACACGTGACACTATCAGAAAGTGTGTAGTGCTGGTGTTCTATAGGGTGCAATTTGAGATCCAATTGTTCTTAAGAAACCAAAACTAATTTTGCTATATCTTCCTTAATTATAGGAATTTTTCAATGCAGTAAAAACCTAATTGTAATATTTGATAAGGCCTGTCTGAAAATATTCTTGAAATTAAAAATATTGAAATATTAAATTTTAATGAAAATTTAAATAAATATATAAATTTTAAAAACTATTTATTTTACAAAAATTAAATTTTCATACAAGTTATGACATTCAGGTTGATAAATTTAAGGCAGAAAAGTGGACTAATGAATGGTGTTTAAAACAAATGGTATTTTAGGTCTGTACAACTGATAATATTAATCACAGAGGTACTGAATCATGATAGCTCACAATGATTTTGACAGCCAATTGCAATATGCCTATCCAGATGCATATAGGTGTACATACTAAAGAAACAATGACAAGTGCTATGTTCCACATTTATTTTGTTAGGTACTTGGGCAGTTGTTTGTATAACTAATAGCCCACTCAAATTTAAAGTTTTTATGGGACCACTACCATGTTTTATTGCAAATATGCATTCCATTTTAGTGCCGATAACTACAAAAGTCAACAATGCAATATGAAAATACAGTTTCAGGGAAGTTCCACCTTACTGAAAAATGATGTGAATCTCTGTCATGAAGATCTAAGCCATGTCTTTGAGATGCTGTATATCAGTGTACTGATATGAACTCATCTTGGTCACTAATAGCAGCAGACTGCACATGTCCTTATGAGACCTTGCTATCACCATTGGACTACTGGAGAGCTTCCAAAATGATACAACTCTAATACTTTGTTCCAGATACCAGGCTAGACCTGAAAAGATATAACATGTTTCACTTAATTCTAAAAAAAAAAACAGAAAGATGTAGGCAAATGAAGTTAAAATGTGTTAGAAATGGTGTTTTCAAAATAACATTCAGGTTGCAAATAGGGTTAAAAAAAGGTAAACTTGATAGAGTGACACTCAAAGATATGAAGTAATGGGCATGTATTAAAGTGACAAATGCATCCTAAAAATAGATGAAGTTTCTACAAGCATAATACACGTTAAGTAACTAATCAGGTAGAGTATGTATCATAAAGTTTAAGGCAATGTTGGAACGGTGAGGTTTGATCATTGGTGTAAACATTGATACATATCAGTAGAGTGGAAAGTCAAATGACAATGTACCAAATTAAAATTTATTACTATATGCAATCCTATTCATGAAGGAAAAACAATTTTAGATATTGCTAGTGAATATAGCAAAATGTGGCCACACAGATCAACTATAGGTACCAATAGATCCTATATCATCAACTAAATGTGAAATTTTCATCCCGAAAACTTGTAAACAAGGATGGATATTTGCATGTGTGGGACATATGCAATGTACTTGGTAACATCACATGTGCAAACATGATTCAAATAATCTTTTTGAACATTTTTAGTCTATTTTCAAGAGTCTTGGCTACCAAGTTATTAAGTTCAATGATTCAGTGATTCAATGGAATCCGATATTAGCTGATGCTGCAATAGCGCCCTCTGTCAAAGTACTAAATTGAAATGTGTTACCCTACAGAGGCATATTCATGATGAAAATAACATCTTGGGATATTTTAAGTGCACACAGTCAAAACTGAGCATTACAGATTCACTATAGGTACTATGTCAGCCTAACAATGTCAACTTTTGATTCCAAACATTACAAAATATATGCATATTTGTTTATGTCAGCTATGTAACCATATTAGGATCAGTTGTAGAAAGTTAAATTCAAATAATCTGTTTGAATATTATTTATGTAATCTTTAAAGTGTCAGATAACAAATATTATTAGTCATTTATAATGCATAAAGCAAAATGGATCATGAGAATTCTCACAATATCATCTGAGCCACAATGCCGCACTACATCAATCAACATCTTAAAGAAACTGAACAATAAAATGGAATGCATTCTGTGTCCAACTTACATCATTTTGCAGTTTTCTTACATGCAATGGTAAATATACCTGGGTAAAGTATATTTTACCCCCTCTGACCTGTATTTCATTCTCTGACAGTTTAATATAATTTTTTAGAGAACTTAAACAGGTTCTAGTATAAAGTCTTCATCTCTGTCCTCTCACTAAATACCCTATAACTATGTTTATAAACAATTACTGATAGCTATACAAGCAGATATGTGTTACTCAGGAAGTCACCCCATCATAAAAACATAAATTAACTGTTTTGATCCCAAATAAATAGTTGCAATGACCTAAAGGTACAAAGCAATGTAGAATTTTGTCTTCATGTATTTTAAATAAAGGTCTCATTTTGACTAATAAAGATAATTTCTCTGATCAAATTTGACAAATATGCATCATTTGAGCTTGTATATGGTGTAGGAGTATATATATGCTGATATATTTTCATATCATTCCAAATAAATATTATATCTGTGTATACTTGGTGGAAAAATTTATTTTTTAATTGTTTTTTAAATTTTATTTAAATTTTTAAAATTAAAATTACTTTTTTATTTTTAATTTCATTTTTATATTTTTCATGTCAATATACATAAGCTATTAAAATTTCATGTGTATGTCATTAATAATAAAAATTTTATATCAGTTTCAAGTTTTTACTGACAGGCCATAGTACACAATTAATTTCACTATATTGTCTCTACATTTGTTTCTCAGTACTGAACTTTCCACTGTGTGACAATCAATACAAATCATATGTTAGTCTAAAATACCTTCAAAGATGACTTTACGGTTTAGTTCTTGTCAAGGGTTGACCTGTATTTTTTGAGAGGCTGAATTGTAAACAAAACACCAGGCAACGGAACACAGATTTCACTTCCGGATCATCACCATGACCTTATTACTCAATGTGCACTGTCGCCGAAATACACACAGACAACCACACCATAAGTTCACATTTTAAAGAATAAACAATTGCCTTTAAATCCTTACCAAGAATGCCAAAATCTAACTCTAGTTATCACCACCAATTTCAGACAGGAAAAAGTGATCTAAAATAGACTGGGACTACATTCGTGGTTACTGAACCGGATTTTATTAATTGTGTACTGATTCCTAATGCCTGCGTAGGAAGTTGGAGAGCTTTCGATTAGAGTACAACTTTAAAATTATGCACAATTCAAACTTCGACGATGTAACAACTTAATTTCGAGATTGTTTCTTCCCGCAAGGGAGAAATATTTCGTTTTACTTTTGACTTGCCTATTTTAATTTAATCTAATCTGTGCCTTGAGACTTCGTCTGATGTTTTTTATGCTGATTGATTTTGTTTGTGCATGTAAATCTACGGCATAGGTAATCTATTGCATAGGTTAATTTAGTTATATAATCTATTGCATAGGTTAATTTAGTTATATAATCTATTGCATAGGTTAATTTAGTTATATAATCTATTGCATAGGTTAATTGAGTAATATAATTTCTTGCATCGGTTAATTTCATTATATGATTTATTGCATAGGTTAATTTAGTAATATATATTACTGCATAGGTGAATTTAGTTTGTTTAGGGGAGGGTTCGTTTGAACTTATTGTACTCTCATTTTATCAAGCAATATGGAATTAGCAAGAGTTGTTTAACTAATTAAGGTCATTTCCTTTTCCTAAAACATAAAAAATGATCGAAAGATGATAATGATTTTATAAAAGTAAAAAAGTACATCATATAAACAAGGTAAACAGACATGGAACGTTTCGAAAGAAGAGAGCAAATGTATTGGCATGTAATTAAGTAAATAAGCAATTAACGAGAGAGAGAGAGAGAGAGAGAGAGAGAGAGAGAGAGAGAGAGAGACTGCATTGGTTACAGTCGTGTTTGTCTTTCACTTATTTCATTTTTTCTATAATATAATTTTAAGTATTAATAACGTCCATTTTCGTGGTTATATTTCGGAACATTTAGGGATTTTACAGAATTTGTTTCTTTACTTAGTTCGACTTAATATCTCAATGATAAATCCAGAACTACGTAACAGTTGTGTTGAAAGACAGGAAAAGAACTGTAATCTTTGAGTATGAAGTATGTGGCAAATAGAGATGGAATCTTTGAGTATGAAGTATGTGGCAAATAGAGATGGAATCTTTGAGTATGAAGTATATGGAAAATAGAGATGGAATCTTTAAGTATGAAGTATATGGAAAATAGAGATGGAATCTTTGAGTATGAAGTATATGGAAAATAGAGATGGAATCTTTGAGTATGAAGTATATGGAAAATAGAGATGGAATCTTTAAGTATGAAGTATATGGAAAATAGAGATGGAATCTTTGAGTATGAAGTATATGGAAAATAGAGATGGAATTTTTGAGTATCCAAGAAGAGGGAGAGAGCTCACAGGCCCGGTTCTTGATGTGTGGGGCCCAAGACAACATGTGGGGCCGAAGGTAGCAAGCAATGAGCGCTGGGCCCCAAGCAAAATAATTGCATTGCGGAGAAACAATTGGCCCAAGACGGTTGCATCGTCCCGCTTTGCCCTATGGCCCTGCCTGAGAACTGGAATCTTTGAGTATTAAGTAAATATGTAACAGAGCTGGAATCTTTGAGTATTAAATAACAGGCAATAGCGCTGGGTCTTTGAGTATTAAATAAGAGGCAATATAACTGGGATTTTTGAGTGTTAAATAAGAGGCAATATAACTGGGATTTTTGAGTGTTAAATAAGAGGCAATATAACTGGGATTTTTGAGTGTTAAATAAGAGGCAATATAACTGGGATTTTTGAGTGTTAAATAAGAGGCAATATAACTGGGATTTTTGAGTGTTAAATAAGAGGCAATAGAGCTGAGATTTTTGAGTGTAAAATAAGAGGCAATAGCGCTGGGATATTTGAGTATTAAATGGGGCAATAGAGAATAATAGTGCTCAACATTTTCATTGTCTTATCCACGTGTACTCATGGGAGAACTGACTACATTCATTCTGCATGTATCGGATTTGAGACTGCATGCTTATGTAAGCTAATTATGTGTGATGTTTAGATGACATCATAACACCGTAGTGCCATGTAAGTTGGACTCGATAAACGATTTTTTTTTCTTTAAATAATGGCGGATTAGGCCAGACTTAAGATATATTCAATGAGAGGGTTCCAAAGAACAGTAGTAGACAGTGAAAAAGGCGTCTGACAAATAAAATACTTTGGGAATTACATGGAAAATACTGAAATGTCTCATATGTACTGGTCGCTTTAATAGTTAGGAACTTCGGTATTTATAACCGAAAACATTATGTTTATAAGATTTGGTTGTATTGTTTATTACATATTTTAATTTAGTCGTATGGTCTTTTGCAAAGATAAGTTTAGTTATATAATCTATTGCAGAGGTAAATATAGTCGTATAGTCTTTTGCATATATTAGTTTAGTTATATAATCTATTGTAACAGTTAACACGATTTAGTGTTATTGTCTATTGCATATGTTAATTCAGCTGCATAGTGTCTTGTAATGGTTAATTTAGCTATATAACCTATTACATAGGTTATTTAGTTATCTAACCTATTGCATACGTTAATTTAGTTATATAGCCTATTGCAAAGCATAATTTAGTTATATAACCTATTGCACAGGTTAATTTAGTTATATAACCTATTGCATAGGATAATTTAGTTATATAACCTATTGCATAGGATAATTTAGTTATATAACCTATTGCACAGGTTAATTTAGTTATATAACCTATTGCACAGGTTGATTTAGTTATATAACCTATTGCATAGGATAATTTAGTTATATAACCTATTGCGTAGGATAATTTGGTTATATAACCTATTGCACAGGTTAATTTAATTATATAACCTATTGCATAGGATAATTTAGCTATATAACCTATTGCACAGGTTAATTTAGTTATATAACCTATTGCACAGGTTAATTTAGTTATATAACCTATTGCACAGGTTACTTTAGTTATACAACCTATTGCACAGGTTACTTTAGTTATACAACCTATTGCACAGGTTAATTTAGTTATATAACCTATTGCACAGGTTAATTTAGTTATATAACCTATTGCACAGGTTAATTTAGTTTATAACACAGGTTAATTTAGTTATATAACGTATTGAATAGGTTCATTTAGTTATATAGCCTATTGCATAGGATAATTTAGTTATAAAACCTATTGCACAGGTTTATTTAGTATATAACACAGGTTAATTTAGTTATATAACATATTGAATAGGTTAAGTTAGTTATATAGCCTATTGCATATGTTAATTTAATTATATAACGTACATCACATGTTAATTTAGTTATATAACATATCGCATAGATTAATTGAGTTATATAACCTATTACACATGTTAATTTAGTTATATAACCTTTTGTAAACGTTAATTTAGTTATAGAACCTTTTACATACGTTAATTTAGTTATAGAACAAACAGCACGTGTTAATTTAGTTACATGGCATGATAGCATATTAATTCAGATTGTTTATATGAATGGACACTCACAACATTAAATCTAAGTACAGTCTAATTCAGTTAGAGTACACTACAATACAGTAAACGTATAGTCTGATATAGTAAATATACAGTCCAATACATTTAAAAATACAGACTAATATAATAGCAAAGACTAATACTATTAAAGTACAATCTAACAGTAATAGTACAGCATATTACAGGAAAAGGACATTCTAGTATAGTAATTGTACATTCTAATACAGCAATAATATAGCATACTACAGTACAAGCACAGTCTAATACAGTACAATACAGTCTAATACAGTAATAGTACAGTCTAATACAGTAATAGTACAGTCTGATACAGTAACAGTACAGTCTGATACAGTAATTGTACAGATGAATACAATCACTATAGTCTAATACAGTAATAGCAGTCTAATACGTAAGAGTACTAATGCAATGAAAATATAGATTGACATAGCAATAGTACAGTCTAATGTAGTAAATGTACAGTCCAATACAGTAAAACTAAAAATACAGTTACAGTACAGTCTACAACAATATAAGTACAGACTAATACAAAGTATAGTGTAATACAGTAAAAGGATTGGAATTGAATATAATTCTTGCGTATAGATCTTTAATTTGCTTAGTTCTTGAACATTATTCAATACCAACTGGGGAGAATTTCAATTTTTAAACACTCAAGTTAACGATGAAATCGACCACAAAATGCACCTCTGATATCGGCTGCTCAGGAAGTCAATGGGCCCCAAATGGCTAATTCGCCTATATAAAGCAATCCAAAACTAAGAAAGGCAATCTTCCATTTTAAACTTTTATGGGCAATAAACAAACTTTGATGGGTCGAAAATATCTAGTATTACCCTTAGAACAAAACAAGTGCTATATTTCAATTCGTTTAATAATGTTCGTTAAAAATATGTTCATTTGCCTAATCTGTTCTATTTTTCTTGCAAATTGACGATGGTCTGTCCCAGTGACATCCCATGATGTTAGTATGGTGCTACTGTAATGGATTTTAATTTGGTTTTTTTTATGTAGTTTTAATAATTTTTTGCGCTATGTGCTACTGTAATGGATTTTGCCTTTGTGCTACTGTAATGGATTTTAATTTGGTTTTTTTTTTATGTAGCTTTAATAATTTTTTAGTCATATCACTACGATGTCTGCAGTATGGTAGCTTATAGTGATGTCTAGCACTGGGGCATCACGCCGAAGACATTAGGATGATGTCCCACCCAGTCACATTATCCTGACACCAGGACGACCAGTCATAACACTAACCTCTTAATATTGAGCGCTAGAGCGCCAAGCGAGGCAACTGTTAATAACATTTTTGTAAATCTTTGGTATGACTTGGCCGAGGATCAAATTCACAACCTCCTTCATCCGAGGCAGGCGTTTAACCACTAAGGCTACCGGAGTAGTCGCTACTCTAATGAACGTGTGTAGTCTATTACTCTTACACTTGTACTACTCGAATGGGGTTTTAGTCTGGTAATCTTACCTTTATACTATGGAAGCATGTATTCTGGTACTATTACCTTTGTACTATAATGGAAGCATGTAATCTGGTACTCGTACCATTGTACCACTCTAATGGAAATATATAGTTTGGTACTCTTATCTTTGTACTACTCTAATGGAAGTACGTAGTCTGGTACTCTTACCTTTGTACTATACTAATGGGGTATATAATCTGTTGCCCTTATCCTTGTCCTACTTTAATGGTTTTGTAGTCTGGTACTATTACTCTGTACTATAATGCAATATATAGTCTGGTACTCTTACTTTTGAATTAATCCAATAGGTATTTAGTCTGATACCTTTACCTTTGTGCTAATCTAGTAGGGTATATAGTATGGTACTCATGCCTTTGTGTTAATCTAGTGGGTATTTACAGTGGTACTTTGTACTGCTCTAATGGGGTATAATGCTACGATACTTGTATAGGAGAGAGAGAGAGAGAGAGAGAGAGAGAGAGAGAGAGAGAGAGAGAGAGAGAGGAGGGGAAGTGTTATTCGTGATATAGTTCCCTTTTTCGGCGACAGAATGGTATACATTAATTGGAGGAAGAAGTACCAGGGCAAACACCGGTAAGAGCCATCTACCCATGGGAAGCTACTGACAAGAATTCTCAAATACCCACATTAGTCGAGATTAGTCCACTGGGACCCCAGAGAGAGAGAGAGAGAGAGAGAGAGGGGGGGCTTAAGAAGTAAGACAATGAAGGCCTGGTGAGTATATATATATATATATATATATATATATATATATATATATATATATATATATATATATATATATATATATATATATATATATATATATATATATAAAACCAAGCACCCTAAATTAATTCAAGCGTATATAGCGTGTCAAGCAATATCAACTATTTCACCTTTGATTTGACATGACTTTAAAAATGGTAAAAAGATATGTTAAATATTTAAATTGTCTATATTGATTAAACTTTGCAAGTTAATGTCTATTATTGAAGTCTTTTACACCCTTTTGTCTTTAAATAGATGTTGATTGAACTTTAATCGAGCAATTGCATTAAAAGCCTTTCAGTTCTTTCTCATATGTACGGCAAGTTTAAAGAGCTATTAATAATTTAGACATAATCAATGGCTTTTTTCAGATAATATGTTTCTTTCACATCAAATGGAGCATTTTCTCATAAATATTCCATTTTAACCTTGATTCCGTTCATAGAAACGAGAAATAAATGCACTTTCATCCGCCCGCGTGAAATAATTGATACTTTTCTCTCGCTAGTACTAGCTAAATGATCGTCAAACTTTCAATATTTATGACTCCAGTCAAGAAAGATATAATTATTCCGACCAAATTCATTTGTGTCGTTCGTTTGGGAATTCAAGTTTTGGATGATTACATGTTAGGCTTTGTGATCAGGCGAGAACCAATAGCTAGGTCATGTGAGGCTAGTCTTGGCCAACTCGATTCGCATTCCTTATTTTATCGGTATTTCATAGTTTGATGTCAGTTTCAATCTCAATAACACAAAGAATTGTGATTTTTTAGAAATATCGTTTCATGAATGAAAACAAGGTGAAATTGGTTCATACGTACTTTCAACATAAAAATGCATTCAGTCTTACAAGAAGAATGTTTATCATATCATAAACTTATAAGCGAATAAGTTTCACCTTTGACGGGACTCAAATTAGATCTCGCCATAGCGTATTTCAACTTATTATCATCGATTTAGTTACCTAATCTAATTAGCATAATTACCATTAGCACGTCATTCTTGTTGTCATCTCTAACATCATCATCTTCGTCATTTTAAGTCGCTGTAACTGAAATTACTTTTAAATGATTCTTAGATAATAATTCATTTTTCCTTCGTTCTTTTCTATTTCGTCTATTCAGTGGCAAATTGGAGAAAATTTATTTTCATATAAAACAAAATTGTAAAATTAAGTTATCTTTCATATATATATATATATATATATATATATATATATATATATATATATATATATATATATATATATATATATATATATATATATATATATGTGTGTGTGTGTGTGTGTGTGATACAGCTAAATTTGACTAACATGTCGCCCACTTTGTTGTGATTATAAACAAAGAATTTTTCGTCTATTTATTTTAGAGTTTTCTTAATACAAAACTGAACACAAATATTATCATTTCACACAAGACTAATCTGGCTTAGTAAGTTAAAATAAAACTTTTGTTTGTAACGAATCAATACAATAAGGAATACAAACTTTATCCAGTTTCGGATGGTTTATTTTTTGATAATGGAGAAGGCGCCGTTGTGCATCGATATTGTCGGTATCAGCCATCAAACAGTGTGTTGGTTCGATACTGTCCGGTATCACTCATCAGACGGTGTGTTGCTTCGATAATGTCAGTATCACTTATCCGGTTATTGACTTCTGCTAGGGACATTATGAGAAAATCGAACCTGCAGATCATCAATGTCACATTCTCGTCGATAATATAATTCAGCTTGTTTGATGTTGCGATTCCAAGAACACTGTATCTGTCTTCAAACTGTAGACTGATGGGTTACGGTTGGACGTTATCTTCGGCTTGTCTAAAACTAAGTTTATTAACGATTGAATACGCGTGTATCGGAGAAGAGAAAAAAGTGAGTGAACGTGTCTAAAAAGAACACGCGTATTTGCTTTTCACAAAAGACTGACCCCACATAATTTGTTTTAGTGTGTATGCAAAAGAGCCATCCGTTGGATTGTGGATGGAAACAAAGCTATTGCTCTTCAGTTGCAGAAATGTGATTGTTATAAGTCTTATTCGAGCTGTTGCTTCGGCTTAAGTGCAAATTCGAAAACTGAAAGAGAAAATATTAGATCAGCATAGGGTTCTGAAACACTTTTTAATTTTAAAATAACAAAGCTCTTTTAGCGTGTCCTGTCGCGCACACACAAGAAATACAACACAAATGATTGATTGATTGATTGATTGATTGATTGATTGATTGATTGATTGATTGATTGATTGATTGATTGATTGATTGATTGATTGATTGATTGATTGATTGATTGATTGATATCATCGAGACTGACACTGTTCCTTTAGTAAACAGGTTTGTTGTGAGGGATCAAAAGTGTGTATTTTGCATCCTTGCTGTGTTTCATGATTAGACACTTATATGCGTTTATGGTAAGACCATGCGATACAGATGTTTCTACCACAAAATTGTAATAGGAACAGGAAATGGACATTCAAAAGAGGATACAAAAAGTATAACCAAAAAACAAAAGTGAAACGTTGTTGTCAGCCATTCAAACCAAACGAGTGAAATGTGCGCTTTTAGCACATATCTCATAGTTTATTTGATTTAAGCGAACGTTCGCTCAGAAACAGCGACTATGATGTTACAGATTACAGTCACCTTACTACTGAAACTGTCAGCAAAATCCCCAAAATAGTTAAGAGAGGACAATTTTGCTGTGTACATCATGTTCGTATGAGTTACTTCCCTTGTCTTAATATTCTGATCGTGTTTTTGATTTCTTTAAATAAAAAAAAACAATTTCAAAATTTGAAACAAAATATTCCATTATTGTACGGTCATGCCACATATACACATACATGTCTAATCAACAAACTCTGCATTTATTTGAAATGCACTCGGATCTCCCCTCTGAATGTCTAATAGGATTAAGGTAGACCATATTCAAATCTTGCTTCATCGTGATTGGATATACGGTACGGCAACTATCTGGTGAGAATATACATGGTTTCTAAATTTGAATAGTTGATACTGATGATTTCTACATTTCATCTTGCTATCTTGGTTGATCCTTTTTAATACCATAAATGTATGGAGGATATATATTTTTTGAGAAGATATAAATAAATATTTCACGAGTGAAGTAGAAACATTGCTTAAAGTGCTTCCTTATTACTACTCTACAACAAGTAGATTTTAATTTTATTATATACATTTTAAAGGCTAAAACGGTCGATCTACAATTTTATATGGAATTTTTCTATGTTCGATGATAGCATGATTAACAACTGCATTATTACATCGACAAAAAAATTAATTTCCG
The DNA here is from genome assembly GCA_016746295.1 of Potamilus streckersoni. Taxonomy (NCBI): domain Eukaryota; kingdom Metazoa; phylum Mollusca; class Bivalvia; order Unionida; family Unionidae; genus Potamilus; species Potamilus streckersoni. The sequence continues at coordinate 234,119 of JAEAOA010000545.1, forward strand.
ATAATTTTTAGCCAGCACCCTTATAATGCAATTTGTTAAATTAAATAGTGTTATCATAGGAAACTGAAGAGATCTTTGTTTTCTAACACATTTCTGTCCATGGCTGTGACGAGTGAGTTAGCCAATAATGATTAAGGTTTTTGTATTTTTTGCTGACGTCTGCATCAGAACATGAATTATTAGGTAATAGACGACGCACCCAAATTTCCATGGTCACTTAATTTCAGTTTGCAATCTACACTCATATATCCCCAATTTATCCATCCATTTTGAAGATACGTATGATTGCTCACGAGAGCTTTAACCTCTACTTAAACATTTTTTTTAAATTTAATACCTAGCTTTTCCCTTCAAACTGGTACCGTTTGTTGTTGAGTGAACATATATACAATACTGTAGGATTACACTGAATATCAAACAGAACAGTCCATGTAAGTCCTGTCACTGGTAATTCACACGATTAAATTTTTTGTTTGTTGTGAGATTTTTCACAGTTGAATTAATCAATCATTTTTGTTTTTATTTGTTGTGCCAAACAGACTTTGCCAATTTCAATTCAACTCATTATTTTAGAACTCTAAATAGTCCTTCACTACCGTGTCACCTACATGTACAAAGTTAGATCAAAGAATGCCGACTCTGATCTTCACGGATTCCTATCAGTGTTAAAAACTGACCTAACACGTATATAACAGAGCTGAAGGTAGCCGGTTCACGATTGAGAAAACTCGATCGATGATATTACTGAATAAGTGCAATGAAGTTTAAATTGCCTGAAGCAAAAGTTTAACTATTTTACATCGAGTGACCATAATAAAAAATGCCTGTGCGCAGAACTATTCTAAGTCTGCTTTCCCACCTAGTCTTTATCCTGTCTGGTTTGTTTGTTTGTTACTTAAAATAGAACGCCGGTAACCATGGAAAGACTTCACAACCCTGAAAATATTTTTTTTTTAAAAAAATCAATGCTTCGAAACGTACCAAGTTAGAAATTATTAAATAATTTTACATCGATTTACGGGAGAAAAATAAATGATTTGACATGGTTATGCCAAACTATCACGCATTAGCAATGAAGAAATCATGTTATACCTGATTCAGCTGATATGAGCAAAGTCAAGACAGTGTCTTCCTTTGAAGAAAACCGATATAATTCAAAATTGTTTTACTCGTCTGCTCTGTATTCACAATGAGTAACAACTTAAATTTATTAAACTGCAATCACGTTGAATAACAATTTAATCTTGTTCAACATCATTCACATTGTTCAACTGCATTCAAATCGAATAACTATTCAATTTTATTCAACTGTATTCACATTGAATAACCATTCAATTTTATTCAACGGCATTCACAATAAATAACCATTCAATTTTATTAATGTGCATTCGCATTGAATAACAATTTAATTATATTAAGCTGCAAATTGCATTGAATAACCATTCAATTTTATTCAACCGCTAAATAGTTTATGCCATTAGATTTTTAATTAAAGATATACGAACTGCATGCAAGTTTTGGTACGAAAGTTCGAAGATAGGCAGCTTCCTGCTCACATTACAATTATTATTAAACATAAGGGTATTTTTTATTTAGTTACGTTTCTACGGATTTTTGAGGAGGGAAGAATTATAGATATTGACACTGTTCCGCCTCTTTTCATCCCTTCCCCACCCCACTAAACATATTTTAAATTGTTAAAACATTAAATCACATAAACATAACAAATGGCGTATATTTAGGTGGTGTGAGAAACGCCCAACTGACAATGGCTGACAGCTTTATTATTATTACCCCAGTACTCTGTCGGTTTGGTGACAAGAACACCCAAATATAGTTATTTTATAAACTGTGTTCAATCAAAAATTATTACACTCAAACGTTATAATATTAGTTATGCAAGACGACATTAAAGATAAAGCGTGCAAAATTCGCCAATCGACGCCAGCTTTAATAATACCATGACATACTCTCTAATTAGGAATTTAGTGCAAGATAGAAAATATAAGGGATAAAGTCTTGCTGGCTTTTATATACAAAATACGAAATTTTTTTCTTCTGGTCTTTATATATTCTTTCTGAGTCGAACGCGTATTCTTTGTAGCATCTTATTTGCACTAGAGCAGTTGAGGTTTATTGGGACGCATACCCAGCAACCAATTTGTACTATAGCGGTTGAGGTTTATTGGGACGCTTACCCAGCAATCCATTTGCACTAGAGCAGTGTAGGTTTATTGGGACGCTTACCCAGCAATAAATTTCCACAAGAGATATTGAGGTTTATTGGGACGCTTACCCAGCAATCAATTTGCACTGGATCTTTAATTTTGTGATGTGTTTGTCTGACTGTCACGCAGAAACTCGAGCTCAATTACGAACGGCAGCTAAAGTCTATTTAATTTCTGCGAAAACACAATTATTTTCAAGTTTTGTCAAAATTAGCTTATTTAAGCAAACTGTGAAATATCTCATTGCCGTTTACTCTGGCATACATAACTAGTCTTGACATCTGGAAAAGGCTTTGATACACACAAATCGATGCAAAACATGATGGTTTCGTTCCTACTTCCAGCTACTATCGTGCTGAACATGTCCTCTCATATTTAACTGGCAAACATAAATGCATTAGCTCCAGCCTGGACCGTAAATATGACAGTGTGTCCTATTTAAAACATTAAATTTGAATCTATTTGCGATCAACGAGTTTGTCTATATCGTTTACAATTTCAGAACATGCTGTTTGATATATGGGCCAATGAATTTTAAGCATTCTCTCTCTCTCTCTCTCTCTCTCTCTCTCTCTCTCTCTCTCTCTCTCTCTCTCTCTCTCTCTCTCTCTCTCTCTCTCTCTCTCTCTCTCTCTCTCTCTCTCTCTCTCTCTCAGTACCAACAACTATGGTTTCCCTCAAGTATCGTTGGATCAAAACAATAGTGGATATGCTATTTTATCAGAGCTTTATTTTTTTAGTAATTACCTCTTGTTTTAACTTACTGACAGTTTACCTCGTTTCTTTACTGATGATGAATGACCGCGAAAAAGACCTATATTTCGGACAACTGGGCAGACATGCTAAGTCCGTAATGAATGTATGTATGTATGTATGTATGTATGTATGTATGTATGTATGTATGTATGTATGTATGTATGTATGTATGTATGTGTGTGTGTATGTGTTTGTGTGTGTGTGTGTATGTATGTATGTATGTATGTATGTATGTATGTATGTATGTATGTATGTATGTATGTATGTATGTATGTATGTATGTATGTATGTATGTATGTATGTATGTATGTATGTATGTATGTATGTATCTATGTATGTATGTATGTATGTATGTATGAAAGTATGTATGCGTTGTTTGGTACCCTGCAATTTTCACTACATTACAAACTTAGTAAAGAAAGCAGGAAAGCAGACTAATTTATAATAAATTCGAAATAGTATGGCGGAATGGAAGTAATAATCTCCGTCAGTCAGAGAGAACAAGATGTGAGAGAACTAGATAAAGATAGTCTAATGCGATATGTCGTTTGAATAGCTCATTCTAATTTGGCGTCATGTTCTTCGGTTATACGGCACATTCATACATTGGCAGACTTTCTATTAACAATAAATGATGCAAGGTGTCATGTTCTTATTTCTTCACGCCTTCCCAATATTGCTTTGTACCTCTCAGACAAAAAATATTGCAACCAATATCATTGTAGATTAGTCAGCTCTCCTTCAAAGACCACCACTGTATATATGATTCACACTAGGTGTCGCACCTTTCAAACGCATGTGCAGATGTAACCCAATACAATCGGGATCATAAGGACCTTTATGAGAATGCAAACCATCTATATGTGATGCCTATAACAAGCGTTTTGGGACCTGGACTATGAAGAGGTAGCGAAAAGAGTATCAGTGTATAGCTTGATTTCACGTGGCAGCATCCGCCCTATCTACAAAGAAAAAAAAAGCTGGACCTTTGGGAGAAATATCGGTTTTCAAATGCGATGCTAAGGCACGGGTCTGTATACTTATAGTTTTGCTCGATTTTATTACATACTTTGTGTTTCCTTGATTGTATCACGATGTTCTACAACTAATTCTGTCAACATGTAAGGATATTTATTTCAGTGTAATTTCTCAGGGCATTGATTTGTTTAAAACCTTATACTACCAAATATTCAGTGTATACATTGTTTATACTGGTTACACCGTACAAACATTTGTTTATACTGGTTCCACTGTGGAAATATTGTTTATACTGGTTCCACGTTGGATACATTGTTTATACGGTTAGACAGCTGAGACATCATTTATACAGGTTTCACAGTGGATTTATTCTTTATACTGGTTAGACATGGATACATTGTTTATACTAGTTCGACAGTGAATACATTGTTTATACTAGTTGCACCGTGGATACATTGTTTATACTGATTCCACAGTGGATACGTTTATACTGATTCGAGAGTGGATATATTTTTCATACTGGTTCCACAAATATACTCGATTAAAGTGCGGATAATGACCTTTGCTGGTGATGTGGCTTCGTTCGCAGTGTTACATGCTAATCGTGACACTATAGTCTGTTGGATAATACTCAAATTTACAGAAATGAGGACTTTGTTGAGGAAATGATGATTTTTTATGTATTGTAATATCGATCCCATAAATCTACACAAATGAAAATTGAGATTATCGCTGAACAAAATTCAAGTTAGACGGATCAAAAGTTTGATAAAAAAATATAAAGTCTAAAACATCTTCAGAAAAGACGTAAATTGTCTGACATTGTTCTGATGTTGTGACTGGGTCGGTCATTGTGAGTTCACGAATATATATGCAATTTTTTGGTTATAAATTTTGAACTTTGAACTTTTGGACATTGAACCTTGTTATGTTATGTTATGTTATATATATATATATATATATATATATATATATATATATATATATATATATATATATATATATATATATATATAGTGCAAACCTATCACTCTTCTCTATATGTTGCTAGGGGTCAACCTCCCATTTTTTAAAAATCAAAATGTTTTGTAAAGAATAATTTTGGGTGCATGTTCGAATGGTCGAATTCTCTTAAGGACAAGACAGGCCGTCCGCATTGACGTGTCTCTGGGAAAGTCAATTGACGCAGTATAATCTTTGATGTGATGATGTACCGTTAAACACCAGTCAACCAATCAACCAACCACCCACTCAAAGATCTCGTCACCCACTCAAAGATCTCGTCGATCTTGTTATATCAGCATGTCAATCATTACCCGAATAGCAGGCTGATTTGGAATCAACCATTCTATTGAAATCAACCATTCTATTGCAATCAATCATTCTATTGAAATCAACCATTCTGTTAAAATCAACCATTCGGTCGTGAAGGGAGTGGACTGAGATACTTCTTTTTTTATCTTATTTCCAAAAACAAATTGTATATTTGCTTGAAAAAAGTATTCCTTATTTTATTGTGTCTTTAATTAAAAACAAACAACAGCAAAAACCGTTCATGGCGGTAAATCTTAGCGTAGTACCACTAGAGACAGCACAAAGCCCAAGTCTGCATGTAATCTGGGTTGCATCGAGGATTTCCACGCGCGTTCTTGAGACCTGTATCCAAAACAACCATATCGGTAATTAGGAACCATTTCATCAAACATTGTTTCACTTGTCAGAAATACCAATCATGCCCTCATTAGAGTGTTTACTGTGTTATATTTCCCTTCTTTGGATTATTTTTTCCATTCGTAAATAATTCATTCATTTTCTCCACATTTTATAGTGGTCAGCAAATTCATTCTCAGCTATAACATTTGTATTCATCTTTGGTGTGTATTACTTAACTATTGATGTGTATTACTTTACTATTGATAAGTATTACGTTACTACTGATGTGTATTATTTAACTATTGATGTGTATTGCTATACTATTGATGTGTACTACGTTACTACTGATGTGCGTTACGTCACTATTGATATGTTTTTTTCTTTATTATTGATGTACATTACTTACTAAATAGATAGATAGATAGATAGATAGATAGATAGATAGATAGATAGATAGATAGATAGATAGATAGATAGATAGATAGATAGATAGATAGATTAAAAAAATAGTGATCGTGGCTTTGAATTGGAAGATCAAAGGGGATCGTTATATTTTTGGAAGGGTCCCATAAGGTTAGCATATGAGCGAAAAAGCTGGATTTGTTACTTACACACTGTGCTGTTTTTATACATTTTTCTCCATTCCTGACTAACTTTGTCTCTCTTTCCAGGCTTGACAGTGTTCTGGGAAGCTTTGCAACATACGCACGGCTAAAGGGCCGCTATGACGACGACTGGATAGATCGTCTGAATCATCTGTACACGACCATCGTATTCATCATCTTCACGATAATCGTCAGCACGAAACAATATGTCGGCGAACCCATCCATTGTTGGTGCCCAGCAGAATTTTCGGACGCTATGGTGGACTATACGAACAACGTGTGCTGGGTCTCCAACACGTATTTCGTGCATTTTCATGAGGATATACCACGACTCGACGCCATGAAGGAAGATCGTGAAATCGGGTATTACCAATGGGTTCCCATGATTCTCCTTTTTCAGGCTCTACTGTTTAAAATCCCATGTATTTTGTGGCGAATTTTGACAGCGTCGGCTGGAGTCAATTTGGATAAAATCGTAACCTTGGCGGCGGAAACACAGTACATATCACCGGATGACCGGGAAAGGACTATAAGACACGTGGTACGATACATGGATCGGTGGTTGGAAAACTCACGAGAATATCGCTCAGGATGTCTAATACGATTAAGACAAACGATATCCAAATATTGCTGCATCGTGTGCGGAAAAAGATACGGCAACTATCTTGTGACAATATACATGCTTATTAAGCTATTGTACATGAGTAATGCTATTGGTCAACTCTTCATTTTGAACGAGTTTCTTGGTACGAACTACAATGTTTATGGGTTTGAGGTTATGGGACAGCTGTCACGTGGCGAGACTTGGGAGGAATCACCTAGGTTTCCACGAGTGACGATGTGTGATTTTGTCATACGACAACTACGCAATGTGCAGAACTACAGTGTACAGTGTGTATTACCCATAAATCTGTTTAACGAAAAGATTTTTATATTTATATGGTTTTGGTTGGTGTTCGTCAGTGTTCTAAGCAGCGCAAACTTTCTTGTCTGGTCGTATATTATGGTATTCAGACAACACAGAATCAGGTACCTCAAAAAATTCCTCCGTGTCAATGACTGTTACAAGACAGAGTTGGACAAGAAAATGGCGGTTAAGTTCTGTGAGCAATACCTACGGCAGGATGGTATTTTTGTCCTTAGACTCGTTGGTAAAAATGCAAATGACGTACTGGTGTCGGAGCTCATTTACCAACTTTGGAACCATTACCGCAATAAACCATTGTTCAAACACGCCAACCAGATTTCGGATGACAATAGCAACGTTTGACTAACCGTGCGGAAACTGCTCGGAATTCTAAAGTCACAGCAGACTTCGATGTACGAAAGTTTCGAGCACGAAGTCGTAAATCTGGCCGATAACGGCCATAGCATTCCGAATGGAAACATAGTTTCCGATTATCATGAAACAGAAGTTTAGATGTTCTATTTTTAGAAATAAGAGTTGTGATATTTGATGCATTAGCATAGTGCTTAATTTCCACCATTATGATATAATGACAAAAAGAGCGAAAAGGGGTACCCAAGGCAAATAATATTCGGGGAAATAGTATAATGCATTTTCGTTCAAATATATCTCTAGCATGGTACTAAATGGACAGTAGACTAATTCACAATTCTTTATTACATATGCATAACTCTAGAAAGAAATGTTATCGACACTGCAAAGGAAGATGTGTGATTATGTTGAAGTTTTAGCTGTGAAATACGTCACTATTATCTGACAGTTAATTATGTTCAGATATGTACATTCGCGTGATGTCATGCACTGATTTGGTCTTGATTCTCGAAGAAGTTAATATGCATCTATATTTCATCACGAAAAAGCCTTATATTCTAGACATTTCCAACACCAAAAAAAATTTCGACTAACATTTTCAGTCCAGAAAGGCTTTGCTAAACGTTTGGCTACCTTTAACACGGTAAACACCTACCCCCCCCCAAAAAAAATATTTGAACATTATTATTGCTCTCTGATATGTCAAATTATGATAACCATATTGATTCAAATATCAATGAAGAAAGCCATATCTTAGTTTCTACCATAGTAAGAAGAACATCATTCGAACAGAATGTAAAATATTTTAAGTGTGCTACGTTGGCTAAATTATATATTAGATATCGTGTAATTATTATTATTATTATTATTATTATTATTATTATTATTATTATTATTATTATTATTATTATTATTATTATTATTATTATTATTATTAACAATATAAATAAAATAAAATAATATCGCTCCTATCGTATGTATGCATTTGTGTGTGTGTGTCTATATATATATATATATATATATATATATATATATATATATATATATATATATATATATATATATATATATATATATATATATATATGTTGTAGGTTTAACGCCATTTTCAGCACAAGATAGGCTATACATGGCAACCAGTATTAATGGTGGAGGGAGAACCATAGAAAACCCCAAGAAGAACTACTGACCCAAGAGAAGCTACTGGCAGGCTTTCTCACTTGTCCACGTTAACCGAGTCTGGACTCGAACTCACGCAGAGGTGAGATGGCAGTGATCTGTAACGGTCAGCGCTTTAGACCACTCGACCACTCGGGGCCCCTATATATATATATATATATATAGATAGATATATATATATATATATATATATATATATATATATATATATATATATATATATATATATGTGTGTGTGTGTGTGTGTGTGTGAGTGTGTGTGTGTGTACCATTTACAGTTTATAAAATCACTGTCTAGACAAGCCTGCTTAACATTTTCCATCAATGGAAATAGTTATCGACCATTTTTTTTAACATACACAGCCAAAACCTGCATAATAGACGTAACTCCTGAACTTAACTAAACCGTTCTATTTGACTATGTTGGAAAAACGTTTACCTTTTCAGCTTGTATTATTCTTTTTTGTCATGTGCTAAAACAGTAAGAGGTGACCTATTTGACGCAACAAAATATTTACGTTTTACAAGAAAGGGTTGAAACAAACAAGCTCGATGAAGTATCAAATTTATGCAGAGAAACGGGAAGTTCCAGAAAGCAAGCCCAAACCGTCCATTTCTTTTATAATTGAGAGACTTTGGTCTTGAATGTTATACATCATTCAAAATTATTTATATTTAACTAAACTTTACGCAAAATAAATCTTCATTGAACATATTTTAAATTGATTAATTGCTCACTTACTTTCTTTATTTTTCTTGGCACCGGTTGCGCAAGGAGTCGTCAATTTGAGCCATTATCATAAATTGCAACAGAGGGTAGAGTTAAATATTTATCCAATTGAGATCTCATTAGAAAGATTTTCATCACCAATTTTTAAGATCGCTCTAACAAATAATAGTCAGTTTACACTTAATTCAGTATTCATATGCTATACAATAATTTCAGTTTCAAATAAAAAAATTAAAATGACGTGACTTGAGTCAACTACCGTATCTTTGCATCCTCCTAATTGTTTTTCAGAAAACAAATTTTTATACATGAAGAAAAAATTTATACTTTTTGTGTAACCGATGCCAGTATCGGTATATAGCTTACAACACGTGGAATAATAATTTATGCAACATACCATAATTCATAATTGCCAATGCATTTTGAACAATTCAATATCAGAGAGTTATCAGGCAAATATTATTGTCTAGCCATTCATCCTTTTCTTTGGATTGCCCTGTCTAACATTGCATCATTTTGTTTGGATTGCCCTACACAATTAGCAATATTAAATCTTTGAAATTTAGTTCAGGCTAATAGTTTGCATGTGTTTTACTTCACCAGTCATATGATAGCAATGTATTAATATGTTAGGATTGCTGAATAGCTGCGTATTGCAAATATTTTGCATACTGGATATATTTTGTTTCTGGAACATAATAGATAAATTATAGAACAGTTAACTGTTTTAATTCACTACTTATATGCTTAACGTCACCGGTCTACTACTACTACTACTACTACTACTACTACTACTACTACTACTACTACTACTACTACTACTATTATTATTATTATTATTATTATTATTATTATTATTATTATTATTATTATTATTATTATATAGTAGTAGTAACTTTGTGTTATTAGTGTGATTTAGACTTGATGTCGCTTTAACAATTTTTCAGTCATATGGCTACGATATCTGAGGTGTGTCAGTTTATAGTGACGTCTAGCTCTGGGGACATTTAGCATGATATTCCACCTGCTGGTTACATTGTCCTGTCACCAGTCCTAATACTAGCATCTTCAGGCAGCTTTTAATACCATTTTTTAAATGTCTTTGGTATGACTAGGCCAGGGTACGAACCCGCGATTTCCCGCATCCAAAGTTGGCGCTATACCACTAGGCCACCGGAGTAGTAGTAGTAGTAGTAGTAGTAGTAATAATAATAATAATAATAATAATAATAATAATAATAATAATAATAATAATAATAATAATAATAATAATAATTAGTAGTAGTAGTAGTAGTAGTAGTAGTAGTATTACATTACTACTTTTTATTATCATATCATTATTATCATCATTATTATTGTTGTTATTATTATTATTACTACTATTACTACTATTATTATTATTATTATTATTATTATTATTATTATTATTATTATTATTATTATTATTATTATTATTATTATCAATGAGTGTATTCTCAAGTTGTTAGCTGAACAGTGGATGAAATTACTATAGTAGTGCATCAGTGTGTAATTATTCTCATTATTTTCTTCTTTATTTGGTTTTTGTTTCTACAAATGTATAAATATTTATCCTTACTACTTCTATATATCTAAATAGGTTTCAATCTTACACTAAGACTTTCGATTTAAATTTACATTCCTTTTTAAAGTTCCTACTAGTAATTTGAAAGATTTTTAACTTTTTTGTCATGTAGAGTAATGCAAGCTAAAGCTGTCAATTTACAGGAAAATAATGAATCGTTTAGATGCTACTGTTGTATCTAATGTCTTAGAGACTCTGACGTGGCTGTAATTATTTTTTATACCAGATTGAATAGAAGGATGTTGTAAAGGTCATTTGTTTTAAGATAAAAGCAATTTATGACTGTGTTTCATTCTCGGTGTTATTTAAACACTCTTTTTTTCTGGCAAGCATCATACATTTTTTTCAGCTGCTCTTTTATTCCGATTTATTATATCCCGTGATTTTTTCCCCTCTCAAATCAAGTCTTGTTTTTTTTTTTTCTTTTAAAATTTGTAATTACTGCATTAGTAATGATGCAGCCCGAATTTTAATAGCTGGAACTAATCCCTTCATTGAAACAGAAGATATATTTTTTAATTTTAATTTTCTTTTATTTTGATTTCAAAAACATTTATATACTCTTATAAATAAATTAATCTCTCTACAAATAGTTGCAAACAGGTTACCGGTAGTATTTGCAAACAGGCTACTAACAGCCTTTTGCAAATAGGTTACCATTAGCCCTTTGCAAACAGGTTATCAATAGCCCTTTATGAATAAGTTTTGGTCTCGGAAAATAAATGAAAACATTAACTCCAGTATCGCACATAATATTTTTCTGTGAGACTACTGATGCAAATATGTAATTATTTTGTACAGTATTTTATTGAAACTCAATATAGGATTTTGTTTGAGAAAGATATAAATTTATGGAGTATAAAAATGGACCTAGAGTATGAATGCTCATAAAAGATTGTGATTTAACTTTTAATTTTTCTCCTCCAACACTCACCATAAACTCTTTCTCCTGCACATATCAAGAATTTTTAAAATCCTTTCTTTTTAACATTTTATTTGGAACTAGAATTTGGACACTATTTTAACCAAACATTACTAGTGCTATAATGATTTGCATTTTAGATACCTTTGAAAAATATAACTCATAGATGAATCAAGCAATTTTCATGAATATTTAATTTGTGGATTTTTTGTGTTGTTGCTTGTCGGACTTTCAAAATTAACTGGGAAAAGCTTCGCACTGTGTGCAAAATGTCAATATTAAATGAAGTTTACGGACATATAATATATTAGATGACAATAAAAGATAGGTTACATAATATAACAAAGTGCTCGAAAAAGATAATATAGAACACAGAACTTCAGATTTTATAATTAAATTACCATGAAAAAATAATTTGTAAAATCACATTGTACGATTATCCTCATTGTTTGATAAATTCGTAAGTGTCACTGCCATAAGAATCCATATAAAAGAACTTTGCTTATATGTATATGCGGCAACTTAGGTATTGCTTATAGGTATATGCGGCAACTTCAGCATTGCTTATATGTATATGTGGCAACTTCAGCATTGCTTATATGTATATGCGGCAACTTTAACATTGCTTATATGTATATGCGGCAACTTCAGCATTGCTTATATGTATATGCGGCAACTTTAGCATAGCTTATATGTATATGCGGCAACTTCAGCATTGCTTTTATGAATATGCAAGAACATGAATTCTGCCTATATGTATACGCAGGAGTTTGGAATTTTGCTTAACTGTACATGTGACAGATTAGTCATTTGTGAAACCTTGCTTAAATGTATATGCGACCTATTAGAACTTTGCTTAAATATATATGCGACATCTTAGAACTTTGCTTAAATGTATATAGGACAAATTAATATCATTTGTAGATTCCTGTAGTCTGTTGAAAGTGTTGATAACGAAACCGCTTAAAATTGATTCTCGCCATACAGTCGGTCATGAAATGATGTCTTCATATCGGTACACGTATCTAGCTGAGATTTGCCTGTTTCGTTAAAAATATTTTATTTTATTTTTTTTTAAACTGTATTAAAAGTGATACTACTTACTTCATATATATATATATATATATATATATATATATATATATATATATATATATATATATATATATATATATATATATATATATATAAGACGATCTTATTTAAAATGGGGCAATCGCCAAATTCGAAACTTACCTAATAGGTAAAAACTTAAGGAAAATATAGTTATTATTGCATAAATCTAGTTAAATTGTAACACTCCTTAACTCGAGATCTGCGTTTCCGGGTAAATTGCCAAAAGAATGTATTTTATGCAAACAAGCAAAATGAATTATACGTGTGAGACAATGTCGATCTGGCACTTTGATTTCGAAAGCACTGGGAATGACGTAGTGTCTTGAAACCAGAATTTGGAAAGGTGCTGCTGATGATTTCAGTGGTTTTGAAAGCGATGTACCAGAAAGCGGGTTATAAAAGGGATCTTATTTATAGATATCATATTTTGTAAAGAAAAAAAGTTTCATAAATGGTGTTCATTAAATTTAAAGCAAATCAGACAAATTTTAAACAAAATATATTTTAACAGATGAAATGCTCAAAGCTAAGTAGCACATACGCTTTAGAATGCGTCGACGTTAAATCCATCGCAAAAATCTGCCTGCAGAAATAGAAAAGTAATTGCGATTGCAGTTTTTATGTGTGGTAAGAATGTACCGTATTATGTGATCCTCAACAAAGTGTGACATTCTTAGGCTTAGCTCTGCCGTCGCACAGTGCGCGTAATGCGTAGAATGCACAGCCTCATCGTAAACAATTTTCTAAGTTTAGCATTATTTGAAAGAAAGACCCCTCATTTATTTTATATAAAATCGCTTAATGATATACATAAACAAAAAGGTAGTTTGTTTAATATAATAATGAATATTGACTCAAGTTAATATGGATTTTGTTTTTCACGCTTTTATTGAGCCAATATGAACAAGGGGGAGATAACTGCTCGGATCAGCATAGATCGAATAATAACCTTCTAACGTATTACATTTAATAGGTGTCCTTGTATACGAATTCTTTCCAATAATTGTGTATCGTGGCAGGGATACTCACCTTCACTTCTGTATATATGGGTGTCAATATAAATATATAATACAAATATATATATATATATATATATATATATATATATATATATATATATATATATATATATATATATATATATAATCTCGAAACGTCATAGCTCCAAATGACTGATTTGAATACATACACAGATAATTACTTTCTAACGACTAATTTGAATATATGTACAGATAATTACGTCTAAGTGACTAACCCGAATATATGTCCAGATAATTATTTATAAATGACTGATGTGAATGAATGTACAGACAATTACTTCAAAATGACTGACTTGGATATATATATATATATATATATATATATATATATATATATATATATATATATATATATATATATATATATATATATATATATATATATATATATGAATGACCGATTTGAATACATGTAGAGATAATTACTTCTAAATGACTACTTTGAATACACGTACAGACAGTTATTTCTAAACGATTGATGTGAATACATGCACATATCATTATTTCTAAGTGAGTGCTTTAAATATATTTACAGATAATTACTTCTAAATGACCGACCTGAATAACTGTACAGATCGTTATCTCTAGAAGTAACTTCACATGGAAGAGATTGATAGGTTTGCATTCGTATTTACCATGTATCTAACAAACTAGTAACTATTTTTCTTATATTTCAAAACAATTTAAATACTTAAATAAAATTATCTAAACTTTTATCCACGCTTCATAATTTTTAACAATTACTATTATTACGTACAATTTGAATGACTTAAGGTAATTATCTAGTGTAATAGATCACAATGTTTTGTGGAGCGATCTTACACTATGAAAGCTATTGGACATATTCTAGAACACTTTTGTACACTATATCAAAGCGATGAAATGGGCGTTACTAATTGGAATCTCGTCGGTCTTTTCCAAATGTGCATTTGTACGGAAAAGACATCTTTGTCCCCAATTGCAGGCTTTACTAATACCAACCACTAATATAACATTATTTCTTTCTTTACGTTCATGTACATAATGTTGATTGATTTAGATGTTTATAATGAAGTTAAAGTATTGAAGTTTTTGATTGAGTGTTACGTCGTTGTATAGTTTAACTAAACATTCCTTATAGCTGACAAAATAGAATGAAGACAATTACCCCCAAGCAATGCCAAAAACAAGAGTTCATCAAAAATTATATGTTTTAGCTCAACATCTTGATTGGATATAAATGTTTATCAGTCATCAATCAAAATGTTGTTTTGTATGCATGAAAGACAAAGGGGTTCAGTTGTTTATATTTGTATAAAGCGTGATATTTACCACCGATTTGTACAGCAACATCATTTCCTACTGAATAAACTATGCACACAAAACTGTCTTTTTTTTCCTTTATATATATATATATATATATATATATATATATATATATATATATATATATATATATATATATATATATATATATATATATATATCGAATGTCATTTAGCTATTGCACTTATTGGCCTTGAAAGATCTAATCACTAGCAACACGACAAGTGTTCTTTTACAGTAACTCTTGCACTGTTTATTAATAATTAATAATTACACACCTTCAACTGGTGTACAATCTATTCGTCTGTATCAAACTGAGTTTGCCAATGGTCCTGACGGTAAAGGACACAGGGTACTAACTGTATGGAAAAATGGGAACCAGACTGGAAATGTGTGAACATAAAATAGAGTATATATTTGTTAGGCTGGCCAGGATTTGTTAATAATGTAAGTTATGTTTTAGGAAAAAGAATCTTTTGAGAGCTCATCCTATGTCTAAGTGAAAAAATAGAGGCATTGTTTTATTGATGGAATTTTAGTCCTTTAACAGGCTTGAGTTTGCAGCACTGATTGCTATAATTAGTAACTGACTCTTTGGTGCAGAATTGAAAACATTTCTTTCAAACATATAAATGTCCAGAAAATGTTAATGCTTATATCATTTCCTCTACACAAACTGACATCTATGCTGATAGATATAGGTTTGATGATGAGCACTCAGAAATGTTAAGTTATTGAAATTTTTATATCATGGCGTTTGCATTGGTTTACTATGGGAACTAAATTAGGTACGTGAGTCCTTTTGGTCCTGATCGCAGTCTCTTGAGGGAGAAACCAAAATGGCACAGGTTGGAAAATCTTTTAATTTAAAATATTAGCGTGCTTCGCATGAAAAAGTAAGTAAACACAACAGAACTGTATATAATGTAACGCTTCTGGTAAGGAAACCGACGCTTGATCATATCGATATAGAGAAATACCAATCTGTTTCTAACCTCCATGCATGCGAAAAATCTTAGAAAGAGTGATTATATTTTATCTTTTGTCTCGTCTGATTTCAACATCGCTATAGCACTGAAACTGTCTTTCTGAAAGTAGTTAACGACCTTCTCTCTGCTTTGGATGGTGGAAAGAGTGCACCTTTACAATCGGTATTATGTCTTTGGTATTCAACACAATGGACAATGTTATATTACTTCATCGTCTTCAGTATGTATTTGGCATTCGCGGTACAGCCCTACTTTGGTTCTAGTCCTACTTGTTCAACGTCACACAAATTGTGTCCGTAAATTGAAAACGTTCCAGATCAGTTGATCTGTTTTTGGTGTTCGACAAGGTTCTGTTCTGGGCACCGTTCTCTTCATTACATACAATCAGCAGCGCTCAAATCCGATGTCTCACCAGTTGTATACTGGAGACATTCAAAAATACAGATCTAACTGCCCAGCTAAAGTTGAAGCTACCATCCAAGGTATAGAGATATGCTTTTTCGATGTGAAATCATGGATGACATATAACAAGCTGCAGATGAATGATGATAAAACAAAAGCCATTCTGATTACAATACACTGGATAACTCGTTCTCATTTCACCACTATTTGTCTCCCCGCCCCCTCCTTCCCCTCCGCCTTGGCTATAATACAAGTTACACGGGTTACGTATGCATATTTATTCATTCAAAATTTAATATAAATTGTTCTTTTAAATTTTAACACTAATTCTGATCATTTAATAGTCTGCACCTTAACTGTCATCAACAAACTTCCAGACGAAAATTTTCGATCTCTATGGTCTTTTACAATGTTGGCCATGTGCTAAACATGGATCAAGGAAAGAGCACTTCGAGTGTGGAATCGTCACAAGATAGGGTAATATGAAGTTGTTTATCAATGTGCGTAACTTTCATTGTGGCATAATAGCGTGCGACATTAAATCCGGATTGTACTGCGTCAAACGTTTTGGTTCACTTCGTCCAAAAATTGGCTACGTACTTTAACATTGATTTTGCCGTATGTGCTTCTCGAGGTGACTAAATCAGGGGTTTTCAAACTGTGGTTCGCGGACCCCTAGAGGTACGTCGAATGTAGCCAAGGCGTCCGCAAGCAGTTCCCAAAAAGAATTTAAAAAAGTACATTTGCAAAGTTTTTATTATCATCAACAATTATAAAAACAACTGTGTACTGAGCTGTCTGTTCTGTATTAGCTCTATTCAATGGTTATTACTTTCTGATATCTTACATGGATTACATAAAATAATAATAAGTCGATCGGTTAACCGTATTATATAGGCTGATAGAGGTCTGCCATTTAACCACGACATGCTACGGGGTCAACAGCTTTAAAATGTTTGAACACCAATGATGTACACAATGGCCCTCCAAAGGAATGTGGACATATAAGAATCGAAATAAAGTGAATACTTGCCACCTAAAGGTATGGTGAACCAAATTCTAAAAAAATGGCATACCGTTTTAAGACCTAGTCACGCAGACCAAAAAAAAATTCGGTGCCGTTTGTGTTAGCAGATTAGTACTATATTAATAAATTTCACAAAATGACACACATGCACATGGAAATGCAACGCAATTCTACTCTACATGTAAGAATGAGAGATTGAAGCGCAATTCTGGTTACTTATAAGGTTAGAGTTTGTGCCTAGGGCCCGCAAACTTCTTAAAACGGCTCTGAATACTGAAATAGTTGGTGTTGAATGCCTACGTGGTCAGTGTGACTTTTAATGTAGCGTATGCACTGTGAAGGTCCAAGTGTGCCCGGTGACCCATGTTAGCAGAAATCAAACCAGTAGAGGCATACATATGCGAGCCAGTATCGAAGACACGTAAATAGCAGTATGTTTACTTCTGCTGCTTATAAAATAATGCTAATATCACGACAGTGATGTTAATCTCATAGCGGATAATCAGGAACTTCACCAGTGAACCGTAGCAATTGTCAGAGAGAGAGAGAGAGAGAGAGAGAGAGAGAGGGGGGGGGGACTTAGCTTTAGAAACTTGTCAATAATATCACTACGATGTCTGCGTTGTAGCAGTTTATAGTGATGTCTATCACTTGGGCATCATACTGCAGATATGGAGCACGATGTCCCACCCAGTCACATTATCCTGACACCAGACCGACATAATGGGCGGTGTTCAACAGGGAAACGCTGAAAACGATGTTTGTCAGCAGAATTTTTCCATATCTATGGTTTTGTTAGAAAAAAAAAACAATTATTATCGTTTGTTATTGTTAAGAGAAATATAAAAGATAATGGAGTTAGTGAACAGATACACAATGTACAAATGAAAACGTGCCTCTAACTTACTTCACTTAAACAGAAACTTAAATCAAGGTAAAAAGTCTCCCATTCAGATTATATTTTAAATCAAAGACAGAAATATGTCTAATTAAATGCAACCGATGGAATTTGCAGACTATAAAGGCTTCTACTACTGTCAATTTCATGGCAACAATAAGAAATGACTGATCAAATATCTGGCAGTCTCTGCATATCTCTCTCTCTCTCTCTCTCTCTCTCTCTCTCTCTCTCTCTCTCTCTCTCTCTCTCACACACACACACACACACACACACACACACACATACACACACATACACACGCGCATGAACACACGTTAATTGTAATTGGATTAATTTAATACATATGCTTACAAACCTCCTCCCGAATAAACCTAAATAATAAACATTAGCAATGTCATTTTCTTCCACCCTTTAAAATGCAATACCATTCTTAACATAAACCGAAGCCGTAATACTTGCGACTATTGATTCAAAATTTGGAGGAAACGCACTATATAGTGGCTATAAACACCGTTCACCTTTATAATACACTGACATTATATACACCATATTGGGACATCAGTATTTAAAGAACCTTGCGATAAATTCCATTTAACATTAGCAAGTACAGAATCCAACACAGACCAAAATAACACCGATCTTAAGCATCGAATCCTTTAATATGAGTACATTGAAAACAATGAAAGAAAGAAATGAAACTTAGCTTTAAAGTTGACTGGTTCCATTTTAGTAATCTTTACATCATTACCAGCAGCAGCAGCATCAACAACATCAACAACAACATCAGTCCCGTAGTCTGGTAGACTGTTGGGGCACTCCATGAGACCGGACAACTGTCTTCCTCCATTCCTCTCCATTTTCTGTCTTTCTCGGTTAGTCAATGTCAAGTCTGTCCACTGCCGAACACTTTCTTCCCACTTCTTTTTCTGCCTGCCTTCCTTGTACAGTGCCTTGCAGGATTGTCGTGACAAGTCCTGATGATCGTGAGACATAGTAGTAGAGGAAAATGAGGTTTTTGAGTTAATATAACCTCTCATCCACGGCGACTGATTAAATTTTAGTACACGATGAACTTTTCTCAACACAAGACCAGCATCGACTGCTTGTTTTAAAACTTTGTAATGCAAAACGTAATTTTTCTTATCAAGTAAATTTGATACTAGTTTCTTGACCATGGAATGTTGCCTTGGTGATGCTAACGCTTGTTGTTCTTTTGATAACAAACTATAATCTATGACCATCGATTCCGCACAGAAAGGGTAATCGTTATGTAATTTGTGTAGCGAATTTGGATAATCAAGATCAACTTCAACGAAATAGGAAACATCGTCGAGTATCTTTTTTTCTGTCTCCGATAGAAATCGATCAGCCGTGATACAATGAAATCCACCAAGAGGTATTGGTTCTGCCATCGAATACCCGTACAAGTTATTACAATCTAGATAAACTATATACTTCGAAGGAAGGTCAGGGTTATACTGTTTCAAATATTTGTTGTTTGCTTCAGCATACTTTATTGTTATCACGCTAATACCGCCTCGGATACCTTTTTCAATAAAATTAAACATATCAACATCAGTCAGTAATTCCAACCTTACCTTACTAAACTTTAGCAGAGCATCCCATGACAGTCCAGGGGCAGAATAATACCAGCAAGGATCTAGTCCGTAATTATTATAACTCACTTCTGGAAAAATTTCAAAAACATCTGCTAATAATAACACGTCAGTTTTCAAATAAAAATCATGATAATCACCAAAAGTCTCACAATCAAACTCTTTCCAGATATCTTGTGGATACCTGTACTCATCATCAGTTATATTTTCATTTGTAAGTTGTGAGTAAAATTTATCTTTGCCAGGTAAAGATGTTTCATCAAATTTACTCCAGTCGTCGAGGTATTCGTATGGAAAAACTCCTTTTTTAGCTAGTAGATTAAATTTATCTCCAAAACAGTCTCTTAGGTTATCAAATTTACTACAACCTTTTACTAGCTCATCTAACGAGGCTGCCATAAACTGCAGGCTGTCAATAAAACGCAATTTACCTAGCGTAACTGACATGTACTTTTCAAAATTATTTGGGATGCATTTGATGACGTTATCGAGTTTTAGACGAGATTTTATATCAGGATCACCAAAAGTTTCTACTATAATATGGCTATCATATCCTCGAAAATTGTGAAGAATAACCGGCATAAAATCTGGAGCATGAAATTTTAAATTACACTGATTATAAGCCGCTCCACGATACTGTCCAGTCAAATGACAATGGTCATGTACTTTTTTGTTGTCAGTATGAAAAGCTTTTTCACAGATATGACAAATTTCTGCTTGCTCGTGATCGGATTCTTGTTGAGGTGTTAATTTTAACATTGGCGTTACTTTTTTCAAACGAGTAAATATATTATCAACTTCGTTAATCAACTGCTTGAGAAGCCAAACAGCTGGATTTTTACCACGATATAATTTAATTGGTTTAGATAATCTAGAATCAGTACAACAAACTACCTTATACCCTACTCCACACGGAACATGATTTTGAACTTCTCTTGTACTCGATTGATTAGGATTATTTTCTACGCCAAGTACAGGTTGAAGTAAACACTCAAAATCAGCGTATATAACGAAAGGAATTTTTAGTTTGTGATTATGATGGACAAACTGTAACACACTATCTTTTATATATGGCATTGTTATTCTTTGCACATCACTACAGGACTGCAAATGCTTTTGTAATGTTTCATTGTTAGCACAACCATGCAAGCAGCGGTAACAAAAGAACTTTTTGTTCCTATTTTTATTGTACTGTTTACCAACTAGTCCGTTAAAGTTTTTAATCCAAACGTAATGATTTTTGTAAAACAGTAAATTTATAGTCGATTGTGAAGCTTTTTCTGAAATATATCTCGGGTATACATCCTCTTTTTCATCTAGTCCGAAAACGTTAATTGAAACATTATTTTGCTTTTCAAATTTTGGTATTTGATTTTCTGCCACAGGAAAGTTAATATCTTTAAAATTTAATCTAGACACGTGACTGATATATTTTTCAACGCGATCAGCGTGTTTTTCTGCTGGAAATAGTGCGGAAAGAACAGCCCATTGGAAACACTTGTTATCTACGTTTTTGATGTTTATACAACATCTTTTACTTTTTATTTTTGGTGGCAGGTCGATGTATGAACTACCTCGTAATGCGTTATATTTCGTCCTGTGAAACAATATTTCTTTGATCATTTCAAACTTCCAACCCGAACCTAATTGAGTGAATTCCTCTATTTTTTTCCAGATTTCTTGGTGTATTTCATCAGATAGTGATAACAGATCAGTCCCAAGCAAAACATGTCTTGATTTTGCGTTCATATAAGGTTCTGCAATTTCCTTGTTAGTTAATTCTTCCGTTATAACTAACTTTGAAAATATAACATAATATTGCACAAATTATCTGATACTTTTGTGTTTTTCGAGCTCACGTTTTACAGTTGTCTGTAGTAGGTGGTAAAGATTTGCTGCATTAAAATTTACTAAAACAATTTGATTATCAAACTGATAACTATTATCAAAACCTGCAAAAGCAGTCGCTATTTTATCAGGTTCTCCCATAAGGCTTCTCTTAGCTACATCACGCAATTTTAACATTATTATACTATAATGTAATATCTAATTGATAATTTTCTCACACTGCGCATACGCTAAAAATCAATTAAAGATAAAAAAAATCTCCTATAATATAATGACAGCAAATCTAACAAACACATGTGAGCAAGAAGCATATTAAATTCACCCAAATTATAACTTTACTTCACACTGCGCATGCGCTAAAAATCAATTAAAGATATAAAAAAATCGCCTATAATATAATGACAGTAAATCTGACAAGCGCACGTGAGCAAGAGATTTATCATGTTCACCCAAAATACAACCTATACGCTGGAAATACATTAGGTTCAGTTATTAACATCAAAACTAGAATATCTGTTGGCAAATTAACCTCAGCGGGTTATACGATTAGTGTAAAGGGAGATAATGCCGAGAGGATTGCAATGTTTAGAAATGATTTTATTTACACGTTGTTTTGCGATGATATTCCAGAGGGACAGCGTGTATATCACGTGAACGATAAAGTCACTGATGACAACATTGAAAACTTATCCTTACAAGATGAGTTTCAGCCGCATCCGGTCTTTGATTTATACGAGGCTAACGATTGCGGTATTATTAGAAACAGAAAAACTAAAAAAAAGTTCTTGGTACTATGAACAATATGGGATATATCAGGGTAACTGTTAGAGGAACATCGACAGATCAAGTTTGTTATACTGGTCATAGGTTTGTTTACGAGGTGTTCAACGGATCTATACCCAATGATCTGGTTATTAATCATATTAATAACGTAAAAACTGATAATCGATTGAGAAATCTGGAGCTAGTGACGCAACAGGAAAATGTGAGAAAAGGACGAGGTGGTGGTATTAATTTTAGATGTTCAGCAAAACCTGTTATTTCAAAAAACCTTGAAACGGATGAGGAGATCGAATTCAAATCGATTACAGCTGCGGCAAAGCATTATAAGATAAATTCCAGAGCAGTAAAATTTGTAGCTGATGGAGCAACAAAATCAGCTTTTTCAAGAGAATACGATGTTAGGATTGGTTTTAGATATGATATTTGATAGCTCGGTTTTAGTCAAGCAATGATGAGCAAATGCTATGATATCATCATAATCAAATTTTAACGTTGTTACTGCACTTTCATTAATTTTATTTTTTCTGCTTCTGTTAGCAATATTTTATGAGAATAACCTTGCATTACAATAACGTCAACACTATAACCCAACAAACATTTTCTTACCGCTTCGGCTAGTTCGTTGTAATTTACTATATTAACTTTTTGGTGATATTTTATCTCATCAGTCATCTTATAACAATAATTTAGATAAAAATATATTAAAATAATGGACTTGATGAAACGACTCGCTGAACTCTACAAACAAGATACTAGCGACAAAGTCGCCAGCGATAAGCTCATCAGTGATGAGGTCACATTTTCCAAAGATTTCATAGACAAATTTATTGGTTATAATGAAGATGATATTTTATATAACAGCGAATCTGATGATGATGGTGAAATAGTCACTGTTGCTGACAGATCAAATTACAGCAGACCAACAACTCAACGATATAATGTCAAGTATCACATTGCAAAAAAAAATGAAATTTAATTTTACCGTTGACGAACAACAACTGTTTTGGCAGTTAATCAAACCTTTCTTAAACATCAGAATTCCAGGCCGACAGAAAAATATCAAATTCGATTTCATATTTGTCAAGATTTTTAATCTAATGACGATCTCTGACGATCGTAAGCAGTATCTAATATCGTTATGTAAACCAGTAAAATGTAACTCTGTCAAACAAAAGTATGAGAAAATTTATAATAACATTATATCATAATCTGCTTAGTTGGGATCCAACTGTTAAATTTATCGCTATACCAACGCCATTTGTCTAAACTTTTATCTCATTTTTTTCTAATCACTTTCTCGATAACAAAAACATCCTGCTCAGTTTTCTGTAGTTCTTGTTCATAAAAACTACCTACGATCGGTTTCCCTGCCAGATCTTTTAAAACGTACGTTACATGTATTGTGAAAAGTACCTTATCAACTACAAAAACTTCTTCACTCCAGTTCGGAGTAAATCCTTTTGCAAATACCTTTTTTGTCAAGAAATTCTAACTTATCACCAACCTTAAATTTATGTCTGCGGTACATGTTTTCATTTGCTAATATTGGATTTTTAATAGCTTTTTTAGGTGTCATTTTGATGGTTCGATGTTTCGTGTTATTATATTCACCTAGGATTTGAGAAAGGTCATCGATGTACCTGTTGGTGTTTTTAGCTGTCATATGTTTGTGTAATTTCTCGTTTAGCGTGCGATTAAATCTCTCAACAACAACGCTTTTACCTTCGTTTCCTGTAACATATTTTTTTATATTATTTTGTTCTAGAAACTGTTCAAACTTTTTGTTAAAGAACTCGGATCCGTGATCAGTCCAGATTTTATTCGGTTTTCTTTCTGTACTCGTTATTATTTGTTTTAGCGCATCAGTCATTGAAGTCCCTGTCTTATCCGAAACAGGTACACTGAAAGCGTATTTGCTAAAAACATCTATAACATTAAACAAATACCTTTTTGGAGCACCATCAGCGCCAACGTTAAACTGAGCTAGATTAGATACATCCACCAAATCTATTGCCCAGATATCATCTACACCATTAGCGACAACTTTACGTCGTGGAAACTTTTTTTTTTAGGTCTGTGCAGCTCGACTGCAAGATCATCGCATACTTTTTTTTTCGAGTCCGAGTTTATATTTTGCTCCTATCATTCCCTGAACAAATTTTCTATCAAAACGTTCTCGTAGATTTGTTGGCTCCATATCACGTAATTCGTCTAACATTACTTTATCACAATCTGCTTTCGAGTTTTCATGATCACGATAACAGATATCATGACGCATCGCAATTGCATCCACTTGATTATAAGGCTCTTGACCTGGCAATGGATTGTCGTTTTCATCTAGTTGTTGATCTAGCGGATTGTAAGGTCCTGTATACCGATGACCTGGCAATGTCCAACCGCCTTTTGGTTTTGGTAATTTTCCAATAATTTTATGTATATCTATACCTGACCCTATTATTTCTCTGTTGTTACAACATTGACAGTATGCGAAAATTTTATTTTGCTCAAGACACAAATCTCCGTCAGAATCACACTTGCATATCATTCTATATTTTTAGTCGTCGACTAAAATAATATCAGGATAACCTTATCCTATCGACATCTCTGAGGATACTGTCGCTGGGGACACTTTCTTTAAAAACATATTTTTTCTTTTTCCGCAGACTGCACAAAAACTTTTTAATATTATCCTGTTGTTTTTTGTTTTTTTCTGTTGTTTCATTAATATTTTCTGTTTTAGTTCTACACTTGAGACAGTATGTTGACATTATTATATTTGTAAGTTTAGATAAAATTTATTGCGATCTCATCATTAGCGTGAGAAGGATGCTTGTCAAACTGTAAAATAAATTTTAAAAAATTAAGATTTCTGCTCATCTGTTGGATAAACATAATACAATAATATCCGCAAGCAGACGTTCCAACATGTTGGAGTTGATTTGATGAATAATATATCTTTTAAAATTTTTTCTTCATATTCTTTTTTATTACATCGCTTGGAGGAAGTCCAAACGAGTCAAAATAATTGTTATTATAAACTGCTACCCAATGCGTGCCGGATCCGTCATTAAAATCTTGTATATTAATAACACACGAACTTACAGCTGATGGTGATTTTATTGCTGCGAGTTCATCTTTAGAATAAACTCCGTGAAATCCAGGAACCGCTTTTAACTTATCAATGATATCAAAATTACTCAACGGGGTGGTCGAGTTCCCGGTAATGTTAGACCACGTCCGATTCCTAAAAGATTTGGCAGCAGACTTCCCGCTAGTCCCGCCAAAAGTGGAGCGATTGGAATAATTCCTCCTTGTTTTGTTTGATTGCATATGCAATTGCATTTTGGTGTTGGCGATTTTGTTTTTGTTGTTTTCTTTTTTTGTTGTTGGCGATTTCTTTTTCTTTTGTGGCATTATAATATATCATTTACATAAAATTTACAATTTTTTTATTCCACTTCCACGAATGATACCATTACCTGCGACTGCTTTCTTCGTTGCGCCAGATATTGCTCCAGACGCTGCTGCTAGTCCTAATGTGCCTAAGACTGGTAAAATTTTAGGTATTATTGTACTAGTTAATACTGATAATGCTGGACCAAGAAAACCACCTTCTTTTGTCAGCGCTGTCATTTGTGCAGCACTCAAATTTAAAACAAAAGTTTTTTACGATCATACTTTTTTACTTCATTTTTTTATTAGCATTAATTTTATTAAAACACCATCAGAAATATTAGGATTGATTTTTAATGATACCTGTTCTCGCTTTGCAATAGCAGCTACTAATTTTTTAACCTGGCCATCGGTTAAATATACTTCTTTTACAATATATTTTGCCATTTTATATAACAACTGTAGATTAAACTTGAACTGTCATTTTACCTCCAATAGAATCTACTGTGATAAATCTATCACCAATCACTAATGCGTATACGTACATGGGCGCTACTGGAACCGCCCCAAGTGTCCAGGTAATTTCAATATCCCTGTGCTGTCTACAGCTCGCTCGCTATGTTTACTAACATCAAAATGAAATATAGGATAAAGCGTACGAAATTCCTCTGCTGATATTTGAGTTCCATCTTCAACATCTTGATATTTTTGTATTGCGTCAAGCAGGTACATGTACGGTCGAGAAATATTTTTATTAACGTCATCAGCAAAATTGCACTCGATAGCTCGTTCTGGATATTGCTTTGAATTTAATCTAGCGTATATTCGTCTGACATCAGAGTGAACAAATATTGCATTATTTTGTTGTTGGTTACCTCGTCGGGCTTGCTGTTGAAATACGACAAAGATATTTCTCGGCAGTTGTTCGCTTGATGTTGTTGTGACCCTCCATGTGTAGTCAGTAGTATTTGGAACCGCTGTCTAATATATCTTATGCTGCTTAAAATAAATTCTGTTTGTATGTTTATCAAGCGTACTATTTAGTTCTGACATTTTAGTGATCGACGGTGTTATACGTGGCATCCACAAAGCAAGTTTGTTTATGATAAACTGTACATCAACCCCTCCAGATCTAAACAAGCAATCGTTTTGGTCTGCTCGATCTAAAATAAGAGTATGTTTTACTCCGCGAAATACTTTATCATGATCGCGACAAAAGCCGAAAATCATACTTAGTGGAAGCATCATTGTAATTTGACGTGATCCTGCTGCAAGTTTTCTTCGCCTAGCAAAACCATCGTTATAGCGTGGATTTCTCACGTCAAGTGTGTTAAGAAGTAAATTTAATATCGCAGTACCGTTTGCATCTGCAGCTGGTGGTGTTATATTTAGATTATTAAAAGCTGCTGTTAGAGAAACTCTTGTAGCGTCTGCATTAGCAGCTGCACCTGGTGCAGCAATACCTAGCGCGTCTGCATTAGCAATGAGAAAATTTCTCACAATTACAGCATTTGCATCAGCATCAGCTCCATGTACTATAGAGCCTCTCTTTAGAAATTCAGTTGATTCAGCTATACCCCATCCAGTATCTTTAAACCACATCATGTTAGTTGCAGTTGATCTTGAGTAATCGTCGGAAAACGAAATAATATTTAAAATTGTACTTGCAACTTGTTGATGACTTGAAATATCTTCTATAGTTTGATTGGCCAGTTAATATCTAGCACTTTTGAATAAACACCAGCCGTTATTTATAAGAGCTACTTCTGCTCCAACTGCAATTGCAGCAGGTGGATTGGCTACTGTCATAATCTGACCACGAACTTCTAACATAGCCTTATGTGGCAGTAGAAATACATCTTCGTCTCTGGTGCTAAAGGTTCTAATACCAGCTTTATTTGGTTCGTTAGAATTCTCATCAAGATACTCAACAAACTCGAATTCTGTCACATCGTTGTCGATGTCATAAGTTTCTGTTAACTCGAGATAATTTTTAACAGACATTTTATTTTATTAGATTATATAAAATTTTATTGCGGCACTGTTACTCTAGATATTAATTTTTGTATGATCTGCTCGCCCTTTGGTGATAATAATTTTTTGTTGTTGTTATCATAGCTTTTTGAGTTTCTTTTGTTGGAGCGATTTCTGAGATAGCTTGTTTTATTTCAGATGCAGTCGGTGGATCACCTTTTAGTTTATCAGCTATTTTTTGTCCCACCGCAGTCCCAGCGGCAGATGCAGCCCCAGTTGCAAAAGCTTTACCAGCGTCAATAGCAATTGGTGCAACTTTACGTGCTATACCCGGAATATTTTCAATAACTTTAGTAAAAATATTTCCAAAAAATCCTCCTACTATTTTCTTCGATAATCTTTTTTTCTTTGTTTCATTATATTTGATGTTGCATAATTTTTACTTTTGCTCACGTAGATGTAAATAATAAGTTACAACTTCATTATTCAATTCCAACTGTTTTCCTGACTGATCTGTCAACTGCATTATTATACTTGATATTTGATTTTCAACATTTAAAGGATAATAGATAATATCTCGTGGAGGTATTTGCATGAGAGAACCTGGCGGAACTTCAGGTGAGAAACTGTAAATCGTTTGACCTTTGCTACCTTTTGATGTATAAGAGCCAGAAGCAATAGAGCAATTTACTAATATTGTATTTACTTCTGTTATATTTACTGGCAGTTCACTGTCATATGTAATAGGCTGATCAAGTGCAGTGTAAGTTTTTTCAGTAAATCCTAACAGTTGTGCAATACTTCTTTCTCTTGGTTCAAGACTGATTACTATATTTTTCAAAGTTATCCTAGTTCGCAATGTGTTATAATTTGCTGCCAATTCAAAATTATCAGCCACACCGTCAGCTTTTGTGATGAGCTCTTTGATTGCCTTGTTTAGATCAGTAATATTATAAGCTCCTTGCGGAATTTTTATTTTTTATTTGTAGATATTGGAGATGTTGTAATCATAGTAAAATACATTTCATCGTTAACATCATTTTTCACGTTAGGTATAGCATTCCAGCAAGTACAAGAAATTAATCCAATTTCATATTGTTTTGTAGGATCTAGTTGGATAGGTGGAAAATAATTTACTGAAAAATTTGCGCTATCTATCGCAGACTCACTAGAGTTTAGTAATAATGTTGTTTGCATTCCTTTAATATTATATCATTTTACAAAATTAAGTCGCCGCGATTAAGTCGCGGTGTAAAGTTTCAAATTCGTCAAATGTTAATAATTCACTCGATCTTAGATGATCAAGTATGTCAATGATTTCATTATCAAGTTCAACACTAACATTCCCAGCTTCCTTTGATGATATTAATAACATTAATCTACATATCATTTCAGTAGTTGATGTAAATACCTTTACACCAGTTCCTGTTCTTACTTCTCTACTTTTCTCTACACGAGTTTTATCAAAAGTAAATAATTTCCTTCTAAAACTCCATCCTTTACCAAAACCCTTTGGTCTACTATTTTCTGCTGTTTTTTAAAACGTGAGAGCAATAACACCGTTTCTCATTCTTTCATAAAGTGGAAGCATATTATCAATCTCTGTAACCGTGTTTAATTCATCTTTAGCAGCAGCTCCGTCTTTAAATATTACATCTAATCTATCGAGTAATGTTTGATATTCTACATCAGTCCACTTGCTTATATCATCAATACCCCTTATATTTTCATTCTTTAAAAAATCATCATATTCAATACCTTTTATCTCATCATTTGCTCTTTTTGTAAAATAAAATCTTTGATCTCCAACTTCCATAAACTTTACAGTAAGCTCACCAACTCGTTGTTGCTCCTCTTTGATATCTTTTATATCTCCTGATAAATTTTTTTAATATTTGTTATTCCTTGCGTTGCTAACTCTGCTAATCTTCGCTCAATGTCCAGCGGATTGTTTATCAATCGATCTGTTTCAGCTTGTCTAGCCGCAGGATCAGCTATATTTGCTGTAAATGCCTCAATTAGTTTTCTTTTTTCTTCATCAGATCTAGTAACAAGTTTTGCAGCAGCTGCTTCCTGTTGTTCCTTAACAACTCCAACCAAGCCTTTTTCCTGCAGTTGTTTAAGTTCTTCTTCTGACAGTGGTTTAGTTTCAGGTTGTTTACCTAATAGTGCTTCAGTAACCGGCTTGAAAATTGTAGCTGTTGCTTCTGTAGCGGTTACTTGTCCACGTCGTGCTTGTTGTACTTTTTGCTTAAGCGATGTCTGAGATTGAGCAAGTTTTTTAGATCTTCTATGTGTTGTCTGTATCTTGCTCGTTTGTCCATTATTATTATTATAAATTTTATAAAATTGAAACCCTTACTGTAAGTAAGTGTCAATACAACAGCGAAACATTTTAGTTGGATCATTTGTAAGTTTATCAAATAAGAAAAAGTTGTATTTATATTTTGTAGCATGACGGTAAAGTTCAATAAACTTATCTTTTGTCACGCCACCGCATTGTTCGCTTGCAATATTTCTAACGTCAACATTGTCCAGTCCTGGAAATAATATAAAACAACCCGTATTTCGCCGAATAAATCTGTCAACATTATAAAATCCTTGAGCGAGATAAACAGAATTACATTGTTTGTTACGTGACAGTGAGAAATACGATCTTATTTTGTTCATCTCCATGTTATTTAGCGGAATATCGTCAAAAACTACTATCTTATGTTCATCTGCATCAAGTTGATTAACTGGAATAAGATCTTCTGGCTGTCTAATTATAAAAAAAAAAATCTTCACCAGCCTTAAGTTCGTCACGAAGTTTGTCATTATAATCGCTTAATAACTCATACTTATCTTGCTGTGGATTGATTGTGTAAATATAGACTCTATCGTAGTTAAAATTATCACCAAGAAGCAAGTTCATAAGCAAATTTGTTTTTCCTGATCCAGTTCGCCCAACAATAAGATAATGACAATCAGGAAGTTCTTTGTTATGTTTGTGTTTCACCAGCTTCTCTGTATCAAAGTTTAATATCGACGATTTTGCCATTTTGTATAATATTAAACTAGTGTTGATAATTTTATCTAAGACAGTAAATAATGAGTTACAATACAAAATTTGGAACACTATCAGGAGATTTATCCACAAAAGGTTACCAAGGTGACTTATCCAAATATGCAACTCTTGATCAGCTCAAAAATGAAATCAATAATTTACTAAATCTTACCAGTGTAGAACCAGATGAAGTCGTCATTTTCCAGGACAAAGAAGGACGATTAAAAACGAGTGATGTAAAACTGCCAGATGTACTTGTACGAATTCCTAATGCGGTTGCTGATAATATCATGACTTTTAACAATCAAGGTAAGATACAAGATTCTGGTAGTCAATAAATGATTTTGTTAAAAAAGCTGGTGATTTATTTAATGGGAATATTGTTATGAACCAGAACAAGATTACAGATCTTGGATATCCAACTACAGATGGAGATGCTGTAACTAAGAAATATGTCGATGATCAGGACGTTCCAATCAGTAATGAAATAACAGCGCTCAAATATGAATTTACCGGTCACGTAAAAACGTTTTTAAATTTTCGTAGAAACATAAACACGCTTACAGATGATTTTTTTGGAAATCCATCAATTGTTAACATTACACTCGCTAACATTAACACAAAGCTCAATGATATTATTAGTGGAATTCCTAATATTGTTGAGAAAACGAGTATGGTTAAAATTCCTCACAAACAGATTAAAAATATTGTGTATACTGTTGATACTGGTTATACTGGGTGGACACCAAAAAATAATTCTATCAAATATATTGCAGAAGTTACCGGTGTGTATAGATTGTCAGTGCTTAGCAGTGCAAAGTTTAGAATATCTACCAAATATCTATTTCGTTATCCAAATGATGACTCATCTGGAGTATTATCTGTAATAAACAAAAATTCTGAAGAAGAATTTGTACTTGAACCAGTTGATAAAACTTTAAAATTAGCAATTTTTCTCTGGTGTTTGGAATTTATAGCTGAACAACCAGCTCTTATTATGGATTAACCAAACATAGGACTATGTGAACTAATATTATAATGAAAAGAAGTATAGTTGATTTCAATCATATTTCAAAAGATATTCCAAAACAAGATGTAGACGCATTAATACAATACTAGAAATATTATCATAAAAAACTTTGATGCGTGAAAAAATGTTACAAATACTACAACAAGATCCTTTGAGTAATATCTTATCTACCCTTGTTAATGACCAGTTCTGGTATAATTTCAAGTGGGGTATCATTAAATTCTTTTTTGTTAATCATATCCGCTCTTGGTGTTTCACTTACAGCGGCGTGTAAAAAAGTAGAACCAAGGCTTTTGATAAAGAAGCACGGTTGTTTAACATCAATTAAAACTTACAAGAAACTACTTGATCAGATCCGGTCTTACCTACTAGGAGTTAAATATAATATGGATGATTTATTACGTGAATTTCGTATTATTGACAATATGTTAACAAATATTCTACCAATGAAGGTTAGCAAGTATGAAAAAAAATATCACAAAAAATATGAGTAACATAAAATTTTATCTAAACTTAAGATATAATATAACTAAAATAATATCATTTTCATTCTAATGCTAGTTTAATTTCCGCCTTTTTAACTAAAACGTTCTAATACACAGTTTAATTTTCATCCTGTTATCTGATAAAAAATTTGTGGTAAAACCTATTTGCCGTCTTTAGAATAATCATATTCCACACATGCGCTGTTCTAACAAATTCGTCACTTCTGTTGACAGAGCTTATCGCATTCCAACACCTGTTGTTTTGTCTGGTTACAAAATATCTGTCTATATAGTAGTAGTATAGGGAAATGAGGGTTTGGCGGGGGTGGGGGAGGAGGTGTGGGAGGGGTGGGTGGGCCAAAACCCTCATTTTCCTCTACTACTGACATGCCTATGCCACAGCATTTTACGTTTTTAACTGTGCTCAGGGGGTCTTCATGAGGCCCATTGGCTTTTCTGATCCTTTGCCGTGATTCTTCATTTGTGACACGATCTTTGTATGAGATGTCTAGGATCTTTTGGAAGCATCTCATCTATGTGGCCTGTATCCTTTTCTCTAAGTCAGCTGTTATGGTCCATGATTCACAGGCGTATAGAAATATGTAGATGACCAGTGAGCGCATCAGTCTGACCTTTGAACTGAGTGCGATATTCTTGTTGCTCCAGATGGGCTTCAGTTTTGTCATCGCTGTTGTTGTCTGCGTAATCCTGGAGAGTACTTCTGGCTTCTATCCTTCATCTGTTACAGTTGTCACCAAATGCATGGAGCTGTATACTATTTCTAGCTTCGTACCTTGGACACTGATGTCAGTGTTGATGCCTTTGGTATAGCTGGTCATCATTTTGGACTTCTCTGCACTGATTTCCATGCCGTAATCTGCAGATGTTTTGTCGAGGCTCTCTACTAAGCTATAAAGTTCTTGCTCATTTCCTGCTAGTTCATCAATGTCGTTGGTAGAACGTATGTTGGTAACAGTTCTGACTCCAATGCTGACTGTCCCTTCATGCTTTTCAAGCGCGTCAGCCATGGTTCTTCCCAAAAGGATGCTGAATAATGTGGGAGAGACCAGACAGTCTTGTCTGACTCCGACTATCGTTTTGGACCAGTTCCCTATGCTGCCGTTGAAGTATACTGCACTGGCTGCCTTGTCATGGGGGTGCTCTAGTACTTTAAAAAGGTCGACATTGATATTGTGCAGTCGCATGACATGCCCTGTCAAATGCCTTCTTGAAATCTAAGGGTAGCTAGCAGTTTTTTATATCTGCACATCTGGAGTAAGGCTAAGTTGTCAACTCTATAACCCTTGTTATACCCATGTTATACGCCAAAAAAAATGGAATTAACGCTTTTTGGAACAATGCCAAAATATGCAAGCTCTTTTTTAAATAGCCAGTATAACCAGTGAGGGAACCCGGGAAATTATTTTCTTTAAATTCTGACATTATGCAGAATACGAAACGTTGGAGCCCCACCTTACGGGTTCGTGTAACAATAATAACTTCCACTTCAGTATCCACGAATGTAGTCCCAGTCTATTTTAGAGCAATTTTTCTCCATCATTTTTAAGGCGAAACAAGAGTTAGATTCGGTCCTTCTTGACATCGATTTAAAGGTAATTGCCTATTCTTTAAAATAAGAACATTATGATATAGTTTTATGTGTATATTATTTTGGCGATAGTGCACAGTGAGTTATGATGTATTGATTCTGATCCTGAAGTTGAATCTTTGACCGGTTGCACGTTGCTTTTGTGAACAGCCCAGTCTCTCATAACAATGCCATAAAACTTACAAGAACTTCACCGTAAGTTCATATCTGAATTTACTTTAGATTTTTATGACTTTGTGTTCTTAAATTAAGTAACAGAAAAGTAAATCCGTCAAGTTTGGTAAAATTCAGCAAATAATTTACTTTCCTAGCATACAAGGCGAAAATTTAAATCAACTGACAGCATTGTGAATTATATCCAAAATAATCCATAACTATCTCTTCAACGTCCAATAGTATAGAGCTTTCCAAATGAACTCCAGTAATGAATGTGCTTATGAGCATATAGTCCTGGATGAGTTGATGAGCCAGCAGTCGTGATATGTCACAATGATAACATCCAGGATATCTTTGATGAAATCACAATAATCCCAAAATAGTAATTTGATCCAAAATTGTCAATAAGATTTGAGAACTGTTTCCACTCTAAGGTCATAAACTAAGTAACAAAAAGAAGCGAAACCATCAAGTTGTGTAAAATTTAACAAATAATTTAAGACCAAAGTTATACATGAAAATAGAAGAGGAACTTACAGTATAATGCAGTGAATCCAAAATAATCCTGAAAAAGCTATATTAAATTTCCAAAGAATAAAAAGTTCAGTAGAAATCTCAGAACGGAGAATGCGCCTCTTGGATTGACATCGTGACATTATCAATGTGGCGCTGTCCAGAACTCCTTTATGTAATACTCAGTAGTTTCAAAATGATATTATATTTCAATGAGCACTTTTAGTTCTACTAAACAATCCAAACAATTTTTCCCCTCAGATAATATCTAAGTACAATATAAAACACGTCTGCAAACTTGATGTTACAAACAGGAACACAATAAATAGGAATGATTCCAAAACAGGAATAAATATGATAGATTAGTTCTCTACTTATAATTATTTTCAAGAGTGCATTACGACTATATGTCGCAATATACCCCACGTGATAGATCATACTACTCAATCTTTTTCAAACTACCTAGTCATGTGACCTAATTCATCTATAGGAATTAATTTAGTTATTCTAAGTTACCACCTGTCCAATGTGAAAAAGGCGGAATCTTGTCAACATACATCATAATAATTTTATTATTAGTAACTATAAAAACATACTTAAGTATCAATTTATAGATCAAAAGCAACTAAATTCTCGTATGGGTGGGGTACAGAAGCGGATTGGTTGAATGTCCCCAACGGTGACAATTAAGGCGAAAGCCCCACTTTCATACTACAAACTATTATCTGGTTGACAACTTACTTTCAAAAAACGAAAGTATAACGAGAACTAATTTGTGGAATGTGTGCACATTTGATAAAAATCTTGCCAGATATTCACGAAACACATTCGTGGCATTCTGGGCCTTTCTCATGAACCCATGTAAAGTGGCATTTTTCTGAGAGCTCAGTTATACTTTTCTGATCTGAATAATTCCGAACTGTAATATATAAATAGTATTTGTCCGTCGGTACAAAGACACTAGATGTAGCGATCATGTATTTTGAAATGTACATTAGATGTGTTGTGCCATTGGAGGAAAGGCCCATAGAATAACAATAAGGAACAGATGGAGTAAAATAGGAAAAATAAGAAAGTTTAAAAAAGCTATCTTTCTTTGCAGTTAGATCGTTAAAGCTATGGCATAGAAATGCTTAAAATGAAGGCTCTTCATGGTACTATAAGCGCAGGGCTCCCAATAGGTGTTCCTTCATATAGACTTCCTGCCTACTTGTTTTGCCCTTCTCCCCCAAACAATATTCTGGAATCATCCCTGAAAGGAGTGTTTGGATGAGGTACCCAGGATGAAAACACCATTTCCTATGACAATGGTGACCTCACCTATGGTCTAGTGGTCAGTGTCCGCCTCTCTCTCTCTCTCTCTCTCTCTCTCTCTCTCTCTCTCTCTCTCTCTCTCTCTCTCTCTCTCTCTCTCTCTCTCTCTCTCTCTCTCTCTCTCTCTCTCTCTCTCTCTCTCTCTCTCACACACACACACACACACACACACACACACACACATACCACACACATGTAAATGGTCATCAAGAGAAGAAATATCTAACGTTTGAAATACGAATCTGCGAAAGAGGACTTCAACTAACATGATATATTCTCATCTCAAGAAGATTTTCCATATAAAAAGCAAATCAAGTATTTGCAATCATTGAGTTCTCTCTCTCTCTCTCTCTCTCTCTCTCTCTCTCTCTCTCTCTCTCTCTCTCTCTCTCTCTCTCTCTCTCTCTCTCTCTCTCTCTCTCTCTCTCTCTCTCTCTCTCTCTCTCTCTCTCTAAATACATACGGTATAAAAATGAGATTTAATTTTTTATATAAATGCAACTTTCACTTATACCAAGATTGTACTATTAGCAAATTAATCAATTTCAGAAAACTCAAAATCGATTATAATTCATTATAAAATCTTTTCAAAAATATTGCCCTGTTCTGACCTACAGATTTAATTTAAAAAATGAACAAAATAAATTAAGATATAGTTTGAACTTGACCTTTAATGCAAAGCTTCTTCAAATGGTCTGACAATGAAATGTCCGTCAGAAACTCTTGTCGAATTTTAGTCTTTAATCATGATCATGCTTTTTATTATGTTCGTCATCTTGACAAAGCAACAGAATTCACGAAAATGGGGTTCCATTGGACAATATTATGACCTATGCAATATGGAGAAAGCACACCTATTTGTTTGAGAATTTATGTTGTGAACATGCTTCTTTATCTATTGTTGTGTCCTGGTCGGCATATTTGATTACAGCTCGAGCGGGCCCAGTCAATACTTCAACACCTTTCCTTTCCAGTTCTTTTTTTGGAATCAAGATTAATGAATACAGAACCGGCGATTCTTCTGCTGTAATTGGAAAGACCTAATCTAATAATTGTCTGGAGTAAATTCACTTTCTTTTAACAGGATGATGTTAAATTTCTTTGGTTGTTCCAATGTTAGGCCAGACTAAAGGTTCAATTTCTAGATAAATGGGATTTTGCTTTTCCGCAGAATGGACATCTGCACATATTGGATGATCACGGTCTATCAGTGTGAAAACATTTCACTGCAAATTAACCAGTCTGATTTATTTGCAGGGAATCAAACAATTTTTTTTTGTTCATGCCAACACGGTGTTTATATCGACAGTGCATTATATAATGGATCGTGGGAGTAAGAGTTCGCACAGTCGTTGCTTTAGACGACATGAGTTTGTTAATGAACTCTAAAACAATTCAACTAAAAGTTGCGGTCAAATTTGTCTTAAGTGCCTTTCTTAGAAAACAAATGACATTATCCGACTAGATATACGAAATTTTCATTTCCAAATAAATTGTCTGTAACGGACCCAGAAAAAGAGACTTTGAAGCAGGTAATTGTGTACAAGGGACCCCAAAAGGGAGGACTGTCAAACTTATAATTATGTGAAAACAATCCCCAAAAAGGCTGCTGCTTAAGTTGAGTACTTCTCTGTAAGGAACTCAAAAGTATTTGTTCTAGGGAAGTAGTTGTGCGTTAGGGACCCTAAAAGGGGTTATTTGAGGGGGTATTGCTTGTAAGGGATAACAAAAACTGACTGTTTGAGGTGAGCACTTGTGTGTAAAGGATCCGAAAAAAAAAGAGTAATTGTGTGTAGGAGACTCATAAAGGGGCTATTTGTAATTATTAGTAATTGATTAGATACAAACGCTGTTCGAGGTGTGTCATTGTATATAAAGGGTTATTTAAGGCGAGCACTTGTTTGTTAGGGATATTTAAAACAAGTTGCTGTTTGAGGCGGGTACTTGAGTGTAAAAGATCCTTAAATATATCTTCGAGGCTAGTTGTGGCGTGTTTTGTTTTCACTCCCCTCCCAGCAATGATTGGGATAGGTGTTCGCCGTTTGGTTATCGTTGTTTAGAGGTGATCGTCGAGGGTGTAATTTGCCCGGGACGAGTAAATATCGATAGAAATTGAGAAAAGTCGGGTTAAATAGATGTCACATTATACTGGGGGAATAAATCAATACCTTCCTCCTCTCGTTAAGGTCAAATAAATTCTCTCCTAAATTCAAACATATTCTACGAATCTCTTTTCACAAAACTAATGGTCACTAATTGGCTATTCTAACACTTCTTAACGAGACTAGTTCCAGGTTAATCTCAATTACACAAATGAATGAAATTACTTGCTACTGTGGTTATAACACAATAACTAAAACATAGGTCGAGAATTCATACGGATTCTTGCATTTCAACTAAAGTAAGGCACAAAATTCTAAATACATAATTTACACTAATAAACAAACTATAAGTTCAACATGTCGTCAATGTTTGTATAAAGAAAGACATCGTTGTACGGACTCTGATACACGAACTTAACACTACACATAACACTAGTAATTTTTCGTAACAGGCCCTAAAGAGGGATATTTGAGACGGGTACTTGTTTGGGAGAGATTTTAAAAAACTGCTGTTTTTAGCGAGTACTTGTGCAAAAGTATAAGTATCCGTTCGAGGAAAATAACCGTGCAATAATGGTGGCCATTGAGGCAAGTTTGAAAGCACTTACTATCACATGATAGAAAGGATTCGAATTAATTGCACAGTAATAGTGATTGCTTTTGCGACGGAGATATGGGAACCCAGTACAGTAATAATAGTTAAAATAAGTTGTTTTTTTATACCACTGATAAAAGAGAATGACAGTGGAGTACCAGTAATTAAAATGATTTTTTATCATGGGTATAAAGAATTACAATACATTGCCAATGATTAAAATGATTATTATCAGCACAGATAAAGAGAATTTCAATACAGCGCTAGTGATTAAAATTGTTATTTTCATCACGGATAAAGAGAATTGCAATACAGTGTTAGTGATTAAAATTGTTATTTTCATCACGGATAAAGAGAATTGCAGTACAGTGTTAGTGATTAAAATTGTTATTTTCAACACGGATAAAGAGAACTGCATAACAATGCTAGTGATTAAAATTGTTATTTTCATCAAGGATAAAGAGAATTGCAGTACAGTGCTAGTGGTCAAAATTGTTATTTTCATCACGGATAAAGAGAATTGCAGTACAGTGCTAGTGGTTAAAATTGTTATTTTCAACACGGATAAAGAGAATTGCAATAGAGTGCAAGTGATTGAAATTGTTATTTTCAACACTGATAAAGAGAATTGCAGTACAGTGCTAGTGGTTAAAATTGTTATTTTCAACACGGATAAAGAGAATTGCAATACAGTGTTAGTGACTAAAAGTGTTATTTTCAACACTGATAAAGAGAATTGCAGTACAGTGCTAGTGGTTAAAATTGTTATTTTCAACACGGATAAAGAGAATTGCAATACAGTGCTAGTGATTAAAATTGGTATTTTCAACACGGATAAAGAGACTTGCAGTACAG
The DNA here is from genome assembly GCA_016746295.1 of Potamilus streckersoni. NCBI lineage: Eukaryota > Metazoa > Mollusca > Bivalvia > Unionida > Unionidae > Potamilus > Potamilus streckersoni. The sequence goes on from JAEAOA010000545.1 coordinate 274,151, forward strand.
TGCTAGTGATTAAAATTGTTATTTTCATCACGGATAAAGAGAATTGCAAAACAGTGCTAGTGATTAAAATTGGTATTTTCAACACGGATAAAGAGAATTGCAGTACAGTGTTAGTGATTAAAATTGTTATTTTCAACACGGATAAAGAGAACTGCATAACAATGCTAGTGATTAAAATTGTTATTTTCATCAAGGATAAAGAGAATTGCAGTACAGTGCTAGTGGTCAAAATTGTTATTTTCATCACGGATAAAGAGAATTGCAGTACAGTGCTAGTGGTTAAAATTGTTATTTTCAACACGGATAAAGAGAATTGCAATAGAGTGCAAGTGATTGAAATTGTTATTTTCAACACTGATAAAGAGAATTGCAGTACAGTGCTAGTGGTTAAAATTGTTATTTTCAACACGGATAAAGAGAATTGCAATACAGTGTTAGTGACTAAAAGTGTTATTTTCAACACTGATAAAGAGAATTGCAGTACAGTGCTAGTGGTTAAAATTGTTATTTTCAACACGGATAAAGAGAATTGCAATACAGTGCTAGTGATTAAAATTGGTATTTTCAACACGGATAAAGAGACTTGCAGTACAGTGCTAGTGATTAAAATTGTTATTTTCATCACGGATAAAGAGAATTGCAAAACAGTGCTAGTGATTAAAATTGGTATTTTCAACACGGATAAAGAGAATTGCAGTACAGTGTTAGTGATTAAAATTGTTATTTTCAACACGGATAAAGAGAACTGCATAACAATGCTAGTGATTAAAATTGTTATTTTCATCAAGGATAAAGAGAATTGCAGTACAGTGCTAGTGGTCAAAATTGTTATTTTCATCACGGATAAAGAGAATTGCAGTACAGTGCTAGTGGTTAAAATTGTTATTTTCAACACGGATAAAGAGAATTGCAATAGAGTGCAAGTGATTGAAATTGTTATTTTCAACACTGATAAAGAGAATTGCAGTACAGTGCTAGTGGTTAAAATTGTTATTTTCAACACGGATAAAGAGAATTGCAATACAGTGTTAGTGACTAAAAGTGTTATTTTCAACACTGATAAAGAGAATTGCAGTACAGTGCTAGTGGTTAAAATTGTTATTTTCAACACGGATAAAGAGAATTGCAATACAGTGCTAGTGATTAAAATTGGTATTTTCAACACGGATAAAGAGACTTGCAGTACAGTGCTAGTGATTAAAATTGTTATTTTCATCACGGATAAAGAGAATTGCAAAACAGTGCTAGTGATTAAAATTGGTATTTTCAACACGGATAAAGAGAATTGCAATACAGTGCTAGTGATTAAAATTGGTATTTTCAACACGGATAAAGAGAATTGCAATAGAGTGCAAGTGATTAAAATTGTTATTTTCAACACGGATAAAGAGAATTGCGGTACAGTGCTAGTGATTAAAATTGTTATTTTCAACACGGATAAGGAGAATTCCAATACAGTGTTAGTGATTAAAATTGTTTTTTTCACCACTGATAAAAAGAATTACAGTACAGTGCTAGTGATTAAAATTGTTATTTTCAACACGGATAAAGAGAATTGCAATACAGTGCTAGTGATTAAAATTATTATTTTCAACACGGATAAAGAGAATTGCAATACAGAGCTAGTGATTAAAATTATTATTTTCAACACGAATAGAGAATTGCAGTACAGTGTTAGTAATTAAAATTGTTTTTTTCAACACGGATAAAGAGAATTGCAATACAGTGCTAGTGATTAAAAATATTATTTTCAACACGGTTAAAGAGAATCGCAATACAGTTTTAGTAATTAAAATTGGTATTTTAAACACGGATAAGGAGAATTTCAATACAGTGTTAGTGATTAAAATTGTTATTTTCAACACGGATAAAGAGAAATGCAGTACAGTGCTAGTGACTAAATTGGGTTTTTTTTCAACACGGATAAAGAGAATTGCAATACAGTGTTAGTAATTAAAATTGGTATTTTCAACACGGATAAGGAGAATTTCAATACATTGTCAATGATTAAAATTGTTATTTTCAACACGGATAAAGAGAATTGCAGTACAGTGCTAGTGACTAAATTGGGTTTTTTTTTCAACACGGATAAAGAGAATTGCAATACAGTGTTAGTAATTAAAATTGTTATTTTCAAAACGGATAAAGAGAATTGCAATACAGTGTTAGTGATTAAAAGTGTTATTTTCAACAAGGATAAAGAGAATTGCAGTACAGTGTTAGTGATTAAAATTGTTATTGTCAACAAGGATAAAGAGAATTGCAGTACAGTGTTAGTGATTAAAATTGGTATTTTCAACACGGATAAGGAGAACTCCAATACAGTGTTAGTGATTAAAATTGTTTTTTTCACCACTGATAAAAAGAATTACAGTACAGTGCTAGTGATTAAAATTGATATTTTCAACACGGATAAAGAGAATTGCAATACAGTGCTAGTGATTAAAATTATTATTTTCAACACGGATAAAGAGAATTGCAGTACAGTGTTAGTGATTAAAATTGGTATTTTGAACACGGATAAAGAGAATTGCAATACAGTGCTAGTGATTAAAATTATTATTTTCAACACGAATAGAGAATTGCAGTACAGTGTTAGTAATTAAAATTGTTTTTCTCAACACGGATAAAGAGAATTGCAATACAGTGCTAGTGATTAAAAATATTATTTTCAACACGGTTAAAGAGAATCACAATACAGTGTTAGTGATTAAAATTGTTATTTTCAACACGGATAAAGAGACTTGCACTACAGTGCTAGTGATTAAAATTGTTATTTTCAACACGGATAAAGAGACTTGCAGTACAGTGCTAGTGATTAAAATTGTTATTTTCAACACGGATAAAGAGACTTGCAATACAGTGTTAGTAATTAAAATTGGTATTTTCAACACGGATAAGGAGAATTTCAATACAGTGCTAGTGATTAAAATTGTTATTTTCAACACGGATAAAGAGAATTGCAGTACAGTGCTAGTGACTAAATTTGGTTTTTTTTCAACACGGATAAAGAGAATTGCAATACAGTGTTAGTAATTAAAATTGGTATTTTCAGCACGGATAAAGAGAATTGCATTACGGTGCTAGTGATTACAATTGTTATTTTCAACACGGATAAAGAGAATTGCAATGCAGTGTTAGTGATTAAAAGTTATTTTCAACACGGATAAAGAGAATTGCAGTACAGTGCTAGTGACTAAAATTGTTATTTTCAACACGGATAAAGAGAATTGCAGTACAGTGTTAGTGATTAAAAGTGTTATATTCAACACGGAAAAAGAGAATTGCAGTACAGTGCTAGTGATTAAAATTGTTATTTTCAACACGGAGAAAGAGAATTGCAGTACAGTGCTAGTGGTTAAAATTGTTATTTTCAACACGGATAAAGAGAATTGCAGTACAGTGTTAGTAATTAAAATTGTTATTTTCAACACGGATAAAGAGAATTGCAGTACAGTGCTAGTGATTAAAATTGTTATTTTCAACACGGATAAAGAGAATTGCAGTACAGTGCTAGTGATTAAAATTGTTATTTTCAACACGGATAAAGAGAATTGCAGTACAGTGTTAGTGATTAAAATTGGTATTTTCAACACGGATAAAGAGAATTGCAGTACAGTGCTAGTGGTTAAAATTGTTATTTTCAACACGGATAATGAGACTTGCAGTACAGTGTTAGGGCTTAAAATTGTTATTTTCAACACGGATAAAGAGAATTGCATTACGGTGCTAGTGATTAAAATTGTTATTTTCAACACGGATAAAGAGACTTGCAGTACAGTGCTAGTGATTAAAATTGTTATTTTCAACACGGATAAAGAGAATTGCAGTACAGTGCTAGTGATTAAAATTGGTATTTTCAACACGGATAAAGAGACTTGCAGTACAGTGCTAGTGATTAGAATTGTTATTTTCAACACGGATAAAGAGACTTGCAGTACAGTGCTAGTGATTAAAATTGTTATTTTCAACACGGATAAAGAGAATTGCAGTACAGTGCTAGTGATTAAAATTGTTATTTTCAACACGGATAAAGAGACTTGCAGTACAGTGCTAGTGATTAAAATTGTTATTTTCAACACGGATAAAGAGAATTGCAGTACAGTGCTAGTGGTTAAAATTGGTATTTTCAACACGGATAAGGAGAATTGCAGTACAGTGCTAGTGGTTAAAATTGGTATTTTCAACACGGATAAAGAGAATTGCAATACAGTGCTAGTGATTAAAATTGTTATTTTCAACACGGATAAAGAGAATTGCAGTACAGTGCTAGTGGTTAAAATTGGTATTTTCAACACGGATAAGGAGAATTGCAGTACAGTGCTAGTGGTTAAAATGATTATTACAATGATTATTTTTGCCAAGGATAAGGATAATAACAGTACAGTACTATTGACAGAAATGATTTTTTTTGCCAAGGATAAGGATAATAACAGTACAGTACTATTGACAGAAATGATTTTTTTTGCCAAGGATAAGGATAATAACAGTACAGTACTATTGACAGAAATGATTATTTTTGCCAAGGATAAGGATAATAACAGTACAGTACTATTGACAGAAATGATTTTTTTACCACAGATCGACAGAATAACATGAAGAAAATTATTGCTGAGAAGGTAATAGTCAGCGGTAAAGAAAAAGTCGCATGTCTGAGAAGTCAGAAAACAGACAGTTTATGACACAAAATAACGAATTCCTTCTCCAGTGCGAGACATTTTAATTTTCTAATAACTAAACTTGTAAACATGCAGACAAGACGACATTTTTTAAGAAACTGCTAAAAACATATATTTGCTAAACCGACTAATTTCGTTCCAATAATAGAAATGCATGCCATCCTCAGATGATGAATCAAATAATATATACAGCCAGTAGTATTATTTTTAAACCAGCCAAATCGGAGTACTACAAAGCCACAATAAATTTGAAGAAGAAAAGTTCATTTCAAAAGTGCCACAGTAAAGTGAATATACATATATGCATTCATACTCGAGCAGGACGATGACACTAAAATACATATAAATGTATAAATATTCACTACTACTAACGTGTTTATTTGCCAAAATCTCTATTTACAAGCGCACTATAATGTTTTCTCCTTAACATACACGTATTTCATACAAGGAGAGTAAATATTAATAAAAATTACTAGTGCAATCAGACTGGAAAACTGGCAATAAACAGGTTATGACTTTATGTGTCAACAAATGCTGGTGTGAGGCAGATAATATATAATCGAACTTGGGCATAGGTAAAGAAAACTAAATGTGTACTACTTTTCAGGTAAATTCAGTTCAAATACACCATTAAGTCCGATTCACAAGATATAACTTAAAGAAATTAGACCATTAAATACAATTCACAAGATCTATCTTAAAGACATTACATCATTAAGACCGCATCACAACACTTATTATTGCTGTCCACATCATAAGGTCCGAAACATAAGATGTATCATAAAAAGGAAATACAACATTAAGTCTGTGTCTGTAGCGGAATTGAAACCTAGTGGCTTTTCTTTACTTGGATTAAATGAACAACACAAAGTGATAAAATGATTGTAATATATATATATATATATATATATATATATATATATATATATATATATATATATATATATATATATATATATATATATATATGTGTGTGTGTGTGTGTGTGTGTGTGAATATAAAACAAGCATATTGTATCTCACAGTCCCATCATACAATTGATCCAAATCATCATACACACACTCACGAAATGATAAAGAAAGAAAACAAAAACACAAAACTATGATTCATTGGCCTCAGGCCTAAAATGAGGGGTACAAATACACCTTGTATTATGTAAAATAGATTCCTGTAATCTCTTGTAACACATTAAGCTTTGAGATCCACGTAATCTCTTGAGATACAACAGACAAAGGAAATGAGCAATACTTGTATAATGTTATTACTTTTGTTTCGACAAAACAATATTGTGTTCAATTAAATACAAACAGATGAACATGCATCACTGTAAATTGGAAAAGTCATTCACTTTCCAAACTGTTGCTATACAGTGTATTCAATATGCAAACTGGAACTACAGTTTCACTAGATTCTTTTTTATCCGTCCACGTTCTTATCCTTCACAAATCCCTTATATATATATATATATATATATATATATATATATATATATATATATATATATATATATATATATATATATATATATATATATATATATATATATATATATGAAGAATACAAATCATATGGCGAATAACAACCCTTTCAAGCGCACTGGATCCTCCATCAAGGAATCACGTGTGTCAGGGATTGATTAAAATAGATGCAATAAACTGACGACGAACAGTGCGAAAATATATATATATATATTCATCCACATACATACACACATATCCGTAGATGGCATGCCGCAATACAAATAGCTACTCCCAACCATTGATCGCTATAATCAGCTCTTATCGGACACTGAATCACTCATAAGGCATCGTCAGCCCCAATAAGACACCGTCAGCCACAATAAAACATAGTCAGACCCAATAATTTCCAGTAAACTTCTATGATATCCAATAGCTCCCATAATGTCCAATAATGTCCAATAGGCTACAACAAAACAAAACTATTTATAAAGATAGGTTCTGAACTAATATGGTAATAACAAAACAAAATGTAACAAAGCTTCATCACTGGACATAACACGATCTGAGAAACCTTTTACAAATCAAATAAAACAAAACTTTACACTTACCCCTATGGCCTGAGACGATAGTGGAGAGTACGCACACCACTGACAAAATCCAAATGACTTGTGTCTCAGTTCGAAATGTATCAAGCTTAAATCCATATGAGTGAATAATAGTTAAGATCAAATGCACACGTATACCATGCTTTCTGTGACATTTCGCCGCATGTAATTTCGAAATCATTTTACCTGAAGAAAAGTGATTCATCCCCAGGTAACGTTGTACGCCTGCACAACGAATAAATGTGGAACATAGGTTCAAGGCAAAACCAAGCTTTTTATAGTCTTATTCTGTGACAAAGTCCGAATCCTAAAATGTATCATAAAGGAAATACATCATTAAGTCCAAATCATAAGATATATCATTAAGAAAATATATAATTAAATTCGAATCATACCATGTGTCATATAGGAAATAATTATATCAGAATCGTACAACAAAACACCTTCAAGTCCGAATTATAATCATAATTATTATATGCTCACTTTTTCTTTGCTAACTTTACATTGTCAGAATCGTTCAGTATTTTTGCGATAGTACACTCACGTGTACTTCACATTGCACTCACGTGTGTCCAGTAATGTATTAGAAACTAATTTGTACACAAATCATGTACAATCACGTGGTAGACGCTTTACGTTTTGGTTGATGAAATTTGTTTTTGAATGAACTAAAAAGCAGATGTTTCGAGGACTGACAAATACCAACTTCTTTGAAACATTCCACGTTCACTTTTGTGATACAGTGTGTAGAAATAAGTCTAAAGATAGACGCCAGACAGGTCTGGGTCACTACACAACCATGCAAATGTCAAGGCAAAAACTTGTCTTCTTTAGCTGGTAATAAGAATGACAAAAAATATACTAAGTTAATACTTAATTTCCCTAAAAGGACCTATCTAGTTCTGCAAATCTGAATTACATGAGCCATGTATTATGGGTTCTAAAGCTTGATTAGACATTTGGAAACTGCGCTGTAGTTTTGACTATATTCAAAGTGCAACTACGTTCTCTTTACAGCACTCAACATGAAATGCAAATTATATTCCGTAGCATCCTTTTGATAATTACAATTAAAAGAATTCATATTTTCCCACATTATGATTCCAATCATTCATTGACAGAAAAAGAAATACTTGCAGACCTCAACACGCTGCTCACTTGTTGCCAAAATCGTATGTACTTCATGTAGAATTGACACAGATAAATCCAGTCTTTATCAGAAAATTTAGTAGACTCGACAAACTTATCAAATCTATTCATTCCAGACTAAATGGAAAAGTTGTTTCAAATCATATTTATTCACAATATAAATCTAAATTTAAATTTTACTTAGACCGAAACGTCATTTTCTTTTGAAAGTGGCGTTAACTTAGTTCTAATTTATCTAGGTTGAGTTATGTCTGCATTTATAAAAATGTTGAATTTGCGGCAATACTTTAATTACTTTATTTCTTGTTGCGTATTTTTGTTTATATAATTAAGCCTTAGGTAAAACAAGAAAATGACCATATAATAAAAATGTTACTGCAGTTGTAAGAGGAAATATAAAAACGTTTTGTCGGATTGATATATTGCACTCCTAAAATCATGCAGTATATCCATCCAAACAAACTCAACAAATTTTCCCATACAAATGCAGTAACCTATAAGTATCATACAGGAAATATATTAAAATGTATGAATCATAATATGCAACCAGGCCTATTAAAAGCCGAAAGGCCGGCGATGGGAAGGGGTCTCAAATTTTGCAGGTTAAATTTAAGATTTCTTGAATACTCTTGTTTTATACTTACTTGTCTTTTTGATTTTGAGATAGTACATTATATGAGCCTGTTTTTGGCGTTCTATTCATTTCCAAATTTTAATATTGCCAGGACATTGGGGACTCAAACTCTTTCAACCTCTAAAGAGGAATCTAACATATAGCAAATAAATCATTAAAACCAAAACATAAGATATCACAGAATGCCATATTCATCACTGTTATAGTCATCAATATCACTGTTATCGTCATCAATATCACTGTTATCGTCATCAAAAATCATTGTCATAGGCATTCTTATTAGTATCACTGTTCTAGTTATAGTCAACAATATGACTGTTCAAGTCATCAATATCACTGTTATAGTTATCAATGTCACTGTTACTGACATCTTTTAATCTGTTATATTGCTCAATATTAATGTTGTAGACAGTCACCAATATCGCTGTTATAATCATCTTTATATTTGTTATAATCATCAATATCACTGTTATAGTCATCAATATCACTGTTATAGTCATCAATATCACTGTTATAGTCATCAATATCACTGTTATAGTCATCAATATCACTGTTATAGTCATCAATATCACTATTATAGTCATCAATATCACTGTTGCAGACATAATCATCCATAACACTGTTATGATGATCAATATCACTAAAAGTCTGGTATACAGTTCCCTGTTAGTTATCTCTATCACTAGTGTAGACAGTTATCAAAATCACTTATAAAATTCTTACTGTTATAACCATTAATATCAATGTTTTATTTATCAAAATCGCTGCTATAGTCATACTCACCAATATAACAGTTATATTTATCGATATCGCCTTTGTAAGCAGAATCATCAATATCACTGTTAAAGACATCGATTTCACTGTTTAAGCCATCGATATCACTTAAATCTTGTTGCACGTGATAACGATAACCGTGAGGATAGAGCTGCGCAAGAGTTCCTTTTCACAATATCGGCTCTTGTTTCCAAGAGAGATGTTTCTTTGTTGCTGACGTAGTTCAGATAATCTCACGCGTTCTTAAAATTAATGTAGCAATTTTTGCCTTTAAGCCTACATGACTTACATTCACTCTTCATATTAATCAGCTGTTTCTTCACGATGACATCCTTCACAGGATAACAAGATACTTTTCAGCTTTTGTTGGGTAACGCTAATCAGATATACCTACCGTCCTGCATTTTGGGTATTAGTCCCGCAAAATGCCCAAATTGGCTTTGCGTACCGCAAATGCGCATTTAGTGTTAAAAATTCGCAAAAGTGGGGATTAAAAATCGGCATGTCATAAAATATGCTATCACCGACAAGAACAAAAAAAATCATCAAATCTATGCATGCAAGATGGTTTAAAATGGTTATTGCAAACACGTGTGCTCCGAGAAAATTCTAATACTAAAATCTACATTCACAAATTATTTTACATTATATTTACAGTGAGTTGTTTTTTATATTCTGGACAAAAAAATCATGGTTTCTAAAAACCAATTGGATCAAGATGAAAGTGTTTCAAAACTTACATAAAAAAAACGCTCACAATGTTTTCGTAAAGAATACACTGAGTAGTTTGAATTCATAAAGCTAGGAAAAATGCAGACACAAATGCTTTCTGCAACATCTGAAATTGTGAATTTTCAATAAAGTCTGAATAAATGTTTGATGTACGCAGGCACATTTCATTAAAAGGGCATTCCGACCTTGAAAAGGAACTTAAACGATCTAACAAAATTGTTTGGATTTTTGTATGGCCTGTATTTAGTGCAACTTCATCTTCTATGCCTAATTCTGATGTAATGAGAGTAGAGGTTATGTCAGTAGATATGATTACTGAACTCAATCTGCTTATGAGAACACTTGATATACCACTTGATGCAATATGAATATCATGCAAATAAACATATGTATCACGTAATGAAACAGCTATACCACGAGATGTACCACCAAAAGAAAAGTTATACAACTTAATAAACAGATATATCACGTAATGAAACAGCTATACCACGAGATGTACCACCAAAAGAAAAGTTATACAACATAATAAACAGATATATCGCGTAATGAAACAGCTGTACAACTTAACACAATAGCTATACTATTTGCAGAAACAGCTGTTCCACTTAATGAAATAACTATACCACGTGTATGAATGTGTTCGCTTCTCTCATCACAGAGGACAATGGTCGTCGTTCTGCTCTGACTTTCGCTGATGGGTAATACGTAAAGTCTCGTAAAGTCTCGCTTCTTCTATGTTCGCTTCATGCTCGTCTGCATTTCTGATCAAAGTGAACAATGTACTGTTCCATTTCATTCTCAAGCGTACATCCATTCCATTCAACAAATACTTGTCGTACAATCACACGTTTAAATGCAAACGAACAAATCATATTTCATCTACATCCTTTTTTTAGAATGCTCAATGGGCAGTCGTTAAATTCCAGGAATGTGAGGATCGTCATTTTCATTCAACGCTGTGTCGATGAACCTTTCCAAACTGTTAGGTTTCCTTACCACTAAAGCATCTAGAAGTGTCATCTTGATTTCTTGTTCACAGGTCAAGAGATTTTCCAGTACACTCGGTAAGGGGTGTGTCCATGTTGTCACTAACTAGCTTGATATTCAAGTACATATTTACTTCAAACAAATATAAATTGATGAAGCTGTTGACGGGAGATACTCTGACATATTCTCCTAGGTTCACATCGCTGTTTAGAACTTTGCCTTTGAGGTGCACGCAACTGCTAATTCAGATCGATTTAATATTCTGTTTGTCCATTGACTTTAATTTCGATAGGTGCTGAGGTAGTCAACAACAATAAGTTATGAATTCTATCTATTAGGATTCTTGCTTCATCATTTTTGGTGGCATGGCAAACAAATCGAGCTATGACATTTTATTTTTTATTATTTACCAATGAAAAGGTTCCGACTTCCTGAAATCAATTCATCTGTATTATATATTTTGTGATAGAGTCTAATAGAATGCTTTCGACATCTATGCTTTGTCCTTGCTGTAGCGTAATGCCTTTGCCATGATTGTACTGCGAACTGATAGGCGTGTCGCGGTGGGCAAAAAGGTTTTTTTTCCATTTAAAATGTACTCCTTTAGTTTCCTGCTTGCATGAAATCCTCTTTATGATATTGTTAGTCGATGTTTCATATAAAAAATGAAAATGGGAATGCTAATGATTCTTCTTCCCATCTCTTTGCAATCATAGATCGAAAGATTGCGAGGAAGAAGATGAAAATCTGGCCTCCTTTAGCGGCGGAGTTGTCATGATATCGTCATAATTGTTTCGTCGTTAAGAAGTACTGGGATCGAACTGGAAAACAGGAAGTCGGTGGTAAAAAAAAAGCCTGCGGCAGTAATTCATTATTAAAGCTAAACAGAACTACGTAATACAGAAGACAAATTACACACAAATCATTTAAAATAAATAATAAAAATGTTTTGTTTAATTAGAGCTAACCAGCTTCATACAATTCTATAATTCCGTACTTCAGAAATAAAACCCTAAAAAATTGAAAAAATGCAAAAATGCTCAAGAGTAAAATCATATAAACTACTGCCAAAGTTATTTTCACTCAATGTATTTTATTAAAACTTTATTCTAAACTTAAATATTGTTTTCTGTAATCTGGAATATATTTTATTTCTAAATAAATTATTTGTAGCATGAAGTTGGTAGCAAGCCATTTTTACGAAACACCAAACTTAACATTATATATATATATATATATATATATATATATATATATATATATATATATATATATATATATATAGAGAGAGAGAGAGAGAGAGAGAGAGAGAGAGAGAGAGAGATAGATAGATAGATAGATAGATAGATAGATAGATAGATAGATAGATAGATAGATAGATAGATAGATAGATAGATAGATAGATAGATAGATTGGCTGGCGATGGTGTTTGGATTCGTAAATGAGATGGTCATTTTTTGTCCAAGCGTTCTTAATATTTTAATTATGAAAGTAGTTGATCTCCAACAATATTCTTAACTTGAATCAGATAAATGATTCCACCAAAGCTACTTCCCAAAGGGACTCTTGATCCAACTATATAGCTTGAGGTAATTTGGCCATGAAACCATTGAATATTTCTTGCTTGGTGATTCTAGTCTCCAAAGAGTCACTCTTTAATTTTACAAAAAGTATTCCAGATGAGGGCTACTGATATAATTGGCAAAGCAGTGACTGGCGGCAACAGTTGTTCCCATGGACATATTTCAAGAAAGGGCTTGGAAGAAGATAAACAACACAACTGTAGAATAAAATAGTCTACAATCGTTTGTCACCTTGTTGCAAACTCAGATTTCCAGTGACTGCTCTGGTGACACAAAACACCAGAAAGGTTGGGCAAAAAACCACCATTTCATATTTTAGTAACCTGTTTTCCACTCCACATCAACATTAGTTACTGTTGTTTCTGTTTTGTTATTGGATTTTTTGAAAAGATGACTCTGAAAAGGAGATGTATCCTTGTTTGTACCACCTGCTTCTTTTTATAGTCGATGATTTGTCAAGCGGTAATCCAACATCTGAAGCTTGGAAATCCTTTCCTACAAACTTCCTTTTATTGGGACAGATGTTCTCCCACATTACGTGTTTTCGATCAAGAATGTTTTCCATATCGTACAGTTCGTCATCTATCTTAGTCACTCATTGAAACGTAGGTTAAAAAGTTAATTTTAACACATCTCCGTTCATATCTTCAAATTCATGCTTTTGTTTTGCTAGTGCTTACTAAATCTCCTGTATTAAAAATAGTTTTTTATTGAGTGATGCTTCAGATGTTCAAAACAATCTCATTGCTTACACGCACTATACTTACCAACATACATATATACTATACGACAAGAGTGTTAATTATAATTAAGGTGGGTATTTTTGTTTCATTTGGCAATCATTAGAGTAGTGACTTTTTTCAAGACATCTAAACAGATCTGGTGAGTGTTCTCTAAGATAATGTCATCGACAAAATGCTAAGACCACAGGTACATTTTGGGGTATAGTGTGTAAAATCAATATTATCTTTCGCATTTTCTTAAATAGTGCCAACTGTTAATGTACAGTGCGTAATGTCCTTTATGTGCATCATTGTTAACACCTGTATAAGACTATGTCAATTCTGTACTTTCGTTTCAATCTTAAACAGACAAATCTGACTTCTTTTCTATGTCACTTCTGGTCTGACACCAATGCATATATCCGAAACAATATCACTATCCTAAATTTAAAATGGAAAAAAATTAAGAAATGAAATTTGAATCAAAAATTGAAACTGAAAATTAGCAATAATATTTTTGAAAAAAATGGAATTTGAGAAAATTGATCAAAATTAAAACTGAAAAATGAAAATTGAGACATGAACATAAAAGAAGGAAAAAAGTAACATTAAAAGGAAAATTAAATTATGGAAATTAAAACTTAAAATCTTAAATTTGCCACTGAAAATTTGAAAACCAAAATTTTATAATGAAAATGGATAATTTTGAAAAATTTCATAAACAACAGTGTGGCTGGCATTTGAAATGAAAACTGAAAATAGAGATTAAATTTAAATAAACGATTTTTTTCAACAAAAAAAAAACAGAATTTGAAAATGAAGATTCGAAATAAAATTGTGAGATAATAATTTCAACTGAATCTTTTTAAACATTGAGAATGAATAGAAATGCCATTTAAAATAAGTGAACAATAATATTAAAACTTTGAAAATAAAAACTGAAAAACCACATTTGAAAATAATTGAAATGAAAAGAAATGAAAATATAACTGAAAAGCAAGATTCAACATCAAAAATTAACAAATGAGTTTTGACATACTAAATTCAATTAATAACAAATTAAAAATTGATGTTTGACAAATTTAAGTTTATTATGAGCTTTAACATTTATCTTGAAACGAAATAGACACCCTTTATTATGACAAACAGACAAAAATAACCACATTTCCTAACCTTCTTGTGTGAGAGTATATAATTATATTTGCGAGTGTAGCATGCGTAACAAATCCTACTCTTGGCTGTGAGTGACAGTGTATTTTTATCTGATTTCATTTCCCTTCATTTACACCCTGTCCTCTCTGGTGATAGTATATTTATGTGTTTAGTAACAGTTTATGCATTTGAAAATGTAGGAATGGTCAGAAATTGATCAGCTGTTAAGACACTATAACAATTACTACGACACGACCTATGTTATCAACTTCACATCACATTCTGTTGAAGAAAGTCAAGGATATTGTTAAAGACTTCCTGGATTATTAAACAAGAATTTTTTTTAAAAAAAAAACTGATTCTGCAAGATTTTCAGATCCTAGAGTTGTATTCTTGTGTGTTTTTCTCGCACAAAGTGTTTTTAAACCAATTTGTATTTTTTGAAATGTTTCATTTTGGATGTGGTCGAAGCATTGTGATGACCTACACTGAATGAGTCTGAGTTTTGAGACGAAATGTAATGAGGAGGTGAAAGGAATCTCTAAATATTGCGTGACATATATGAATGACACCAAGGAGTGTTCATCAAAAGTAGCAAAACAAAACAGAAGAAAATAAACCCGTAAAAAATACAAGAAGGCATAAAAAATGTAGAAACGGAAGTAAAAGAGAAACATTTGTCACGACTAATCAATACTTCTGCTGGTGCAGCTGATGTAGTACTAACAGTAATTGCTGCTCGTGTAGTATTAACAGTAACGGTGTTTAACGTCCATGTAGTCATAAAAGCTCTCTTTCTCATTGCTTCTGATCACTGCTAAGAATTTTCCTCTTGTCTCCTCTCTCCCTCCCCCCTTCCTCTCTCTCTCTCTCTCTCTCTCTCTCTCTCTCTCTCTCTCTCTCTCTCTCTCTCTCTCTCTCTCTCTCTCTCTCTCTCTCTCTCTCTCTCTCTCTCTCTCTCTCTCTCTCTCTCTCTCTCTCTCTTGTTGTTGAAAATATTTGTTCCTTTTTTCAGACGTTGCAAACCCACTCACCCCTTCCCCAAATAAAAAAATCATCAAATCTTCTTTCTTTTACTGAAATCATCATACCCTGATAATTATCGAAAGGAGATGAAGGTAATATTACCGCCGACAACAATTATTGCAGAGCTGACAGGAAAACAATCGCAGAGGGCCAGACTGAAGTCATCCTCCACTGGAAGAATACTTGGTACCTCAGTACTATCAGTACACATACTGTCACCCCGAGTATAAAATATATTCTCAGCAGGCGCACCGACTGCATCATTTTTTATTGAATCAGTTATATATATTGTACTCAAAGTCTTCCTCAATGTTATATATATATATATATATATATATATATATATATATATATATATATATATATATATATATATATATATATATATATATATATATATATATATAAATATATATATATATATATATATATATATATATATATATATATATATATATATATATATATATATGCAATAAACTGACGACGAACAGTACGAAACTAGTAACTAACTAACCGAAGCGCTTTCGACTCTTAATGAGTCTTTTTCAAAGGCAAATACAACACATAGTTACGACAAACAAATAAACACAAAAACGTTGTGTTTGTAAACCTCTACATTTCTGTCTTCATATATATATATATATATATATATATATATATATATATATATATATATATATATATAAGTGTTTGTCTATGTATTACTCACATGATGATTGGTGGAAAATTTTAATCCATATCGATTGTTTCCAGGAGTTTATATACTTGTGCATTGGTTTATTGTGTCATCTTATCTTAGGACAGCCTGACATTTCGAGCATGCTGTTTAATCCAGAATTCCTGATAAATGTTAAAGCATCGCGGGATGTTAATATCATCATATATACATCTAGATGAGTGGAACGGCAAGAGTGCCTGCTAATCTGCCACATGTGAGGAGAAAAATTGTGAAGTTGTGTATGATGTGTTAGTTCTCTTCATTGGATAGCGTCAGCCCAATCTCTGCCAAAGAGAAAAACAGTTTTAATTGGATGCGTTTGTGGATGTCAGTGTCTATGTTCACAACTCATTTAAAAGTTAAATCTCCATACCATTCTTATGTGAAATAGTAAAGGACATTTGTGTGATCAAGGTGAAAGCTCTCCTACCTTTATATGATAATATGTTTTGAGCATGCGTATGAACACACCTACCATCTTTGTTGGATAGTTGGATGTGTGTTGGACAGTAATTAAAACGTATGTACGTGCCAGACAGAACACTATCAATAGTGTGTATTGAGTACAATGGGTAGCTGAATAGTGAATATGTCAACAAGTATAGAATATTAAAAAGCATGTGTTGGATGGCAATCGAAAATTGGAGCGTTGGGTAGAAAAGTATGTGTTGGATAATATATGTGGTGTGTTTAAAAGTAAAATTACATTCCATTTGGGACCCATAATTCTTTCCACTTGTTAAATTCCGTTTCCGGCCTATAAACGTTTACCCAATGTAGGTCAATATCTTATTAAAATGTTATCATTTAATCTAAATGTTAAATTCCTATTTGGGTTTAGAGTGTCCGCCACCCATGCATGTTCAATTTCTGTTCTGGATTTTAAATGTTTCACTGTATTTATCAATTTATCATGGGAGTCCAGTATGAGCGCACACTGCCCCATTATTATTGCCACACTCTGAAAAATAGACACACACCGACACACACACACACACACACACACACACACACACACACACACACCTCACACCTTGTTGTCATTATATACCAAAACTTTTACGTAAGTGTGAAAACAATAAGCACATCAATATCCGATACAAATTTAATTTAAATTGTATTCAACTTGAACATCGATGGCTTGTATAAATCATTCAATTTCAAATGTTGTCGTTTTACAGGGTTTTTTATCATGCTTTATGGTTTACTAGCTATGATAATGAATTATTTAAAAGTGTTCTGTATGCTAAACTTGTTTGAGCCTGAAGTTGCTAGTGAAGACTATTTTTCGTCAATCAAATAATTATATATTCGTTATTTGAAACATGCAACTCAGTTCATGAAAGAAAAAGCCATCACTGGTCAAATAATCGACAAATAAAAGCATTAAAAGATATAAAAAGAAATATAAAACTCCTTTTGAAGTTGAAATAAAAGAACATAACCTAACTGTTATTCATGTAGTTTATTGAATTGTCTACGGTGAAATCATATAACGAATTACATTCAATATGCTTAATTGGTATGTTGAACTGTATAATCTGTTTTCCTTGAAAGACATGTGTATACTAATGACATCACTACTATTATACAAGTTGAGGTATAAATGAATGAACATAAAAACAACAAGTACACATTTATTTTTTAACTAACGGACATTATGCACGGTTCTCGATGTTTTTGCCTTGTCTTTTTAGTTATTCACGGTTCTCGATGTTTTATGCCTTGTCTTTTTCAATTAGCTGTTATCAGAGTAGCACTATTTGCCAATAAAGGCAAACCTATCTTAAATGACATATACCTGTGAACGTTTCTAATATTACGTTTCCCCTTGTTGATATAATGACACATAATGTTAAACCTATGGACATTTTTAAAATTGTATCCCACCCTCCGACGCTCTAACCCCACAAAAATGGTGGACAATTGTTCATTTCCCCTTGTTACCCTCCCCCAAGTACTGCCAAAAATAAATGCCGGCCTAATGTTAGTTAATTGCCAGTTTGATTCATAATCCGCAGACACATTTTAACAAAGATTCACGTCTGATATCCATGTTATGTCTTATACTACTGCCGTTTAATGTTTATGGAAAACCTAATAGATAGATTAATGTATAGGGTATTTAATATAATCTGTGTTCAAATGATTATAATTTGCACTATACCTGTTGCATGTGTTCACGTGATATCAAATGGCATTAAACATGTAGCATCTGTTCACATAATTTTAAATAGCATTATAACATTAAACTGTATTACACATGTGGTCTGTGTTCGCATCATATCAAATATTATGACATATTCTGGTGTCGCCTTATCATGTGGTTTGATAATATTAAAGCCTTATAAAAAATTTTTGAGTGTATTTTCCGAATTTAAAAAAAAAAAAAAATATATATATATATATATATATATATATATATATATATATATATATATATATATATATATATATATATATATTCATTCTTGAATTGCCTTAGATTTCGGTCTTTGTTATTATTTTTTTCTAATTGTCTAATACTAAATACGACGTAGATAATGAAATTTATTAGATTCCCTTTGCATCATGCAGTGCCGATAGTGTTCCTGGTGGGACAAATTCTACTCAATAAAGTGGTTCAGTGACAATTAGTTATTTACAGTCTTTAACCTTTTGTCAGAAAAAAAATGTTTGTTTAACATTATTTAAAGGTGTTGGGCTCGTACTATTTACGATTTCGCATTTTTTCTTTCTCTAACCATTTTTTTTTTAAATTATGCATCATTTTTTATTATTGTCAAGGCAATTTATTTGATGTTAACTAAAGATTTAAGGACAGTGTATCCGTTTGCGTCGTATATATTTAGGATACCAAACAGTTTTATTGTATTTCATCAGTACTAAATTTATTTATTTACTCGGTTGATTGACTGGTTGCTTGTGCGTCCTTCGTCCCTTTTTTACTTTGTGAAACTGGTGAATATTGTCAGTCATTGTCAAACGAATTAAATAATATCGATTTCACTTTTAACCATTTGTACAATAATGCAGCTATTAACATCCATTAACAACTGGTGTATTTTTCATTCATGGTGATAGGGAGTGGCAGTAACTTAGCAGATAACGAACAAGAAGTAGTGATACTGCTTGTACCGTGTTTTGTTGGAATCATTCCGTTTCAATCTCTCCTTCGTTTTTCAATTTTTATACCTTTAGATGGGCCCCTATCGTTGAATTCGAATCCTTGATTTTAGTTCTTTTGAGATTATTGTTATATTGACTAAATAAAATATTAACTCTAACGGAAACAAGTTTGAGCTTTTACATTTTATATGTTTTATGTGTTTAAAGACTTTTTAAAAATCTATGTGAATACGAAGTTATGGCGCAATTTATAACTTTACATATAGCCGCCATTGGGCTGTAAATCTGTCTGAAAATTGTACGATTGTGCAATTTTTCAGCATAAAAATTCACGTTTCATGCCATGCCTCCGAAGAAGAATGAGCCATCCAAAAAGACAGAGCAAAAGAAGAAAGAGAAAGTCATTGAGGTTATTTAAATATATATGGTTGTTGGATCGTATTAGCGATTTGAATTTAAATTAAGACGCCACATGTGATGTCAGAGTGTTGTGCAAATTGCATAAATACTCACACATTGACCCCGATACATGCAGCTGTAGGCGATCAACTTAAAACTTTTAGTGACCATTTCAAATATGAAGATGCCTAGCCTCTGCGAGCAGAAATCCGTAGAATGTACATCTTGGCTAACCGAGGTGTCAATATGTCAACCTATGTACACGTAATAATAATAATAATATTAATAATAATAATAACACGTAATATTAATAATAATAATAATAATAACTTTATTTTGGTAGGATGAGCAAATAACACCAGTAATAACACGCACAACACTATGTACATAAACAGTTAAATTTTAGTTTTTGCATAAGTAATTGTACCCACCAACCGGTTTTAATAACGAAAATCTTTAATGTGATACAAATGCACATAACTTAGTCATTTCATTCATTCATTTATAATTTTTAACCTGGCTGTGACCAGAGTGACCTTAACACTTATCAGCGTGTTTCATGCTTAAAGGAGCCTCCATGTTCACATGACACTATATTGAATACACTGGGTGGGTCTAATTTTATTGACAAAAGAGTGACATGGTTCATCATATTTGGTAAATGTTGGATAATTCTGTAAATTACCATAAGGTTGAGAGTTTAGTCCCTTTGCGTACACATACATAAAAATTGCACTGCCTGATAAATCCACAAGAAAGGCAAATTTGTCATTCCTTTCCCTTGCTTGATTTTATATTGTAAATATTGGAAGCAGACAAAGTAGCATTTAACTTATATAACATTTAGTCATATATCCACCCTTCAAGGCAAAAAATGGATTTGTCCAGGAGCAGGGATGACTGGTGAGCAGGGTCATCTTTTAAACTGAAAACTTTTTGGTATGAAACAGTAATGGTATTATGGCCCCCAGGGTATAATTGAGCTTTTAAAAAATATAAATCAATGAATTAAATTCTGTACATCTTTTAAATCTCATGTTTGTTTTTTTTTTCAAATTAACTGAGGGGTGCAAACAAACAGGAAGGCATATTGAAACTATAGAAATGTAATGATCCACCAAGAATAAAGCATAAAAAGTTTATAAAACATTTCCAATAGGGTCCTGAGGTATCAAGATTTTAGGATTGGTTACATTTTGCCAATTTTGAATAAGCTAAGTAGTTTCTAATAGACACTTAAAAACTGATTTTAAAATTAAAAATATTAATAAAATACATTTAATTTTTTAGTCTGCCACTGATCTAGTCCAATAAATCTGCCTGTCCTCCAACCACAACCTGTGTTACCTACTGATGGATGATTTGAAGGTCTGATGTCACGTCTTCATTAAAGTGCAATTTGGCTGTACACAGATGTGTCCAGAATAAACCAACATAGAGTTTAGATCGGGGGGTGTCAGATTTATTTGCTGTTGTGTGGCCAGATTTGATATAATGTTCTTCACTCTGGTAATACTTATGAACTATGATAAGCACACAAATTTGACACTAACAAGAGACCTGGTCTGTAGTTGAACTTGTGAGTCTGGCAAGTTTTATATTTGACACCCCTGTTTTAGATGCCTAGTGATATTTGATAATGGCAACATGCAGCTATGAAATTTTAAAATGGCTACATGACATAGAGTTGTGTTATTCCACATGGATTTACAAGTCATCAAATGTAGATATTCTGTACATAGTCAAAAGGACCCTGCAACAGATGGTCACTCAAGAGGTGAGAGAGATACTGGTGAGTGTCTAAAGTGCACACTGAAGTGTTGCGGACATTATTTCATTTCATGATTAGGTGACATCAGACTCAAATTTTCTATTAGTATCAACTAAGGGAAAACTAATCAATATAGTGATATATCTATACTTTTACCATATCAATACAAGAAGTGAAGAATCAGCACAAAACAATGCTTACATGTACAAATTACAGATCTTAAGAAATCATGAATAATTATAAGCATTGAGAATCTTTCGGAGAAAACTATACAACACCCACTGTCCTTCTACAAATTAACAAACACTGTAGCATAAACCCAACCCTTCTCTTGCACATGTACAATCTATCCTTTTGGTGCATGAATGATGTTAGCTTTATGATGTGAAAAATTGCCATTGGTGGCAGCACATCTGAAGCAGAAACTAGAAGGATTAAAGTAAGATTTTTAGAAGGATTATAGTAAGATTTTAAATTTGCCAGCTAAACTTTCCTTGCTTTCTTTCTGGATTGATAGTTAGCACAATTGCTCAAATGCTCTTTTTTGAAGATATACCAGCTTTGCTATGTTTTTATCATTTGAATTACCCCATACTGTATTACATAGACGTCTCGCTAGGATTTTAAAACCTGGAGTCCAGGACTCCTAATTCATACATGCTAACTATTAAGCATTTGGTGTAATCATTACACTTTTTTCACTAAATTACATCTTATGTATAAATGTATCCTAATTACACGTTTTTGGTATATCCCACTCGAAAAGAATAATAACATGTTTTCTCATTTTTATTAATATCCAAATAATCCCACTGTATTCCATAAAAGATGGCATGCACTTTTTTAACAGTTTTATGTTCTATTTTTAGCAACTGCCCTTTTTCCAAGAATGTTTGATCTATTTATTTTATTTAAGGCAGCAATATGGCTTAGTTAGGAGAGAATAGACTGGTTTTCTAATTTGTAATCTTTGCTCTCACATTCTTTTTTCTATTTCATATCTGGTACATAACCCTTCTGTATGTATTTGGCGCTAAAAGTTGTCAGATTATTCTAGTCGATGCATCTGTTAGGAGCAAAAATGTATTTTAAATAATTTCAAAGATGGATTAGATAAAGATGAAGAATAATTTAAAGATCAGTGCAGACTTTGTGGAAATGAATTTTATTTTGGTCTTGTTAGTAAAAGAAGGAAACCTTGAATTAGCTGGCTTTATTGTAGTCCGAGTATGTCAACCAGTTTGCTTTTATGTGATAAAAAAAGTGCAAGGAACTTAGTCAATTCATTCATTGATTTATATTTTCTATTCTGACTATAGCGTCCACCTCAGGTGAGGGAGGTCATGGGTTTGATCCCCGGTCAAGTCATACCAAAGACTTAAAACTATGGTACTAACAGCTTCCTCGCTTGGCGCTCAGCATTAAGAGGTTAGTGTTAGGACTAGTTGGCCTTGTCAGGATAATGTGACTGAGTGAGACATCATGCTACATGTCTGTGGCATGATGCCCCAGTGCTAGACATCACTACAAACTGTCACACAGTTGACATCATAGCGATATGACTGAAAATTGTTAAAGCTACGTTAAAAATCATAATCACATCACATTACTAATCTGACTCTGAGTAGAATGATCTTAACACCATCAATGCGTGTTTCATGATTAACAGAAGTTTTCATTGAAATAGATGGACATGCTTGAGACCCATTTCCAGTTCCTGGACAAGTCCATTTTGAGCAAAGTTGTGTATGCTCGACTATAGATGTACATATGTGTTGTCTACTTCCGATATTTACAATGTCAAATCAAGCAAAGGAAAAGAATGACAAAAACAAATTTGCTTTTCATATAGATTTAACAAGTGGCTTAATTAATATGTTTATGTGCAAAGGAATATACTTCCAAACTCAACATTATGGTAATTTACAGAATTATCCAGCAGTTACCAAATATGATGAATTACGTCATTATGATTATGTTATCTAATGGAAATAAACTAGCCCAGAGTATATGGAATAAGGCGCCTTGTTAGTATGGAAAGTATGTTAAGCATCAAAGGTGCCAGGAGATACCTTTATTAACCCTTTCATCACTACAGACCGAAAATTCGGTCATGGGGAAGTAAGCTCGCAAACACTATGGACCGAGTTTTTGGTCTAGGGCAGTGTTCTTTCTTAACGTTATAGTACCTGACTAAAAAACTTTCGGGATACCTCTAATAACTTCCTTCTTGTAATGTAGATGTTATATTTGGATGATCTTGTGAGTTTAGCTTGTATACAATTAGAAATATCGAACAAAGTACAAACTTTTAACGTGTTTTTGGAATGCTGAAATTTGTATTCAAAATGGCGGAGTTTGAACAAATTTCAGAGGAGGTTATCGGAGGATTTGAATAATTTTGACCTGGTAAATTTGGATGAAAATGAGAGATGTCTGGAAAGACAATGGGATGCACTTGTGCGTGACAGTGATTACAATGAAGAAAACTTTGAAGGTTTTGAACCAGAGGAATTGTGCCAACCACGAGGTTTTGTTTGGCCGAAGCCCGTAAACCAAAGAGATTTGTTTCAGTTTTCTGACAGAATTGGGCACACCCGAGTGTTAGATGGCTCCAGAAAAGCTTCAGAATATTTTCAAATATTCTATTCAGATGAAGTTTTTGGAAAAATTGTTCGTTTAACGAACTTCAATGCAACGATCAAACGTGGCAGAGCATTATAGGTGTGTGGACAGATCTCACCTTGGAGATCATTTTGGTTCATTTTTATAGAATTTTATATATTATGGACACCATGAAACAAAGACTTGTGTTGCTACTGTGATTATTCATTAGTACATCTAGGGTCAATTGAACAAGTTTTGAGAACTTTCTAAGTTTTCTAAGAGGTAATAAAATAATTACTTGTATTTTACCTGTTGTGTTATCTGTTTGCACCTGCATTTTAACAGTTGTAATAAATATGCACATTTTAATGAATTAGTCATAAAATTTGATTTTTAACCTTGATTTTGACACCTAATCCAGCCAGATATCTTTAACATTGACAAAGTTATGTTGTTTCAAAGTCCACAAGTCATTTTGCTTTACAACTCCAAAGTTACTTAGTGTTGAGGACTCTATGCCTACAAAGTTACTTAGTGATGAAAGGGTTAATGCCATTCTAGTCAATCAGGTTAAAAATTATAAATCAATGATTCAATTGACTTAGTTCTGTGCACTTTTTTATCACATTAAATGTTTTAGTTATTGAAATTGCGGTACAAACAACTGGGGATGTAGCATCAGACTATAACTCCAGGACTTTTTTACAGCAGAGTTCAATTGTGGATACATATTTTTATAAATGCAGAGGCATTATTTACTGAGTTCTTAATAGAACTCATACAGCTAGCAGGAGAAGACAACATTGGTCCTTTGTTTAGACAGATGTGTCCTGATTCCAAAATTGCCAAAAATTGCATGTGCAAAAAGTAAATCATCTAATATTGCTAGATATTTAAAAGAAGATACTGTATCACTTAAAATTGCAGAGGCCATGAAAATTGGGCTGTTTGGTTTTGCCACAGACAGGAATAGTGATTATGATGACAAAGTTTTACTCTGTTTACGAGACTGACAATGAAAAGGGCAAAGTCAGAGTGCTCTTCTTTCATTACCAGAATTAACAGTAGATTCCACTGGAGAAAAATTTTCAGTTTGCTTGATAATGCTTTGAATAAAATAAGTTGGCAGAATTGTGTGGATTGTTCAGTTTATAAAGCATCAGTGATGACTGGAATTCATAAAGAAGTTGCATTCTGTATTTTGAAAAATGTCTCCATCAGTGTACATATCAGGATGTCCAAGTCATTTGATGCACCTTGCTGCAGGAAAGGCTGCCAATAAATTAGGAGAACTGAAATATCAAGTTGGCCTTCTACCTGACACTGTACTTCCTGTGGATAGAATTGATTTGCAATGGCACTTTATTTCCCAGCTAAAAGACCCAATAACTGGAAGATATAAATTTTCTTTTCTTTGTCAGGTTATGAAAGGAATTTTGGTTCCTTACCATTTTAATGCTGACAGAGATTTTTTTGTATTGTTAACAGAAATAAAACTGAATTCAGATCCAGGCTCAGTAACCCAGCACTTAGTGCTCTACTTTGTGCAA
Source organism: Potamilus streckersoni (assembly GCA_016746295.1). NCBI lineage: Eukaryota > Metazoa > Mollusca > Bivalvia > Unionida > Unionidae > Potamilus > Potamilus streckersoni. The sequence continues at coordinate 299,831 of JAEAOA010000545.1, forward strand.
AACATTCATAGTCTCAGCTTGTACAAGTGTTTTGAAATGCAGTATGAAATCTGTTGCTTTTAAAGCTATAAGTGCTACATATGTAAACTTAAAGAAGTTATTGATGTTAAATGACTGAAGTGTAAATAAATTTGGACATTATATGCTCATTGAGTTTTATCATTTTGTAAATGGATTACTCTTTTTCTGCTCAGAGTACTCTTTTTGTCCACTTGGATTATGCTTTTTCCTCACCAGGGGTTGGCATGTATGCTAATTTGATAAAAGTTGCAGTACAACCAGCAAAAGTTGCAGTCCCCACTAAACCAGGCATCACATACTTTTTTATTTTTGGTTATTGCCGCATCTGATCTAGCAACTTTCTGAATCTCATTGAAATCTTCATTATTTTTCTGTTTAACCCCAAAATACTTGTGTCTAAATCTGCAAATGGCATTTTGTCCAAGTTTCTTGATTTTGATTTTGCAGGCAATATTCATACGGCAAGTCGAAAGTGAAATCAATAACAGTGATTGCACTGGGCTTCGCCTTTGTCACAAATTGCTATTTTGTTTTCCTAATTGGCGACAAAATATACCATCTGGCAATATTTCTGGTGACAACATTTTTGGCTGATAAAAACGTTATATACATAATACAGTCTTGGGTCAGCAATAAAATAAAATAAAAACATTACTTCAGTTTACATAGTGATTAGAACATATTTATTCTGCCGCAAAACTTTACTGTTAATGTGTATAAAGTGGACTCCTAAATGGGTGATTTTATGTATCCCAAATAAAAAAAATTACTTCCAAATATGTGTAATTAAGTGTTTCCAAGATCTCTAAGTACAGTAGTCTAAATAGTGTTGTGTGTAACTGTTATAGAGCAGTTTTCTGTGTCTTTCAGGGAGAAAATGTTTTATGCTACCGAGAAGCTATAAACTTGAATTGACTTTTTTTTACAGATATGTTCATTCCATGATAGGTTATTATCTACCAAAATACCAAGAAGTCTATCATGACAGACCATTTATAAAGTTTATCCTTCCATGTCATAGTTCATCTCTATCAAGATTTGTCCATTTTTTGCCACGTTGAGATATTATTTTAGTTTTATCAGTATTTACCACCATGCCATTGCATATGCACCAATTGTCCAGCTTGTTTAGAGCATTCTGTAAAGAAATTTCAAGTTCTTGCTTTGTGTTTTCAATGTATGACAGTGTTGTGTCATCTGCATAGAGATCTGTTGATATTGAGTTTGTTAATAAAGGTGGTAGGTCATTAATACATAAAATAATTAGTAATGGACCTAGAATTGAGCTTTGTGGTACTCCTTATCTAATTGTTCCAGGTTCAAACAGAAAATTATACACCACTCCCTCGATAACTCGCGGACATCAGGTCCAAAAAAATTGACCGAAATATAAGCGAGGGCGCGAGTTATCTAAGGACTTATAACAAACAACAAAACTAACAAAGGGATCAACGTATAGGCAAAAGGGGGTGGGGTTGGCTTGGCATGTTACAGTGTTGAAACGTGCTAAGATTAACAGTGAATAAATATCTCTTCATATCGGTATATATTATTTTTTTTCCCCTCAGTAACATTAATTTCAGGATAACTTGCAGTATATTGATCATCAAAACATTATTCCACGTGGTTTCCATTCGCTTAGCACATGTACGACTTCACGTTGTGTACTACGTCACTAATTTTTGCTGTAAATGGTATACATTCTAATTTTATTGTTTGATCCAAAGTAGACTTTTTTTTAAATACCAAAGATCAACACATTTCGAAAATACAATGTCGATCAAACGATGTGTAGATTTTAATTGCGGTAGAAGTAAAATGGAAGAAAAAAATAAATTCACAAGGGTTAACCATTACCAGCATGAAATTAATGGGTCTAAAAATTTAAAATGACATAAATTATAACACGATAACACTTGCGGTTTGTGACACGTTGCTGTGTGAACCAATGCTTACACAGCATCATCTAATTCGTTATTGCTTGCAGTCCGTTCTCATTTTCGTGTCATCCCTTCATCTGAATCAACATCATGTTAGTAATTTCGAAGTTTTGGCTCATCCAGCATTTACATTTCAATACCCGATGACAGCCCTAGATATATTACTAATATTATATACTTTAATGATGTGAAAATATTTTTGATTGGTGAAGTAAAATTAAATTTGATAACAATAATGAATACAAGAACGTATGGTCCTGTTGGCATGCCTTTGAACTTTCTTTTATTGTACTTGTTTGATTTGATATAAAATACATATTCAAAGTGATAAAACAACACTGGTCTCTTTTAATTGATTCTTTTATTGTAACAAACACTTCCCCACGCTGTTGATCAAAACAAAGCCGGCATGTAATTAGGTTCTCACCGAAGTAAGTACTAACGGGTTGACTGACTTTTTGCATGTTTTCATATAAGAGAATATATATGTAGCCGATTATAGGGTTGAGACAAAAAGGATTATAATGTGAATTTCACCTAGCAAGACATTTAATTAGTATCTATTTCATTCTCAGTTGCCACATGTTAGCATTTACCAGAATTTTTCATTGAGCGCTGTTTATTTACAATTTACAGTGTATTAACAACTATTTCTCTATTACAAAAAACATATTATATGATATCTTTTTAGAAATTGCAAATTTCACAATATGGATTCTATCTTTACTGGCAATAATCACCATTTTCGATAATAAAAACGAGTTATATATCAAGGTTTAATTTACCATTTCTTATCCCAAAATTTTTTCACATTCAACTTATTTTAAAATAAATTTTCTTTGAAAAAAATTGGGAGCCATGCCGGACACCGCGTTATAAGCATGTTTGCGAGTTATCCGGGCACGAGTTATCGAGGGAGTGGTGTATATATATAATCATGTTGTGTTCTCTCATTCCTGTATGAAGTAAACATTCTAACTGCTTTCATCACATTGGTAGATTTTCAGTTTCTTCAAAAGGATTTCATGATCTACCATGTCAAAAGCTTTCCTGAAATCTACAAATATACATCCTATTAATCTACTTTGGTCAAGTGCTTGAAGCTATGTATCAGTTAGAGATCCAGGCAGTCTCACATGAATGTTCCTGTCTAATGCCTGATTGATTAGGGTGTAACAGCAAATGTTGGTTAACCCTTTAACTACGACTACCGCATCTGAGCGTCACCTGTAAATAGCTCCTGAACCCCACTGACGCATATATGCAGTGTCAATAAGCCATGTTTAAAACCCCAGTGTCGCTTATGAGCGCATAGTTCTGCTCTACTCAAAACCCCAGTGTCGAATATATGCGGACGTAACTGCTATGTTAACTAAACGTTGATTGGTTGAAAGTACAGATATTTACTTATTTTTCATTATCATAACCAATGAAAAGACTTTTTACTGAACATTTTGATACCAATTGGAAAGCTGAGAGGTTAAATTTAGACACGTGAGAAGGAAATTTCGGGCAATGTACAAAACACGTGTAGTTGAGATAAACAAAAATGGATTCCTAGTCAGATATTTGTGACTTTAAAGGGTTCAGTGAAAGCAATATCGAAGAGTTTAATGGATCATTCTTAGTAAATGGATTAGATAATGATGTTTGTCCCATTTCAACACTAGATGTATGTGATTTGGATTCAAATGACAATGATTTATTTTCTGCGATTAAAAACTGTTTACGCGGCGGGGATTTCTTGTCAGATTGTTGTAGGAGTAAATAAAATGGAAATATATGAACAACAGACACTATACAAGGTAAGCTGCTTTTTATTTCACTGAAATCCAGCAAAAACTAATGAAATAATGAATATAAACGTAACCATGTTTTTATTGTCAGTTTCCGTAGTCAGCCATGACGATGCTCTAGTATTCAGCCTAGCAAACAGTATCAGTAGTCTCAGTAATTGATACGCTATCACTCAGCAGTAGCGAAACTGCAGAACAGCTGTAGTAGTTAAAGGGTTAAATATGACATGAATGAGTCATGGACATGTTTTTCAGTCAATTTTAACAAGTTTGGTAGTACAGTCAAACCCACTTATCTTGACCTCAGTTATTTAGAGAACCTGTGTATGTCGAGCATTTTGGTCCAGTCCTGAAAGTCCTTTGTTATGCTTATATTTCCCAACTTACCTCAACCCCGGTTAAGTCATTAATCCAGTTATGTCAGGCATACTTTTTGGTCCAAAGTAACTTGGACCTGCTTAATTCGACAAAATGTAACTTTTAATGTCAATCTCAGAGAAATTTTACAAGAAATTATTTGGCACCTCATACTGGCAAGGACGGAAAAAGTTGGTACAAGACCAAATTTTATGGGTACAAATGCTAATCAACCAGTAGTATCAATGCATGTTTTATCACTTACACAGAGTGGAGAAAATTATCCTATAAACAATACATGTGTATAATGTAAACAGTGCATGCATTTCCGACCTTTACATAAGCTGCATTCGAAATGGACATTATTGCATGTCCACACTATGACATTATTGTTTATCACCACACAGCATAACAAATTTGATTTCATCTATAATTCGGAAAATTATCAGGTTAGCATCATTAAATGTAACTAAATATACCAAATTTGTTTTACAGAGTATATTTAAAACAAATTCGGTAATAATTTAAGTGCTTTCATGCTTGGTGTGAGCGTTAAAGCCTTCGATTACATCATGGCTAGATGATGTGATTCACAATAATCTATAAATAAAAACCCACAAAACTCCAAACCAAACTACCTACGCCCCCCCTGCAATTATTATCCCCCATTGGTTTTGAACAAGAGTAAATAAAAGCACTAACAGTAATGTTATTAAAAAGTCTATAGCACCCAGTATTTTTTTATGAAAATGTTGATCACTGTACCATCATTACATTTTCTTCAACACAAACAGAATGAAGCAAAATGTGACTGATGTGGTTAAAATTTGAAACAGAAGTGTGCCTTCATTTGTGTTGTTTTAATCTTGAATTTCAAAGTCTTACAATTTATCAAAGAGATTAGATTAGCCGACTCTCCTTCTGGAGCTGTGTTCTTTCTGATGATCACTGATCAAAGTCATGAGGGGTGTGGGGGCTCCAGCAAGTTGAATGGAGTAAGTTGTCTTGTTGAGGAATATGGGGCTCCAGCTGGTTGAATGGAGTAAGTTGTCTTGTTGAGGGATATGGGGCTCCAGCAAGTTGAATGGAGTAAGTTGTCTTGTTGAGGAATATGGGGCTCCAGCTGGTTGAATGGCGTTAGTTGTCTTGTTGAGGGATATGGGGCTCCAGCAAATTGAATGCAGTAAGTTGTCTTGTTGAGGGGTATGGGGCTCCAGCTGGTTGAATGGAGTAAGTTGTCTGGTTGAGGGGTATGGGGCTCCAGCTGGTTGAATGGAGTAAGTTGTCTTGTTGAGGGATATGGGGCTCCAGCTGGTTGAATGGAGTAAGTTGTCTTGTTGATGGGTATGGGGCTCCAGCTGGTTGAATGGAGTAAGTTGTCTTGTTGAGGGATATGGGGCTCCAGCAAGTTGAATGGAGTAAGTTGTCTTGTTGAGGGATATGGGGCTCCAGCAAGTTGAATGGAGTAAGTTGTCTTGTTGAGGGGTATGGGGCTCCAGCAAGTTGAATGAAGTAAGTTGTCTTGTTGAAGGGTATGGGGTTCCAGCTGGTTGAATGGAGTAAGTTGTCTGGTTGAGGGGTATGGGGCTCCAGCTGGTTGAATGGAGTAAGTTGTCTGGTTGAGGGGTATGGGGCTCCAGCTGGTTGAATGGAGTAAGTTGTCTTGTTGAGGAATATGGGGCTCCAGCTGGTTGAATGGAGTACGTTGTCTTGTTGAGGGATATGGGGCTCCAGCAAATTGAATAGAGTAAGTTGTCTTGTTGAGGAATATGGGGCTCCAGCTGGTTGAATGGAGTAAGTTGTCTTGTTGAGGGGTATGGGTCTCCAGCTGGTTGAATGGAGTAAGTTGTCTTGTTGAGGGGTGTGAGGCTTCAGCTGGTTGAATGGAGTATGTTGTCTTGTAACTGCATGAACAGAATCAGTTCGCTTCATACAGAATTTGATGTTGAGACAGTTAATTTTAAAGACTTAAAACATATTTTACAGTTTGTCGCTTCATGAATACCAACAGTCCCGTCTTTTTCTAGTACAGAAGCAAAATTTATTGTAAAATCCGGCATATACTGTTGTAAAGGAACCTCGGATGATCAAGAAAAGATTGATTTTCATGCACAATATTGGTCACTTACACTTTGCTACTAGTCACAAGTTAACTCTAGCAAAAGAAAATGCTTTCAAAAAATAAAAAGTATATTCCTATATGTACATGTACTTCATTTAGCCTAGATTTTACTCACTGAGGCTACCACAGGGAAATAAAAACAACTTTATACCACTGGCATTGTTGTAGTAACTAATTGTTGTATAAAAAAATATGTTACTTGTTACTTAGTTTCATTTAAAAGACCACCAATCATTTTTCTCCAAACAGGCATGACAGAATTATCAATTTTATTGTGCATTAGAAATGCCATTTGTTTTTAGAAATAAAACTCCTCATTTTTGTTACTTCAGATGCATAATCATTGTTCTGCAATAGATTTAACAACTAAACCCTGATATCTCAGGACCCTGTGAAGTCGACATTTTTTTTATACCCCCAACATTATCGAGATAACCAGGTTTGACTGTATTGAGATTGGCCAGTAGTTGTCAGCATCAGCCATAGAACCAGGTTTAACTGTATTGAGATTGGCCGGTAGTTGTCAGCATCAGCCATAGAACCAGGTTTGACTGTATTGAGATTGGCCGGTAGTTGTCAGCATCAGACATAGAACCAGATTTGTGAATAGGAGTTGCTTTTGCAGTTTTCTACATTTTGGGGACAGATGAGGTTGCAATACTTAACTCGATAATGAATGTTATGCTATCTAAAATAGCAGAGGATTTAATGAGGCGTGGACCTATCTGATCAAGTCCTGAAACTTTCTTGTTATCAAGTTCACTGAGACATTTTTTAACAAAGTTTTTTGTACTGGTGGGATAGAGAAACATACCTCTTTAGGGAAAAAATTCATTAAAGTTGTTTTCTCTTGCTGGTTCTTTTAACTCTGTAGTTATGTTAGTGGAGAAAAAAAATCATTGAAAACATTTGCAATATCAGAGTCATCAATGACTAGTGTCATTTACCAGAAGTGAATAAATTTTATTTTTCTGATCTTTGTGTGTTCCTCCAGTGAGTTCATTGAAGTCTTTCCAAATTGAGTTTGTGTTGCTCTTTTAGTTTTTACACAAGGATTGATAGTAAGGGTTTTTTTTAGCTTTTTTTAATCATTCTTGTTGTTTCATTTCTCCATACTTTATATTGTGCATGGTTTCCCATGGCCTTGAATTGGTCTTGTTTTCATAGTGTCTAGGACTTCAGTAGTAAGCCAGTTCAGTTGGATTTCATTCTTTACATAATGTACTCAGTGGTGCATGCTTAGAGACTACAGTCATAAATCAGTCAGTCCACACTCATCAGAATCAAGTTTCAACATAAGTTCTGGGATAAAAAAAATTATTTTATCATGTCCCAATATATATGGTACATCTGGTAGACTAAATTTGATGTCCCAATATATATGGCAAATATGGTAGACTAAATTTCATGACCCAATATATAATAAATATGGCAGACTAAATTTCATGTCCTAATATATATGATAAATATGGTAGACTAAATTTCATGTCCCAATATATATGGTAAATATGGCAGACTAAATTTCAATTCCCAATATATATGGTAAATATGGTAGACTAAATTTCATGTCCCAATATATATGGTAAATATGGAAGACTAAATTTCATGTCCCAATATATATGGTAAATATGGAAGACTAAATTTCATGTCCCAATATATATGGTAAATATGGCAGACTAAATTTCATGTCCCAATATATATGGTAGACTAAATTTTTTGTCCCAATATATATGGTAAATATGGTAGACTAAATTTCATGAGGTTTTAGTATGATTAATTTGCTTAACTTGGCAGAACTTTTAAAACATCAAACATTTAAATGGATCAGTCAGAAAAAAAAATGAATGCATACATCTGAACTTTAAAATCGCAATGGCACAAAAAAGTATATTTTCTTTTCTGTCTTGCTAACTACATGCCAGTGATAAATTTTCTGATCCTGAGACTCCAAAGAAACAGAACGATAGTGTCACCTCTGAGGAGAAAAAAGGTCAATCTCCAACATTTGTTAGAAAATGTAAGGACGAGTAGAAAAGTGTACTGACAATTATGTGATGTTCATCCTTGATATTTGAATAACATTTACCTTCATAGTTGTATGGGTGTATTTTTGCATATAAAATAATTTGAGCAGTTGATAAAAAAAAATGCTGAAAAGTTGAAAATGTAATGTCTGTTTTATATACAAAATATAAACATAGTAACTTATACTTAGAAACAGAACCACTTCTACAACAATGAGATTGTACAAAATATTTTACAGGTATTTCTCATTATTCAGCATGTGACAATAAATCTAGACAATCATTTTGTTCCACAAAAAGGAGGAATCACAGCTCATGACTATCCAAAAGAATTGACTTGAGAGATTTTAGTTTTAACTCTTGAAATTTTAATTTCAGCTCCTGAGATTTTGCAGTCAAGGGTCAACTGACTCTTCCATTCGGAAATCTGTTGAGAACCCTGAAGTTTGCAGCTTTTTGTCATGGTGGCTATAAATTTCTCAACTCCAAACCCAAGCCTGTACATACAAAAATGTGGGAAAATATTGGCAAAATCCAGTACAATCCCTGGCACCTTGACAATAATATTCTGTGTCCAATCCAAGGCAGATTGTCATTATTTGCAGTATGGAGTCCAAATTGATATTTCATATACACAAATATTGTACATAGAGTCTACAAATTTGTCTGCAGTGTTATTAAATTTAACTTGTAGCAGTTTTATTGTATTTGTACATTATGCCATTGGTTATCAAACCATTGTATGCAAAAGCCTGCAATGATGAATTCAATCAAACATGAATTATATTTCTTTTAAAGGACAAGACCTTTGGACTGAAAAACAAGAAGGGAGCAAAGCAGCAAAAATTCATCAAAACTGTCACACAGCAAGTCAAATTTGGTAATGTGAAGAGTAGCAAGGTGAGTTATACAGAACAAAAAAAATATTTTAAAAAATTTAGACTTGGCACTTTTGTTAGTATAACAAGGACTCTTTAATGGAAATTAGTATAGATGGGACAGTGGCATAAACAAGTAAAATTTCATGGCTGGGGGCTTTGTGAGACCCTACTAGAAGCGTTTTGGGACTTTTCTTGAAAGCTGTGTTTGACCCTTGCCTGGAAAATCCAGTTCTAAAGCACTATTACTTGAACTTTCATAGCCAGATCCAATTTCAAAACCTACTTGTGTTTACATGTTTCAGTCAGCATTTTGTTTTATAAATGGTCAGTAATAATTCATTTTATGAATCTGACATGAAAATGTGCAAACATATCAGTAAAAGGTGAATGTTTTTTAACTTTCCTCAATTGATTTACCCCGTTTTTACCAACTTCATCTATTCTGTCTGGAGAAGTAATTTTGTCCAAAAATATTAGGGTCCGGTTTGGATCCAGACTTTTTTTAATTAGTGCCAGGCTCTTGTTATATTAAGATAATATCTGGTATTGATAAAGCCAAATGGTAAAATTATGGTTCTGATCTAGTAACATGTAACAGATATGAAATGAGGGAAAACTTCTGGCAGACAAGATTTACTGACATTTTGTTGGGATGTTTCATAACTATTAGGCTATCAACAGAATTTGGGTTGTCAGACAGAACTAAGAATAGAATCATCCATGACCACTAAAAATCTCCTTGGCCTAATTGCATATTAATGCTGGAATTCACATTGGCTTAATTACGTGTTAGTACTGGAAATCTCCTTGGCCTAATTTTACATATTAGGGCTGGAAATCACATTAGCCTAATTACTTGTTAGTACTGAAAATCACCTTGGCCTAGTTGCATGTTAGTACTGGAAATCACCTTGGCCTAATTACTTGTTAGTACTGAAAATCACCTTGGCCTAATTTCATTAGTACTGGAAAATGCCTTAGCCTAACTACTTGCTAGTACTGAAAATCATCTTGGGCTAATTACATGTTAGTACTGGAAATCACCTTGACCTAATTACATGTTATTACTGGAAATCACCATAGCCTAACTTCTTGTTAGTACTGGAAATCACCTTGGCCTAATTGCATGTTAATACTGGAAATCACCTTGGCCTAGTTACATGTTATTACTGGAAATCACCTTGACCTAATTACATGTTATTACTGGAAATCACCATAGCCTAACTACTTGTTAGTACTGGAAATCAACTTGGCCTAATTGCATGTTAATACTGGAAATCACCTTAGCCTAATTGCATGTTAATACTGGATATCACCTTAGGCTGATTACATTCTGACTAGCTAGTTGGGCGGTATGGTTTCCCCTTAGATTCCAATTTTTTTTTCACTTTTGTCTTGCACATTTGCCAAATATCTTTTTTCATTCATTGTTCACTGGAAGAGCCAGAAAATTATAACAGGTTGTTATCACAATTTTATGATTTTTAGGCCAGGGAATAAAACTTTTAAAAGATGGATGCCATGTGAAGTCAACATGGTGAATATACTGTGGTATGCTGATAAAGGAAAATGTTTAGGAAAAACATGCAAGTAACATAGCAGATTGGAATATTAACTATAACATTTCATATACTTTATACTAATTTTATTTTGGGGAGGTGTGAAGGATGTTTAAAATAAATTGCAATTATAATTTTCATCTCTTCTTAAAGAACAAACATTTGAAAAGTTTTAATATGATAAATGTTCACATTTGATCTATGAAAAAAAATTAGATCACAAAAAATAGTAATGATTTTCATGGAATGAAGGAAGATATGGTACATTACAGCCTCTATGGTAGATTTGTTGGTCTTGATGGCTAGCGTGGTAAAGCATTCACCAATTACTGTGTTTGATCAAATTTAGTGTTAACTATGTCTATTCATTGCATCTATCGATCACAAATTTTGTACATGGCTTAGTTACTTTTGATGGGTATAATGGATAATAACCAAATTTGTATGATGCTTTTATTAAGAAGACATGTCAAAGTCGATTGCTGCCATTCTCAACAAGATTTTACAGATTTATGGCCCTTATCTGACTTGTCCCTCCATCCGTTGTTTGTTGTCTGTCATCTGATGTCCATCATTTAGCACATGTTTGTTATTGCTACTTCTGAACTACTTTGAGGATTGCAGTGAAACACACTACTCAAGAGGGCCCTGAGTGGTCTAAAGCACTCTCTGTTATGGCTCACTGCCATCTCATCTCTGTCTGCATGGGTTTGGAGTCTAAGATTTGGCAAATGTAGATATGTGAAAAAGCTTGTCAGTAGCTTTTGTGGGTCAGTGATTCTTTCTGTGGATTTCCCGGTTTCTTCCTCCACCATTAATACAGGCCACCATGTATCGTGTGACGTTAAGCCCCAGAACAAGAACACTACTCGTCTTGGGGGTCTTGGATTGGGTTTTCAGGAGCATAAGAGGCAGCTCTGTTTTCTACCCTCAAATTAAACAAGAGATTAAAACATCGGGTGAACAGGAGCCAATTTTTAGCTCAAGATAGAAGAGATTATGAGATGGACTGTTGTCAGTCACTAGTCTAATTGTCATCAGCCATAAAAACTTGTGGCATCACCTTTTGTCTCTTGTCCATCTATTGGCACATGTCTGAAATTGCTGCTACTTCTGAAAAACTTGTAGCCTTGGCATTAAACATGACACACTTTGAAACCTAGTTTGAGTTGGTCCTAAATGAAATTGATACTGTTTTTTTACATACTTTATTGTTATCTATTCTGAATGGATGGTGATATTAACCTGGGTTTTCAACTAAAGGACTTTATGATGATGTCTAGTTGGTTCTAAATTAAAATGGCACTGATCTGACATCTAAGATGGACAACATGGCATCCATCTTGAAAATCTATTGTTGTACCAAAATGGAAGATCATATCAGTATGCCATAATACTTCTTATAGTGTCTAGTTTATCCTAGATGAAAATATTGCCAAAATGACATCCATTATGGACATCTTGTAAGTGTTGTTATTGCTACTCCACAAAAATGGATGATTACATTGAAAAGGTTTTTACCAAAATGCTTCTTATGATATCTGGTTGGTTCGAAGAGAAAATGGTGCCAATCATACATTCAGTAAGTCAGCTATAATGACCATGTTGAAAATTTTGTTATCATAACTTCACCTGAATAATATGTATGGATTGTTATATTGACATGTGCTTTTGCCAAAAGACTTCAAATGATATCTGATTGGTCCAGAATAAAATACTACTGTCCTTACATCCAATATGAATGGAAATCTTGTAATTGTGTAAGAATATTCAACATTCAGCAGTTAAAAGGAAGATATTACCATTGATTCCTGGAAATTCTCTTTGGCAAGTACAGCATGAGACCCTTTGCATTACTTTTGTGACAACATGTGACAATGACATATTTTCTTGCAGCTGAAAGAGGTCGATGACAAAGACAAAACCAAGAAGAAGAAGGAACAGGAAGAATTGAATTCTTTGTTCAAACCAGTCACACAAACTGTATCGAAAGGTCAGTAGATAATCAATTTCTATCCTGAATTTAGATTATTAAAGTTGCATCAATCTGCCACTATATGTCAGTCATTTGATATTTAAAATTTTAAAAATTATGTTGATCATTGAAAATTTTAAAATTGAAAGATGCTGAGCCTTAGAGCTGTGTGAAACATTGCTGCAGCTGATTTTGCTTGTTTTGACATAATCTTTCTTTCATCATTAATGTGTATATTTTGGTAAACTTTTCCAAACTATTTCATTGTATATTAAGATTTGAAAATAAACTATTTCTTGTAATAGAGAATTATATTTATGGAGTAAGCATTGTTTTCTTGGTTTTAGCATTTAGTGTTGAATGCACAATGTCTCACTGTTACATGTATATACCAAGCTACTTCCTTGTCTGCTCCTATCACCTTTTTTTAAGTTTTACCGATTTAACGTATGGGGGGGGGTGCAATGAACAGAATCCACATACTTTATTTTAGTGACCTTCAAAATTTATTTTCTATCCCACCTTCCCACACCACACACAGTCGTCATTGAAGCATGTAGAAATTTGATTATCCCCCCTTACCACACCACACACAGTCTTTATAGATGCATGTAGAAATTTGATTATCCCCCTTCCCACACCACACAGTCTTTATTGATGCATGTAGAAATTTGATTATCCCCCCTTACCACACCATACACAGTCTTCATAGATCCATGTAGAAATTTGATTATCCCCCCCTTCCCACACCACAGTCTTCATTGATGCATGTAGAAATTTGATTATCCCCCTTCCCACACCACACACAGTCTTCCTTGATGCATGTAGAAATTTGATTATCCCCCTTACCACACCACACAGTCTTCATTGATGCATGTAGAAATTTGATTATCCCCCTTACCACACCACACAGTCTTCATTGATGCATGTAGAAATTTGATTATCCCCCCTTCCCACACCACACAGTCTTCATAGATGCATGTAGAAATTTGATTATCCCTCTGCTCTACACATGTATTTAAACACTGGCGATTTGAAGACACATATCTCATACTGTTTTTTATACAGCATATGAAGTGGTTAGAGTATCTGCTTTAGATATGAGAGGTCGTAGGTTCAAACCCAGGCCGGGTCATACTGAAGACATAGAAATGGTACTTGCAGCTGCCTTGCTTGGCACTCTTCATTAAGAGGCTAGTGTTAAGACTGACTGATCATCCTGGTGTCAGGATAATGTGAATGGGTGGGACATGATGCTACATGTCTACGGCATGATGCCCCAGTGCTAAACATGACTATCAACTGCCAAATTGCAGACATCATAGCAATGTGACTGAAAAATTGTCAAAGCTATGTTAAAAGTCTTAATTACATATACACACAGTATATGAAGAAAGACATGGAATAACATGTAATGAATGTTGTTATTTTCACCATTATAGATAAAGAAATTATTAAAACAGAAATTACATTGAATCTATCGATGTTAGGTATTAACCTTCATCAGCCAGCTAGATGTTCATATATACTCACTTTTATGTCGAGTCTAGCCACAAATTGCTCAGACCTAGATCTGCTGTGGCTTAATAGTTGTGATAGTTGCACCGATGATCAGATACCTTTGTTGTCATCTTCTCATCCTTTTTCAGTGGGTATTGAAAGATGTTCAGTAAAGATACAGAGTGTCTGCTGACTGACTCATTGACACACAAATGAGCAAAGATAACTGTTCATGTTATATCTGTAAAAATCAAGCTGTACTTACCAATATCATCCTGTTTCTTTGTTGGCTTGGCAGTGGTATAAGTGGGGGTTTCAGTGCAATAAGTTGGGTTTCTAATGCAATAAATGGGGTACCCAAATAAATAATATTTATTCATTTTTGCTGTACCTGAAGACACTGTGCAAAAATGGATGCTGTACATTGTTACCAATTCTGTACATAGTTATCAATGCTGAACATGACTATCAGCACTGTACATGAGTACCAGTGCTTTACATAGTTACCGATGCTGTACATAGTTGCCAGTGCTGTACATAGATACTTGTGCTGTACAGGGCTGCCAGTGCTGTACATGGTTACCAGTACTGCATTTGGTTACCAATGCTTTACATGGAGAGAAAGTACTGAAAGAAAGAGTAGCAAGAATAATAGAAATGTACAAAAATATTCTTCAAAATTAATAGTGCAATACTCCTTTACAATATGAATGATAAGCGTTACATTTACAGCCTCCTAAAAATAGAGAGTTCCAACCAAAATTTCATAATTGTATACAAAATTAGGTAAAGTGTTTGATGATATGAAACCAGTCTACTTGGTGCTCATTAAGCAAGAATTAAGATTAAAGTGAAATAGGTATGACTGAAGCAATATAATCATATTTTGGTAAAGGCTTTTATAATGAAGGACACAATTATGCCCACAGTATTAAAGAAGCAGTAGGATATTGAAGGGTTTTATAGTGAGTAATCACAAGATATCGTATTATAAGAGTGGCAGCAGTATGGTGAGGGTTTTATACTGAGGGACTCGCATGACATAGAAATACCTAGGTATTATATAGAGACTCCATGTATCCAGTTTGTTAGAAGGACAGTAGTATATTGAGGGAACTTATTGTGAGGGAACACATACCCATATGGTAATCATATCTTCAAGGGCTTTATACTGAAAGACCAATAGACCAAAACTATTGGAGGGACTGCAGTACATCAGGAGACTTTATAACCACATTATTACATCGGCAGTAGTATAGTAATGAACCATTCTTTAGGTACACAGTGGTTATCACTTGATTTTTTTCTTTTGACAGGTGTGGATCCAAAGTCGGTGGTGTGTGCTTTCTTCAAACAGGGCCAGTGCTCTAAAGGTGCTAAGTGTAAATTCTCCCATGATCTGAATCTTACACGGAAAGGAGAAAAGAAAAATATTTATGAAGATATGCGAGATGATGAAAATGAAGATGGTATGTTCATTTATTTTGATTCAAGACACTAAAATTGTGTTTTGGACGGACAGTGAATGATTTGACTTTTAGAAGAAGTCTTGTGTAGTTTTTGGTTGTTACATGGGGTACAGAAATGAGGCTTGCTGATATCAAACCCTGATGATGAGATTTCCCTGATGATGAGATTTCCCTAGTATCAGACCTTTGACACCTCACTGATTACTTCTCTCTCAGAGCTAAGTTTGAAATAGCGTTTTAAAAAAATGGTTGATAAATGTTAGCAATATAAGGAAAACTTTTGTAAAGTCTCTGCTGAGAACACTGAAAGATTGGCTCATAAAGAACAATGTTTTACATTTCCATTACTATATCTTTTTACCATTAAACTGGTAAAAACAATAATGGGTGATGCAGGTAATGCTCCATGCCTGATCCCAATCTAAAATACGACTTAAATGAATGTCATGTACATCAGTGTCATTGAATGCACTGGATGGAGGATACAAGATCATGCAAGGTCATATGATGGCTTGGATTATGCTTTTTCTGTATATCCCGCTCCCCAAAAAATATTAATTTGTTTTCTCATTTATATTAACATCCAACTAATCGCACAAAATATATTCTAGAAAAGACAGCTTCTGAGTAACTATGATATAAAAATACACTTGTCTGTAGACTAGCGGTGACTTTCGTTAATATTATATTCTATTTATAGCAGCTGCCCTATTTCCAAGAAGACTTCTGTTTCTATTTATAGCAGCTGTCTGGCAATATTCATACGGAAAATCGAAAGTGAAATCAATAACAGTGATTGCACTGGGCTGGCTGTCTGGCTTAGGACATAACAGACTGGTTTCTAATTTTTAATCTTTGCTCACATATTCTTCGTTAAAATTAATATGAGGTACGGAACCATTCTGTAGGGGAAAAAAACGACTCGGAGATGAATACATGAATAACAATACAGTGCCATTCTAGGGTTGCTTCATGCCCATTGTAGGCTGTGTGGAAAGGATTTTAGTATTGGTCATAGTGTAAAACAAAGATGTCTTGAATTAGCTTGTTTCGCTAACACCAATACTAAGATAACTTCTTTTTTACAGCAAAACTAAATTGTGGAAATGAATTTTATAAATGCATGGGCGTTATTTACCAGGCTCTAAAGAGAATGCTGACTAGAATTAGTGGTATAATACAGCTTTGGTCCTTTGTTCAAATGGATGCCTCCTGACACCAAAACTGTGGAAAATATGCATATGTTTTGTACATATGCGCATTGAATTTTATTGTGTTATATGAGGATTATGCTTTTTGTGCTCAGATTACTCTTTTTGTACACTTGGATTACACTTTTTCTCGCCAGATGTTGGCAAGTATACCCATATGGTGGTAATATTTATATTGCATTGTAATTTCCTGGACACACACACTGCACTGGCTATATTATATGCTCAGATGGCTTTATTTTCATTGTATTGTAATTGCATAAGCAGATGTTTTAGGTCGGTACCTTTTGTGCTGTAATGAAATAGGGTGAGAAGATCCCATTATATTTTCATTGTATTGTAATTCCATATACAAATGTTGTTCTAAGGTGAGCTACGATAATATATCTTGTCAGAAATTAGAAATTGAGAGCATAATATTCGTTATGTTTCAATTTGTGAACCGATTCATCAGGCAGAGAATATGACAATGTAGTTTTGCTTTATGATCATATGACTAACCGCATTGATATGTGCTATCTACAGAGTAAAACAGGGTTTTTTTCCAAGTTGCTACAAACAGAAACAGGTTTTTGATTGTGGTTCTTGAAACATGTTGAAAATTATAACTTTTTTACTTTTATAATTTTATATTTTTTTAAACATTGTGTGACTTTAATAAAATGTTTTCAGGTTATGTTTTGTAAAACATTAGAAAGGGGGCATTATTTCTATCACATTGAGAGAACCAGGTCAGATTTTGTCAATGCGGTAGTTTCATCTTGTCTGCCAACAAAATAAAGCTTTAAATATCTGAGAAAATAAATTTTCTTCTTGTTGATTTTAAACTGGTAGACCTCGATGTAAGGTCGTATAAGTTTGCTACACCTAGTAGTAAGTAACAACCTTATACTGACACAGCAAAGTTTATGCAAATTCCGACTTTTGGTGCACTCTGATCTCCAATGTAAATGTCACAGTATCTAATCAGAGGAAACTCGGAGGAAGTATTTGACATATTTTTACCTGATAAATCTTACAAAATCAGTAAACTTCAAATGGTGACAACTTGAAATTGAGTAGCCTTCAATCTATCAAAATTATGAAAACTGTTCGTCACAGGAAATTGACTTTCCTTAGGCTTGTGGAAAACTACTTATTTCAAGCCCTGTACTCTTAAGTTATTGCATTGCTATGTGTGATGCCTGATATTTAATGAGGTTAGTTGGTAGTGTTGCTAGGTGTGATGTCATATAGTGATATTTTGTAGTGTTGCATGGTGTGATATCATGTAGAAGTGTTGTTTTGTAGTGTTTCTATGTGTGATGTCATTCAGTGATGTTTTTTGTAGGTGATGAAATATTTTCTTGTCTTACAAAACAAGGTAAGAACTAGGATGAAGCTAGTGGAAAGGTGTTATAAATATTTTGTTATATTACAGATAATATCAAGAACTGGGATGAAGTTAAGCTGAACGATGTTATATTTTGTTGTATTACAGATAATATCAAGAACTGGGATGAAGCTAAGCTGGAGGATGTTATAAATAAAAAACATGGAGAAGAAGAGCAAAAGAAACCTAAAACAGCAATTGTAAGTTTAGATATGTGCTCCTTCTTTTTCTTCCCCAAACTTAATGATGGCCTATAAGGGTTGGAGCTCATCCTCGTTTCCAGGGAGAACTTTTGATCTCACTCACTTCTTGATGGTTTCCACACAGCTGTTCTAGCATAGATCACACATCATGCTCATATGTAACAGGTGATACAGTGGTCATTTTCATGAGAAGCCCAACAAGAAATGCCACGTCTAATCAGAGGTCACCTTACTTCACACCAAAATAGCTTTTTCTACCATTGCCCTTAAGAGAGACCACCCCTTCCACCCCTTGTGTATGGAACTCTTTTCTGTAAAGATGTGGTGGTCTTATGAGAGAGGGATCAGTGTATCTGTTTGCAGATGGATTTTAAATGTGGAAACCTACAGCAAACTGCTGATCTTCAGTTAGCATCCCCACTCAAAACTGTCTCACCCTGTAACCTTTGGAGGATGAAACTAAAATCATTACCAAAATTCTCAACATATGAAGTATGTCTCTTGGTTGCCTACTTTTAGTGAAAAAGCTTAAAATCCATTTAAAAAAAAAACAAAAACTGACCTAAATGCAAAACTTTACTATGGTCTCAAAAACACTTAATCACGCATTTTTGGATGCACATTTTTTTCCTAGGCTGAACAAAGCCACTTACATGGGAGTCCTCTGTATGCTCACAGTAGCTGGATTGATAGGCTTGCCAGCCCTGTTTCAAACACCTGCTGAGTGGAAGTATACATGAATCAAATTATCATTTTAGCTGTGCTGATATTTACAATGACAGAATTTAGTGGCTGAAAAAAAACCCAGAAGGGCATGTTGTCATAAGAGTACATCAAAAGAAAATGATGTAATAGATGGGTGGCAAGTTCATAGACTTCATATGGCTGTAGAGTGGTGGGAAATGTACTGATATCTACAGTGATTCAATTCAGAGGCAGAAAGACCCAGAGATATGTAGTCATTATAAGAGTACATCAAAGGAGCAACTTTAGCTTTCATTATTGTGCTTATTTCTGAGTAGTAGTAGAACAAGTAGTGAATGTGGCCTCAAAATCAAGACAGACAAAAAGCCATTTGCAAATTTGAATAAATATTGGTGATGGACAAAAGGATGAATGTACAGATAAGCGTAACACTATATACCTTTTACCAAGAATGAATATGCATATAAGGGTAACAATATAATTAAGTTCCTTCCAAAATTGGAGATAGAGAGAAGAATGAATATACAGATATGGTATGCCTTTTGCACACTGGTGATGAACAGAAGGATGAAAATACAGATAAGGGTCACACTGTGTGCCTCTTTCACACTGGTGATGGCCAAAGGAAAACTTTATGCATTCCAAGTATACATAGAGGGAAAAAAAAAATTAGTCAGTTTAGTAAAAGGAGATAAGTCCTAAATGTTTCCACAACAGCCTAGTAAAGGCTTATCAGAGTAATCCCCTCTTACAAATTCTCATAAATTATATCATTTGTTAAATGGAATCTTTTCTAAGTGAAATTTGAATATCATGTTTAGTTCTGTATTGTAGGATGTTGTTTATTGTGATGTCGATCTTTGCTAACTATAATGTAACTAAATACACAAATGGTTAATAAATTGAACTGTGCAATATTTCTAACAATACTTATGACAAATGTTTTAGTTTAAACCATATTTATTAGAGAAATTTTGTAAAATACAATTATCATTTGGGGTTTTTTAGTATAAAGAATAAGATTATTAGCACCATCTCCCAAAACAATTTTTTTATAACTGTACTCCTTCAGAAGAGGATTGGGACTAGTGGTGACCTCTTGAAACCAAAAGGCAAACAAATACATTCCAACATGGAAGGTCATCGTTTTCATTCTCAAGTGCATTCTAATTATTACACCCCTGCCTATGTAACTGTCTCTGATTTATGCCTCACTAAACTTTAATAGGCTTGACAGATGCAGTCAGATGATAACTTTCATCTTACTTCACTTTAAAAAGTTTTATCAGTGTTGTCATACTTGTTTACACCTCACTTCACTGTAATATCTGGGTTTTACAGTAGTAGCTATACCAGATTGTGCTTTGCTGTGGGATCTGAAAACTGTAATAAATTTGCAGCCGGTTCTAGTTCTCATCATAATAGAGTTGTTTATTAATGAAATAATTTTCTTGACTTACTTTGTGTCATTCATTTGCTTCTGTTTTTCAGATTTGTAAATATTTCCTCGAAGCAGTGGAGACTCAAAAATATGGTTGGTTCTGGACATGTCCAAATGGAGGAGATACTTGTATGTACAGACATGCACTGCCACCAGGTAAGTTAGCAGCTAAAAAGCACTGGAATTCTTTGTGCATATACCCACAGATGAGTAATGTTACTGGTGTACATACCCACAGACGAGTAATGTTACTGGTGAAACCAAAATGGAATGCAGATGAAATGATAAATGCAGTATGAAGAAAGCTCAGAATACAAATGCAGAATGATGAATAATAAATCAAAACATGAAATTGAATGCATGTTACTGGTGTACATACCCACAGACGAGTAATGTTACTGGTGAAACCAAAATGGAATGCAGACAGGAATTCTTTTTGTATATACCCACAGACGAGTAATGTTACTGATGTACATACCCACAGACGAGTAATGTTACTGGTGAAACCAAAATGGAATGCAGATGAAATGATAAATGCAGTATGAAGAAAGCTCAGAATACAAATGCAGAATGATGAATAATAAATCAAAACATGAAATTGAATGCATGTTACTGGTGTACATACCCACAGACGAGTAATGTTACTGGTGAAACCAAAATGGAATGCAGACAGGAATTCTTTTTGTATATACCCACAGACGAGTAATTTTACTGATGTACATTCCCACAGACGAGTAATGTTACTGGTGAAACCAAAATGGAATGCAGATGAAATGATAAATGCAGTATGAAGAAAGCTCAGAATACAAATGCAGAATGATGAATAATAAATCAAAACATGAAATTGAATGCATGTTACTGGTGTACATACCCACAGACGAGTAATGTTACTGGTGAAACCAAAATGGAATGCAGATGAAATGATAAATGCAGTATGAAGAAAGCTCAGAATACAAATGCAGAATGATGAATAATAAATCAAAACATGAAATTAAATGCAAACAATGCTTTGACTATTTTCAGTCATATCACTACATGTCTGCAGTTTGGCAATTTATAGTAATGTCTAGCAATAAGGCATCATGCCACAGACATGCAGCATCATGTACCACCCAGTAACATTATCCTGATGCCAGGCATACCAGTCCTAACTCTGACTTCTTAATGCTGAATGCCTAGTGAGGCAGCTGTTAGTATCATTTTCATAAATATGTTTCAGCCAGGGTGCAAACCAGCATCCTCTCATATCCAAGTCAGACACTCTAACCACGAAGCTTCATTGATTTTACATATTGCATTAATAATTTAAGGTCCATTCATATTACAAATTGCATTGGTAATGTAAGATCCCATTGGTGTTACAAATTGCACAAGCATCAACAGCTTAAGGTCCATCACTGGTTACATATTGCATTGGTAAGTTAAGGTCTATTGAGGTTAAGCAGTTTAAAGTCCATTAACATTACAGATTGCATTATTAATTTAAAGTCCATTGATGTTACAGATTGCATTAGCAGCTTAAGTATCAATGTTACATATTATATTGGTAACTTAAGGTCTATTCATGTTACAGATTGCATTGGTAACTTAAGGTCTGTTGTTGTTACATATTAAACTGGCAACTTAAGTAAATTGATGTTTCAGATTGTGTTAGTAAGTTAAAGTCCATTAATGTTACAAATTACATTGGTAACTTAAGGTCCATTCATGTTACAAATTGCATTGGTAATTTAAGTCCATTCATGTTACAGATTGCATTGGTAACTTAAAAAGTTCATTGATGTTACAAATTGCATTGGTATTTTAAGGTTTCATTAATGTTACAAATTGCATCATCATCAACAACTGAAGGTCCATCAATGGTTACATATTGCATTGATAATATAAGGTCCTATTGATATTGCAATTTGCATTGGTAACTTA
The DNA here is from genome assembly GCA_016746295.1 of Potamilus streckersoni. Lineage (NCBI taxonomy): Eukaryota > Metazoa > Mollusca > Bivalvia > Unionida > Unionidae > Potamilus > Potamilus streckersoni. The sequence continues at coordinate 322,330 of JAEAOA010000545.1, forward strand.
AGCTCCATTGATGTTACAAATTGCATTGGTAACTAAAGGGCCATTGATGTTACATACTATATTTGAGATTTGAGGGCCTTTATTACATATTATAACAGTTGCTCCAAGTCCATTGATATTGCATACTGCATCAGTAATATAAGGTCCATTGATGTTACATACTACATAGGTGATGTAAGATCCATTGATATTGCATACTGCATCAGTAATATAAGGTCCATTGATGTTACATACTACATAGGTGATGTAAGATCCATTGATATTGCATACTGCATCAGTAATATAAGGTCCATTGATGTTACATACTACATAGGTGATGTAAGATCCATTGATATTGCATACTGCATCAGTAATATAAGGTCCATTGATGTTACATACTACATAGGTGATGTAAGATCCATTGATATTGCATACTGCATCAGTCAGTAATATAAGGTCCATTGATATTACTGCATTGGTAATATAAGGTCCATTGATATTACATACTGCATTGGTAATATAAGGTCCATTGATATTGCATACTGCATTGGTAATCTAAGGTCCATTGATATTACATACTACATTGGTAATATAAGGTCCATTGATATTGCATACTGCATTGGTAATATAAGGTCCATTGATATTGCATACTGCATTGGTAATATAAGATCCATAGATATTGCATACTGCATTGGTAATATATGTTCCATTGATATTACATACTGCATTGGTAATATAAGGTCCATTGATATTACATACTGCATTGGTAATATAAGGTCCATTGATATTACATACTGCATTGGTAATATAAGGTCCATTGATATTACATACTGCATTGGTAATATAAGGTCCATTGATATTTCATACTGCATTGGTAATATAAGGTCCATTGATATTGCATACTGCATTGGTAATATAAGATTCATAGATATTGCATACTGCATTGGTAATATAAGGTCCATTGATATTACATACTGCATTGGTAATATAAGGTCCATTGATATTGCATACTGCATTGGTAATATAAGGTTCATTGATATTGCATACTGCATTGGTAATATAAGGTCCATTGATATTGCATACTACATTGATAATATAAGATCCATAGATATTGCATACTGCATTGGTAATATAAGGTCCATTGATATTACATACTGCATCAGTCAGTAATATAAGGTCCATTGATATTACATACTGCATTGGTAATATAAGGTCCATTGATATTACATACTGCATTGGTAATATAAGGTCCATTGATATTTCATACTGCATTGGTAATATAAGGTCCATTGATATTGCATACTGCATTGGTAATATAAGATCCATAGATATTGCATACTGCATTGGTAATATAAGGTCCATTGATATTACATACTGCATTGGTAATATAAGGTCCATTGATATTGCATACTGCATTGTTAATATAAGGTTCATTGATATTGCATACTGCATTGGTAATATAAGGTCCATTGATATTGCATACTACATTGATAATATAAGATCCATAGATATTGCATACTGCATTGGTAATATAAGGTCCATTGATATTACATACTGCATTGGTAATATAAGGTCCATTGATATTGCATACTGCATTGGTAATCTAAGGTCCATAGATATTACATACTACATTGGTAATATAAGGTCCATTGATATTGCATACTGCATTGGTAATATAAGGTCCATTGATATTGCATACTGCATTGGTAATATAAGATCCATAGATATTGCATACTGCATTGGTAATATATGTTCCATTGATATTACATACTGCATTGGTAATATAAGGTCCATTGATATTACATACTGCATTGGTAATATAAGGTCCATTGATATTACATACTGCATTGGTAATATAAGGTCCATTGATATTTCATACTGCATTGGTAATATAAGGTCCATTGATATTGCATACTGCATTGGTAATATAAGATCCATAGATATTGCATACTGCATTGGTAATATAAGGTCCATTGATATTACATACTGCATTGGTAATATAAGGTCCATTGATATTGCATACTGCATTGGTAATATAAGGTTCATTGATATTGCATACTGCATTGGTAATATAAGGTCCATTGATATTGCATACTGCATTGGTAATATAAGGTCCATTGATATTGCATACTGCATTGGTAATATAAGATCCATAGATATTGCATACTGCATTGGTAATATATGTTCCATTGATATTACATACTGCATTGGTAATATAAGGTCCATTGATATTACATACTGCATTGGTAATATAAGGTCCATTGATATTACATACTGCATTGGTAATATAAGGTCCATTGATATTTCATACTGCATTGGTAATATAAGGTCCATTGATATTGCATACTGCATTGGTAATATAAGATCCATAGATATTGCATACTGCATTGGTAATATAAGGTCCATTGATATTACATACTGCATTGGTAATATAAGGTCCATTGATATTGCATACTGCATTGGTAATATAAGGTTCATTGATATTGCATACTGCATTGGTAATATAAGGTCCATTGATATTACATACTGCATCAGTCAGTAATATAAGGTCCATTGATATTACATACTGCATTGGTAATATAAGGTCCATTGATATTACATTCTGCATTGGTAATATAAGGTCCATTGATATTGCATACTGCATTGGTAATATAAGGTCCATTGATATTACATACTACATTGGTAATATAAGGTCCATTGATATTGCATACTGCATTATTAATATAAGGTCCATTGATATTGCATACTGCATTGGTAATATAAGGTTCATTGATATTGCATACTGCATTGGTAATATAAGGTCCATTGATATTGCATACTGCATTATTAATATAAGGTCCATTGATATTGCATACTGCATTGGTAATATAAGGTCCATTGATATTGCATACTGCATTATTAATATAAGGTCCATTGATATTGCATACTGCATTGGTAATATAAGGTTCATTGATATTGCATACTGCATTGGTAATATAAGGTCCATTGATATTACATACTACATTGGTAATATAAGGTCCATTGATATTGCATACTGCATTGGTAATATAAGGTCCATTGATATTACATACTACATTGGTAATATAAGGTCCATTGATATTGCATACTGCATTATTAATATAAGGTCCATTGATATTGCATACTGCATTGGTAATATAAGGTCCATTGATATTGCATACTGCATTGGTAATATAAGATCCATAGATATTGCATACTGCATTGGTAATATGTTCCATTGATATTACATACTGCATTGGTAATATAAGGTCCATTGATATTACATACTGCATTGGTAATATAAGGTCCATTGATATTACATTCTGCATTGGTAATATAAGGTCCATTGATATTTCATACTGCATTGGTAATATAAGGTCCATTGATATTGCATACTGCATTGGTAATATAAGATCCATAGATATTGCATACTGCATTGGTAATATAAGGTCCATTAATATTGCATACTGCATTGGTAATATAAGGTCCATTGATATTGCATACTGCATTGGTAATATAAGGTTCATTGATATTGCATACTGCATTGGTAATATATGGTCCATTGATATTGCATACTGCATTGGTAATATAAGATCCATAGATATTGCATACTGCATTGGTAATATGTTCCATTGATATTACATACTGCATTGGTAATATAAGGTCCATTGATATTACATACTGCATTGGTAATATAAGGTCCATTGATATTACATTCTGCATTGGTAATATAAGATCCATAGATATTGCATACTGCATTGGTAATATAAGGTCCATTAATATTGCATACTGCATTGGTAATATAAGGTCCATTGATATTGCATACTGCATTGGTAATATAAGGTTCATTGATATTGCATACTGCATTGGTAATATATGGTCCATTGATATTGCATACTACATTGATAATATAAGATCCATAGATATTGCATACTGCATTGGTAATATAAGGTCCATTGATATTACATACTGCATTGGTAATATAAGGTCCATTGATATTGCATACTGCATTGGTAATATAAGGTCCATTGATATTACATACTGCATTGGTAATATAAGGTTCATTGATATTGCATACTGCATTGGTAATATAAGGTCCATTGATATTGCATACAGCATTGGTAATATAAGGTCGATTGATATTGCATACTGCATTGGTAATATAAGATCTATAGATATTGCATACTGCATTGGTAATATATGGTCCATTGATATTGCATACTGAATTGGTGATATAAGATCCATTGATGTTACATACTGCATTGGTAATATAAGATCCATTGATGTTTCATACTGCATTGGTAATATATGGTCCATAGATATTACATACTGCATTGGTAATATAAGGTCCATTGATATTGCATACTGCATTGGTAATATAAGGTACATTGATATTGCATACTGCATTGATAATATAAGATCCATTGATATTGCATACTGCATTGGTAATATAAGGTCCATTGATATTGCATACTGCAATGGTAATATAAGGTCCATAGATATTGCATACTGCATTGATAATAGAAGATCCATTGATGTTACATACTGCATTGGTAGTATATGGTCTATTGATATTGCATACTGCATTGGTAATATAAGATCCATAGATATTGCATACTGCATTGGTAATATAAGGTCCATTGATATTACATACTGCATCAGTCAGTAATATAAGGTCCATTGATATTACATACTGCATTGGTAATATAAGGTCCATTGATATTGCATACTGCATTGGTAATATAAGGTCCATTGATATTGCATACTGCAATGGTAATATAAGGTCCATAGATATTGCATACTGCATTGGTAATATAAGGTCCATAGATATTGCATACTGCATTGGTAATATAAGGTCCATAGATATTGCATACTGCATTGGTAATATAAGATCCATAGATATTGCATACTGCATTGGTAATATAAGGTTCATAGATATTGCATACTGCAGAAAAACTTTCATTATAGAGTAAGTTGCACTTAGGTAATAAAGAGACCATTTGATCAGGCCTCAACAATGGTTACCCTGTGATCAGGCCTCAACAATGGTTACCCTGTGAAGAAAATAATGGTTAGAAGACTTCTAAACACATGGGATGTAATATGGCATTCAGTTTGTGTTTTTTTTTTCCAGTGTGGACAAAATAATAATTGATTAATTTTTTTTAAAAAAAAACCTTTAAAAATTGTAAATGCCTATAATTTGCAATGATTTAATAAGATGAAAGGTTTTTTTTTCACAATAAAATGTAATGAACAACAAAATAATTTGTATGTTTCTGTTTTATGAATTGATGATATATGAAACTTTATTGGGTATAACAAATAAAAAAAATTTTGAAATGTGTGATAGTGATGATGTAAAATGGGATGTATTTGTGTGGTAGTGATGTATATGGATGTGTTTGAGGAAGTATACACAATTGCAGGACAAGAATGGTAATATAGACTATTTGTTTGGACAGTGGTGGTGTAATGATAAAATAGGTCTCAGATCAGTGTTAGGTCAGTCACATTTGTTACACTGCTTAGTATACTTATATATTGTCACTAGATATGTTGCATCTCAGTTTTTAAGGTCTTTACCTCAAGATCAAGGTCACAAATGGAATATTTAAAGTTATTTGGCTTCTGCTTTATATTGTAAAAGATGTTTGAGGTACAGGGATGAACCTTGGTTCACGTGACTCTTGGCATGATGACAGCAGATGTATAAAATTCAAGGTTTTATCTTCAAGGTCAAGGTTACTGATCAATTTTTAAAAACGCCATTTTCTCTAATACTCTTAAAGACAGACCAATGAAACTTGTTTGCTTTCATTGCATGCCTAGTAATTCATTTACTTCATGTTACCTATCTTCTTCAGGGTTTGTATTGAAAAAAGACCAAAAGAAAGAAGACAAAGGGGATGAGTTGTCATTAGAAGAATTAATAGAGAAAGAGGTAGGAAAAGTTTAAAATAATTTGAAAAATAATTCTGATTTTTTGGATAATTAATACTTGTAGTAGTAAACTTTTTGTTAAAGCACATGCCTCTTGGTTTGAGTGGAGTCATTCAAATGTATTTTTGAAGTTATGAAACTACAATTCCCAATATATTTGTGGCAAATGCTGGAGAAAATATGGAATTTGAACTTTATTTTTTTTTCCAAATATATTACCTAATTTTAATGCCTTAGGAGTACTTATACTACCTGACAAATTCATCCCTTCCAGGATAGAAACTTCTAGCCGACAAGCTGTTATCTGCTCACCTAAGTGTCTGTTGTGCAGAGTATTCTCCCCTTTAAACAGGGATTGGTGCCAGATCCAATGAATATCTTAATTACTACTTTCATTTGTGCTTAGAAGCACATGTGATACCTTGCAAAAGCCAGAATGAGATTTTTGGAAGGTATACCATTACAAGTTGGACAAGTATATGCCATTTATATTTGGAACTTTTTCTCATTCTCAATTCCATACTAAGAAGTTCTGCCCATGCAAGTTTCTAATACTTTGTCATCTTCAAAAATTTAACAGCACATGCACGGTTAGCCTCTATGACTTCTTGTTGAGTTTTGGCTATAACTATTTTTTATATGCATGCTGGTTTCTGTGTTTTTAAAAAACTATGTATAATTTCCATTATAACTGGTTACATGCGAGTGACTTTTCTATTCCTAGTCATTCTTAGCATCCAGGAATCGTTCAGTGCTTTTCATGTATAGGCTGTCTTTGAGCCTTCCTACAGGTATTATTGAAAAATATATTATACTGGACACTTCATTGTGTTTCTTGTTTTTAGATCATCCACTATCACTAATTTCCAGGTAAAAAATTGGCCATGACCACAATTCAGTTTTAGAGCATCAACCAAAACCAAAATTTTCCATATTTTCCATTTCCACAGATTGCATAGTACTGTTAGGTCCATCATGGATAGACATTTTCTGCAAACAATGCCCAGTCTATATAGTCTGTCCATAAGGTGCAGCTTCCTTAGGAAGATGTTCAGTTTAACATGGACACCATCTTGGATCTATCTGATCATTTTGTTCATCAGAAACTTCTAGTGTCTTGTGTTCATTTGGAGACCTCAGTTTTTAAGAGAGCTCTCTTAATTTTACTTTGTGACATGTTAGCAACGGATCTGCCAATTCTCATAATTTTGGTGTGAATTTCACGACTCACCATAGAGATTCACACCGCATGAAAAAATCATGAATTACCAAATTCTCAATCAGCTTAAATCAGGAATAAATTTTAATTTTATTCCATTAAGTACTAATCAAGATAGCAGCAGTCACTTATACCCATCTAGATCTGATTGTTACAGTTGGACCTGTAGCAAGCATTGTAAAGAATATGAGCCATATTTAGAATGGAAGTTTTACTCTCAAAGAAAACATTGGCCCAACTGATTTTTTTTTTTGATGTATGTACATACATGTAGCAACTCAAATTTTTCTTTAACAAACACCAGACAAAGACTGCTTTTTAATCATGGGAACATTTGAGATATTGAAATATTAGCTTGTATCATAATTTGCTTGAGTTCATATTTTTTGCACATGCACTGATACCAATAATTATTAATCATCTGATGGTTTTATCTGATGAATTAATATCATTTCCAAATTGAGCTACACAACAGTTAAAATGTTTTCACCTCCATGGAAAAAGATCTGTATTCTACAAAAAGTGAAATTTAGATTGGAGTACACCAACAATTGACCTTGCATTTTAACCATCAATATACCTGCCATCCCTCATGATTATGGCATGAATTTCATGACTCCTGATAGCAATTCACGAATTAATGCTGCACGAAAGAAAATCATGAATTCCCAAATTCTTGATCAGCTTAAATCAGGAGTAAAATAACTTGTTTCTGTTGATTGTTAGTCAAAACAAGCAGCAGTGGTCACTGATTGCTTACAATTTACCTGTCATACATGTACTATATAATATTATATGTGGGCTTGTGGCAGAATGACGTGAAAAAGCACACTGCTAGCAAAAGGCATATAGATCATTGTGAAAATTAAGAGCACCCAATACAGATTTCAGCTCATGTGTACTTTAAGCTATCTACTCACGCCCTGCAAGCTACCAGTGCCGAAGCAATGTTTGTGAGTTTTCTTGTTGAATATAACCAGCCTTTCTCGGATGGTGGTCAGCAAAAGTGACATTCAAAGAGTATTTATTATTGTTTGAAAAACTAAGACAAACATTAGTGCCTCTTTAGGTGCTAAAAATTGCAACAATTTTAGTCACCAAAATTAAACAGGAGGCAAGAAGCCTGAACTGTTTTGAAAATAAATTTACCATAGCTCAATTGAGGAAGTCTTACATAGCATCATATTATGACGAATAGTGTGCAGTTTGTGAATATCAGTAAATTTGGCTGCTAATCATTTTGTACGTGTAATTAGTGTAAATAATATGTTTTAGTTTATTTTGGGATTTCATATAATGCTGTACTGACCATCAGAGTTGATGAAGCTAGTTTCATGGTATAATTTTTCACTAATTGTGTTCAAAAATCACTCATTTTTATCCCTTTTACTAATTGTGTTTAAAAGTCACTCATTTTTATCCCTTTCACTAATTGTGTTCAAAAGTCACTCATTTTTATCCCTTTCACTAATTGTGTACAAAAGTCACTCATTTTTATCCCTTTCACTAATTGTGTTCAAAAGTCACTCATTTTTATCCCTTTCACTAATTGTGTTCAAAAGTCACTCATTTTTATCCCTTTCACTAATTTCATTCAAAAGTTACTCATTTTTATCCCTTTCACTAATTGTGTACAAAAGTCACTCATTTTTATCCCTTTCACTAATTGTGTACAAAAGTCACTCATTTTTATCCCTTTCACTAATTGTGTTCAAAAGTCACTCATTTTTATCCCTTTCACTAATTGTGTTCAAAAGTCACTCATTTTTATCCCTTTTACTAATTGCGAGTCTGGAGGGTTGGCAGCTCTGCATCAAACACACATTTCATACAATAGTATCCCACAAATTTTGGAATTGAGAATTTGCACAGAGGCTCATATCATTGCTTATAGCTGATCTGTCATACATGTACTATATAATAATATTATATAGTACATGTATGACACATTGTAAGCAACGATATGAGCCCCTGTGTGCATGTGGTAGAATGGTGTGAAAAAGCACACAGCTTCCAAAAAGCATATAGATATAGAAAAAAATGAAGAAAACCAACCAATTTCAGCTTTAAGTCACCTAATCAAGTCCTGCATGCTACCAATGCTGAAGCATTGGCTGTGAGTTTTCTTGTTGAACATAACCTTATCTCAGTTAAGATCAGCAACAGTGAGAGAGAAAGAGTATTTCCTCTTGCAAGGAAAAAAAAGACAAACTTTAGTGCTTCCTTAGGTGCTGCAATTGGCAACAATTTTAGTCATAATTAAACAGCCAGCAAGAATCCTGAACTGTTTTAAAAACAAATTTACCATGACGCAGTTGAGAAAGTGCAAGTCTGCCATAGCATCATATTATGACAAATAAATTGAAATTATATTATATTATATTATATTATATTATATTATATTATATTATATTATATTATATTATATTATATTATATTATATTATTATATATTTTTTTGTTTCATTAGAGAGCTGCTTTAGGAGTCAATACCACCAAAGTGACTCTGGAGACATTTTTGACATGGAAAGATAAAAAGGTAAGAATTTTTTAAGGTGAAAAATATTATTTTTGTAATGATTTTTTTTTAAATATGCCTGCAGGCAATGTACATGATGTATCAAGAGCTACATATTCTTCTGTTGCTTTTTTATTTCTTTGCAATGATTTAGCTTTCTGTCATATTTTTTATGAAACTTGGTCAATGCAGGGTCCGTAGAGGACCCTGAAAACCTTGAAAAGCCTTAAAAAATGAATTTGTTGCTCAAAGCCTTGAAAATTCAAAATATTGTCTGGGTACCTTGTAAAGCCTTGATTTTCATGAAACCAAAAGAATTTAATGCATAGTTTTGTTGAGGTTTTTTTCTAGATTAAATAAAAAAATAGAAAGAAAAAAAATTGATCGCTTTTTAAATTGGCACTGGAATGGAAATTTCCACAACTGGCTGTTGCACAGTTGTATGTTTTGAAGTTTCAGTTGTATAAAAGTAGCAGGATCCAGTTTTTATGTACAGATTTAATGCTGCAATCAGCAACCTAGTATAAAAAAGATCAAATACACAAGAGGTCAAAAAGGTCCATATATATGGATACCCACATTAAAACAAAGTATAAGAATATTATCAATGGCAGTTTATAGCAGAAGTTTAAAGAACCCAAACCCAAAATTTTCATGTCCAAAGGCCATTTTTGACAACATGATGCTCACAGTGCAAACACAAGCTCTTTTCCTAGATGACAGTTCTGCAAAACATGTGTGCTAAACAGGCTGATGCAATTGAAGATAGTTGTCATCAAGGTCGTTTTATTCTACTTTACTGCTATGCTAGCTCTTTAATCCTAGCTGACTATTGGTGTTTCGCTATCAGCATACTGCAGAGTAATTATGGTAGGTGTACATGCCTGACATCAATTTCAAGAACAAAATAAGCCCGAAACACCTGGTTCACAAATATATCGGTATCTTTAATTAGTAGGCAATAATGGCTTTAAAAAATAGCTACACTGCAGACATAGTAGCTATATGACTGAAAAAATGTTAAAACTAAATTAGAAGTTAAAAATTCAAAACACACACACACACAGAAAGAAACTATTCATTTTATGTCAAAGGGGAAAGATTAATATGACTGGAAGAAAAAAAAATAATTTTGGGGTCAAAGGTCAATGGTTAAGGTCTCTGTGGTAAAAATAATTAAAAATTATTTCTGCATAGAACATTTTCAGTCAAGTACCATCATGGAAGTTTCAAGTCAGTTATGGCCGATTCTTCCCGATATATTCTTTTTTAACTATTTTCAAACAAATTTGATTCATGACTTGCAGCTATGACACAAGTATTGTGGATTACCCTACTACAGCCCTGACACAACTATTGTGGATTATCCTACTACAGCAGAAACACGTGCTGTGGATTCCATTTTTTGTGGATTCTAATTTTTATGGTTAATCTTGATACAGCAGAAACACACAGGATTCCATTTTTTGTGTGGATTTATTGTTTGCTGGAGAACATGAATCTAAAGACATGGTCTGAGTTAATCTACTATTGTGGGAAATTAAAACTCTGCCACGATCGGAGATGATTTTATGAATGCTTGTGTTTGTTGCCCAGTCACAAAAATGTATACCCATAAAGACATTATAGCTCTTAATAGTATTATTAATATTAATATATGCAGAACTCATTACTTTTCACAGTTTTCACAATTTTCTCTATTTTGATTTAATATGAATAAGCTTTTTGTGAATTTAATTTATTAACTTAAGTTGCAAAAAACATTTGTATGAAAAACTTGAGAGATTTGCAGTAATTGATTCCACAGTTATCGTTCTTATCTCAAGCAAACCACTAGGTCTAGTAAATAGTTAGTAAAAATACTTCAGTTTCCTGAAAGATTCTTATTTCTCTGTGATTATTTATTTACAGAGGAAAGACAAAGAAGAGAAACAGAGAGCCGAACAAGACAAGAAAAAGAACGACTTTAAATCTGGAAGAATGCTTGGAGTAAGTATATAAAGAAACTTGTTATGGCTGAAACAATTAAGCATCATCCACATTTTAATTAATCAGTTTTTATAACCAACTGTAATTACTAAAATTAAAATATTTTGCTTAATTATAGCAGATGTAGTGATAAGTAATCAGGTACCACCTTATGAGATGTTTGGTTAGTTGGTGTGTTGTACCAGGTTTGTTACCATTGTTCAGCACATTGTAGGCTATAAAATGGTAGCCAGTATATTTGGTGTAGGAACAATCTAAGAGGAATCACTGATCCAACAGGAAGCTACTGGCAAGATTTCTCACATCTCCATGTTGGCCAAACCAGAGATTTGATCTATACGGACAGAGGTGAGATGTGAGAGTTCTGTAAAATGAGTGCCTTAGACCACTTCGCCACCAGGAACAGAAGTCACTTTATGGGAACTAGATAAAGAATACTTATAATCATGTTCCAGCAGAATTGTTTTAGTGAATGTAGTTTGTATAACAAATTTTGACGATATTGTTTAAGGGTTTTTTTATTAGTTTGCCTTTACATTTTATTGTTTTATGCAATTTACAGAGGGAAATCTCACCTCAATGTAGGTTTAAGTTTCAAACTTGGCCAGGATGGTTATATGAGAAAGTTTGCAAGTGACTTCCTTTGTGTTGGTGGTTCTTTACATCTTTCTCAGTTCACCCTTCATCAGATATACTGACTGCCTGAAAAATGTTTTCAAACCCAATATAACATTTTAACATCCTTGCCATTACTAATACTAATCATTTACATTTATCTTCATACACTGTTGTGCAATTCATGGTCTTACATTTGTCAAACTTAACTTTTCATTGGCATGATGTAGCATATATTGTACTGATGTGCCTTTAAGCATTCATACATACAAATAATGAAGTATATATGCATCAGGAACAAGTCTCCTTGACATTTTCATATTTTTTGTTGACAGTTGTTAGGCATTATTTCCATCTTATGTGATGCTCATGTTTTCTGCAAGGGTTTTTAGAATAATTGGATATTCCAATCAACATGTAAACCCTGAATAAAAATGTCTCCATCCAGTTTCAGTCAGTATATAAACCCTGAGTAATTGGGTGTTAGTATTCCAGTCAGTATTGGGTGTTAGTATTCCAGTCAGTATTGGCTGTTAGTATTCCAATCAGTAGTGGGTGGTAGTATTCCAGTCAGTATTGGCTGTTAGTATTCCATTCAGTATTGAGTGTTAGTATTCCAGTCAGTATTGGGTGTTAGTATTCCAATCATTATTGGGTGTTAGTATTCCATTCAGTATTGGGTGTTAGTATTCCAATCAGTATTAGGTGTTAGTATTCCAGTCATTATTGGGTGTTAGTATTCCTGTCATTATTGGGTGTTCGTATTCCAGTCATTATTGGGTGTTAGTATTCCAGTCAATATTGGGTGTTAGTATTCCAGTCAGTATTGAGTGTTAGTATTCCAGACAGTATTGGATGTTAGTATTATTCCAGTCAGTATGTGAATCCTGAAAAGAATGTTTCTATCCAATTCCAGTTAGAATGTGAACTCGGAGTGACTTTTTTGTCAATATTCCGGTCAGCATGTGAACCCTGACTGAGAATGTTTCCATTCAATTCCAGTTAGAGTTGTCATTGATAAATTATGTTTTAAAATATTGGTTGATTGATGAATGTAGTTATGTATACAGGCTCATGCAACAGTCTTGATATCCAGATGTCACATCCATTTATTAAAAACAAAACACTTGTTACTGAAATGGAAAAGAAAAGTGTCAGCACTCTTACAGTTAATTTGGTTGTTATGTTTTCTAATTCAGGCAAGTGCTTTTAGAAATAAAAGCTAGATCATTAAGATTACAGTCATATTTTGATATTGTTCCCTCCCCCTACTGATAATGAATATTGTGAGTTCCATGCTAAAATGAACACTGTATGACCTAAAATCATTTATACATAAAGAGAACACTTTGTTATAATGATTGTGCCATTATAATGAACATTTATTTTTGAACACAAATTGTTTGTTATAGGAAGGAACTGATCTGTATCCACTAAATATGAAAAATGCATCCACCAAATATGAACACTACATCCAGTAGACATGAGCACTGCATACATTAAATATGAACACTATCCATTAAATATGAACACTACACCCACCAAATATGAACACTGCATCCATTAAATATGAACATTGCATCCAAAATAATTATTGCATCAATTTTTGCAGATCAGTGGTCGAGAGCTGTTCGAGTTTAATCCAGACTTTGTGGCTGATGATGACGAGGAAGCTACAGATGAAACAATTGAAAGAGAAGATGATGAGGTTGTTTGTTTTTTAGTTTCACTTATGAATGGTGAGACATAGCTGTAGATAATAGTGAGATATAGGTGTCAATAATGGTGTGACATTTAAGTCAGTAATGGTTAGAGATATGTATCTGTAATAGACATGTATCAGTTGGTGAGACCTAGGTATCAATAATGGCGTGACATATATGTCAGTATAGAGAGACCTAGGAGTTAGAGGTGTGATGTGTGTCAATAATGGTAGGATGGTCAATATAGTGAGACCTAGGCATCCATAATGGTGTGAGAGATATCAATATAGTGAGACCTAGGTGTCATAATGGTATGACAAATGTCAGTATAGTGAGACCTAGGTGTCAATAAAGGTCTGACATGTGTCAATATAGTGATATCTAGTATCTAGGTGTCAGTAAAGGTCTGACATGTGTCAATATAGTGAGATCTAGGTGTCAATAAAGGTCTGACATGTGTCAATATAGTGATATCTAGTATCTAGGTGTCAGTAAAGGTCTGACATGTGTCAATATAGTGCGACCTAGGTGTCAATAAAGGTCTGACATGTGTCAATATAGAGAGACCTAGGTGTCAATAAAGGTCTGACATGTGTCAATATAGAGAGTCCTAGGTGTCAATAATAGTCTGACTTGTATGGTTTCAATCTCATTTTATGAATAAAATAATGTACATGTGGCATTTAAAATATTCAGGTCACCGATTACTTTTTTAAAACACAAATTGCTATTTACATACAATTGATTTGGTTTTGAAACACAAATTTGTATGTTTTTATGATCAAATTATAACCTGTGGAAATTGGCCAGTGATAATTGCACTCACTAAGGAGGGACATGTGATAACACATCTCTGATGTAACTTACTTGGGTTAATGGTCAGTCAGCTTTGAAAACACATGACTGTGAATGCGCATAAACCAAAGTCAGCATTGTTTTCTTTTTTATGTGATCCCATGTGCTGGGCATTATTTATGGCAGTTGGCAGTTCATATATTCTTCACTATTGTTTGCTAATTATATGGAATTTGTATATTGTACTTCTAGGTTTTAGAATTACCAAGAACAGAGAAACCAATAGCCTAAAATGAAAAAAAAAACTATTCAATTATATTTTTAATTCATGTGAAAGATATTTAACTCTCTAGAATGCAGACTGAGCTGAGACTTCATCTGTATGACTTAAGTTATAGGCAAGAGTCTGTGCATATTAATTATGTTTTTATCTTAAAGAATTGTGTGATCTGTTGTGTTCATCCTGTACCACATAAACCTGCATAATGGAATGGTCAGCTGTAAGGTTAAGCTAAATTCACTTTTCACTTAGCATTCTGCAGAAAGAAACATGATTTCAGTCTTGGTAATTCCATAGATACATTTGTTCATTGCCGAATATAAATTCTGCAACAATTATGTATTAGAAATATGTACGAGAAAGACTTTTATTCACACATATGAACAAAAGGTAATATTCTATTTTAGATGGGGGGTTTTGCCATTATTCTGTCAAATTCATATTTCTTAATTACCAATTTAATGGAACCCATTGGCATACCAGAAGTAAAGAGATGACAGTAGAATACAGTAAGGGACCATCATATTTACACAGCACATTTATCTTTTCAGGATGAAAGCAATGTTGTTGAGTTAGATCTCAACAAACTTCTCAATCTTGCTAGAGAATGTGATGGAACTGGCACAGTATCCACAAGTAATGTTAGGATAGGGGAGACGAGCACACTAGAACCCACATATGGAAAACCTGTGGAGAATAATTATAATGAAGGTAGTATGTTATTTATTAAACGTTTTATTTATTAATGGTTACAGTAATTTACAGCATTGTGCCTTGATCATGGAGTGACAGTATTGGATATTTTTTTTCTAATGTTGTCAGATTCGTCCTTTTACTTTTTCTGTTTTTCTCCCCACCCACCACAATCATGTTAGTGTATGTAGGAGGCATATAGAAGAATTGTTCACTTTTGTTCTTTTTGGTCTATTTTCTATGTAAAATTTTAAATAAAATAAAACAGCAATTCAAGGTATCGATCTTAAGGGCAATGAAATGGAATGTTACTAAAAATTGCATTAAGGTGCAAAATAAGTGGCTACATGGCAGTGATAGAATACATCTCTGTCCATTAGTCAAGCTATTAGTTTGGAGTTCTTTTGAACTGTGGACAAAATACAAATTGAGGAAACTGGATTTTGGTGTCATTTCAATTGAAAGATTAGCGAACCATATCAAGACTGGACATATTCCCCATGAATTGTGATCATGCATCGGCAGAGCATTTATTTATTGCAGTTGAGGAGTGTGGGGATCGTTGAATAGGAGGATCAGCTGCAAGATATTTTAGTGGTTTCTACACACAGTTGTTATTTTTACCAGATTTCAGAATTGTGACAAAACATAGGAAGATTGTTCAAAAGTTTAAGATCAGCCTTGTAACAGACATATGTTTGGGTCTGAAACTCCAATTAAACACGAATCTGGGTGTAAAAGTCAGAATAGACATCAGCCTGGATCCGAAAATCAGAATAGACATCTATCTAGATCTGAGAGTCAGAATAGTCATCTGTCTAGATATGAAAGTCAGGCATCTCCATGGGTCTGAAAATCAGAATAGAATAGACATCTGTTTCTGATAGAATTTACATCTTGCTGGGTGTGAAAGTCAGAATAGTTATCTGTCTAGATATGAAAGTCAGACATCTCCATGGGTCTGAAAATCAGAATAGAATAGACATCTGTTTCTGATAGAATTTACATCTGTCTGGGTGTGAAAGTCTGAATAGTTATCTGTCTAGATATGAAAGTCAGACATCTCCATGGGTCTGAAAATCAGAATAGAATAGACATCTTTGATAGGAATATTCATCTGTCTGGGTGTGAAAGTCTGAGTAGCACCTATCCGGGTCTGAAAGTCAGAATAGTCATTTGTCTAGATATGAAAGTCAGACATCTCCCTGGATCTGAAAATCAGAATAGACATCTGTTTTTGTCTCAAAATCAGAACAGACATTTGTCTAGGTATGAAGGTCAGAATAGACATCTGTGTTGTCTGATAGAATAGACATCTGTCTAGGTATGAAAATCAGACATTTGTGTCTGAAATTCAGAATAGACATCTGTTTGTGCCTGAAAATCAGAAAAGACAGTTGTGTCTGAAATTCAGAATAGACATTTGTCTAGGTATGAAAATCAGAATAGACATCTGTCTGGGTCTGATAATCAGAATAGACATCTGTTTGTGTATGAAAATCAGAATAGACATTTGTCTAGGTATGAAGGTCAGAATAGACATCTGTTTGGGTCTGACAGAATAGACATCTGTTTGGGTCTGAAAATCAGAATAGACATTTGTCTAGGTATAAAGGTCAGAATAGACATCTGTGTCTGATAGTCAGAATAGACATCTGTCTGGGTCTGATATAGCATTATAGTATTACCTATTTCTGTCCATGATGTTTTTGTAACAAATTTTGTTTCTACTCGGATACTTTCAAGTACTTAATTAACTGAAACCAAATTTTCTGTAAGGTTTTAAGTATAAAAGAATATTGTTCTGAAAAATATTTAGGAAGAGTTATGGCCCCTGTTTCCATTTGCAACTGTGCCCCTTACATTAAACAAAGATTTCTTTGTTAGCAATCTACTGGTGATGGTAATGTGTTATATGGACAGACTTCTAATTGTTTAATTGTACTATCAATCAAGCTGGTTGCTTTTTCATAAATAAATGTTTTACTAACTTTTAATTTGTATGGAGCCGTGTGCCTGGTGTGTGTGTGTGTGTGTGTGTGTGTGAATAGGATTTTAATGCAGCTTTACCGATTTTTCAGTTGTATCGTTATGATGTCTGCAGTGGCAATTTATAGTGATGTCTAGCACTGGAGCATCATGCCGCAGACATGTGGCATTATGTCCCACCCAGTCACAATATCCTGACACCAGGCCAACCAGTCCTAACACTAACCTCTTAATGCTGAATGCCAAGCGAGGCAGCTGTTAGTACCAATTTTGTAATCTTTTGTATGATTCAGTCGGGGATCAAACCCACGATCTTCCGCATCTGAGGCGGATGCTCTAACCACTAGGCCACTGAAGCAGTATGTTTGTGTGTACAGAATTAGTGTATTACATTCAGATTAATACCAGCAAAGTTTTTATTTGTGCAATTTCTCATGGCTAATGCTCTTATCACCACAAGCTCACACAAATAAAATTAAATGTCCCCATCACACATATGTATAGTCTAGAAGAGTTATCTCCCTTCCTTTTTAGGTTTTTCACTTGCTTGTGCAATGGGATCAGCATGATGTAGATTAAAATTGAAAATATAAAATTAAAATATATGAAAGGCTACCCATACTTTACAGCAAAACCTTGTACAAACATTTCAACTTATCTAAATGTATCTTTAATAGAACGTTCAAAAGATGAATCTGGTTTTGAAAAATTATTTGACTGTACTCTGATAAGTCTGACCAGAAAATCTTTTAGACTTTTCAATGCTGATAGGTCTGAAAGGCTTTTGTCCCTTTTATGACAAGCAAGAACTTGGTGATGAGTTTTACTGTATTTTAATTCTGTTATTTCAAAAGGTAAGAGTTTAAGTGTTACCTATGCATCCCGTTAACTTTGGGGGCCCCAAGCAGCTGAGTGGTTTAAAGCTCTCACCATTATGGATCACTGTCATCTCACCTCTGTGTGTGTGAAAGTCTCAGGTGTGGCCACTGTGGGTATGTAAGAAAGCTTGCTAGTAGCTTCTCATGGTCAGTGGTTCTTTCCATGTTTTTCCTCCACCATTTATACTGACTTTCATGTATGGTATGTAATGTGCTGAAAAATGGCATTAATCCCTACAACAACAACTTTTAACTTTGGTTGCATCATTACTTGTGAGCAAACATACTTGTTTATAAATTCCATTAGCAAAATTTTGGAAATATTTATTTCTAAACTTAAATTGTGTTAAGTTCCAGTAGTTTTTTTTTAACTGTACTTAGTTCATTGCTTACACTTTTGTGCATTTTATACTCTCACACTCCATGTGGGTTCTTTAGTGAAATAAAATTTGTCAGTGTCTTGCAGAATGAAACATTTGTCAATATCTTGCAGAATGAAACATTTGTCAGTGTCTTGCAGAATGGAACATTTGCTAAATTAATTTTGTAGTTGGATTGAACTATAAAGTGGTATCAAGACGTCAACCATGACATTGATAAATGGAAAGAAAATGGGAATGGTCCAAGTGTGTGATAGTAGCTGCTTCACTCCAGAGAGGCATGCCTAGATTGAAAAATGTTGCAAGGAAAACAGTTTTCAAATTTTGATGACGTTTACTAATAAAGGCATGTATTTTTATTACATAGATTATGGTAATATATCACTTTATTTGGTCACCAAATAAATTTTATTTGTTTTGACATTCTTTCAGGGGAGGAAAGTAATAAGTTGTCTGAAGCGGCTGGAGGCAGTGGCGATAATGATGAAGCACAGAAAGATACATATGAGGCAATAGCTGTTGCAATGTCGGCAACGTTGAATGGTGATATGACAGCAGACATGCCAATCGATGAGGATTTATTTGCTGGCGAGGATTTGGATCAGGTGGAAGAAGACTTAGAAACTTTGGAACTTGAGGATTGATTATGTTGATTTTTATTGAGCTCACAAGATCAGCATAGAAATCAGTTTGGCATCTGTATGCATGTCTGTATGTCCAGCCATCCATCCACACCCTAAGTTAAGGTCAAAGTTAAATTTTTTTAAAATTTTTAAGCTACCAGTTAAAGTTTTTTGTTTCTAAGTTAAAAGTCAGGCTTAACTAAAAGGGTGCTGCTTATCACATTATTACACTGCCAGAGATGTAGACATCTTTGATAGGGTGTCTCTTTTGTTATTTTACTTTCAGTGATAGAGACATCTTTAAAAAATATAAGGATATTAGGCTCCGTACTTTCAAAACTTTTTTGTCATGCAAGTGACATATTGAGATAGGTACCACTTGGCATATTGAGAAATAGGTATTATTTGACATACGGAGACATAGGTACCATTTGATATACTGAGACAAAGGTACCACTTAAACTGCTGAAAAATAAGTACTACCTGAGATTGAGAACTGGATCTCACATGATATATGCAACATATATACCATTTGATATATTGACACATAAGTATCTTTTCTGGCATCTGCAACATCAGAAGGTTCTGTGTTAAAGTTGTGTAAGTCTGGTTCATTGGGGATTCATCATTACATGGGTTGCACTTCAGACACTGCACTCCTTTGAGTCCCCTTTTTTTAGCCACAAAAAATTGTGGTGAAAATGAAAACCCAAGTTGAGGAGCCAAAGAGAAAAAATTTACATCTCATAAGTGTCATTTTATGCTAAATTAAAGTTATCGATCATCAGAATTGTGACACTTTGTACTTTGATTTGCTTTTATGTGCAAAACCATAGAGCAGGGAAAAGGTGTGGACAATTTAAATGAATACAGGTTTTCATAAATACTCCCCTACAAGTCTGTTCCAACTGCAAACTTGATAGACCCAAATCTGCCACAACATATGTATTGGCAGCTATGTATCTATGCACTAATCAGTTAAAAAGACAAAACAATATACATGCTGATCTGTCAATGCACTATGTGACAGCAGAACAAGGTCTGTGTTGCTTGCAATTTGACCTGACTTGTAAATGAGTATATATGGTTATAACAGTTTATTTTCCAATAACAATCAAAGTGGAATCCTTTGTAAAAAAAATAAGAAAACAAATTACCACTAAACTGAAATATTAATTCTATGCTGTCTTTATTGTCAAACAAAAGAAAATGCACTACATCCTGTAAGAAATGTCTCAAAAACTTTGATATTTCTGCATTTTTTTTTCTGTTAAGGTTTCCAAATTGTGCATCTTTCTTTTCACATGTCATATCTATTAAGTTCTTGCTTTTTAGCTATGGTTACACAAGCTTTTTTTGACCAGCACTGATTTAAGCAGAAAACAAAAACAACCTATTTAAATTTTATGTTTTGCTCAGAGAAACTATAAAAAGTGTTTGCATATTTACCACTATTTATATAGTAGCACTGATCCTTTACTTTGCTATTGGTTCTTTTCTAACACCAAAGATGGGGTACAGTCGACCATCTTTTGCATACCTATTACCCAGGCAACAAAAGTTGACAGAAGTCATTGCCTATGAAAGGTTCAGTACAAGTTTTTATAATTGACCAAAAGACAAAAAAAAAGTTCATACTTATATGAGAACTTAATATTAACACTTGTACAGGGCAGTTAAAAGCTACATTGGATTATCTACCCAGGGGCAAGTAATAACAATTTCAAGGAAGCCAAATTATGCTGAGAATAATGAACCTGTTTTGAGTAACCATTGAATGCAAACAGTTATGATGTTCTTTGACTGGTATACAGGTACAGCTATATTCATGATGGCTGCAAATAGATTTTAATCTTGCATCATAGTTGTATGCCAATCTGGCAATTTTGTTCTTCACGAGCAGCTGAAGCACATGTGCCTTGACATTTCTGAGTCCATTTGTCTTCTATAGATTAGCCACTTGAAGTTGCTTACCTTTATCAATGACTGGAAGATTTTATTAAATTCATAGCAGATGCTTGATATAGTGATCAATTCTGTGATTTTGCAAATACATAAATCTGTAGATTAAATTTGGTGTTAAAAGTTTTTTACATTGAGCTAAATGTTAAGTTTTGGCTTCCTGGCAAAATAAAAAATAAAAGGCACACATGACAAATAGTGGTTCTCTTGTTTATCCTAATTTTATTTGATAATAGTGTTTTTCCTTTTGGAAATAAACTGATTAAAATTTGTCAAAATATTAGGGATAACTTCAGCTTGGTTTTCATATAGAAGTATGTCCTTTGGCTGTCATAGACTGTATTCTGGATCCAATGAAAATAAACATCATACACAATTAAAAAGTTCTGGGGGATCCAAAATACTTAAAACCATGGCACAAAACACCATGTGGTATGGAAAAATAACTATGTTCTGCCAGCCCCTCAGTGTGATAAATTCTGGAATAATGCACCGCTGCCTCTGTCCCGCACCCCAGTTTGTGATTTTTACATTCTTTCATATCATTATCAAAATCAAGTTGTCAGATTTTCATCATAGAGGCATTATCGAACATAACACCAAATGAATGCCATGTATTGTTGACTTTTTATTGTTTCGTCTAAGTTATAGGTATCGCCCTTTTAGCAGCGGCGTCATCAGCTGTGTTCAAGTTTTTGCATTGAAGTTTTATGTTAAAGCTTTTGCAAGTCATATTTATAGGGTATACATCAGCACTTGTATACAGGTAAGAGCTCATGAAATATTTGTTACATTTCTCATTACAGGTATGGGTCATTGTAATATTCAAAAAATTTAAATGGTTAAAAATGAAATAAATCTGTACATATCAGTTTGTCTTTTTCTTTATATTTTGGGTTCCACATGCATTTTCAAAAACACCCCAATGCTCCTTGCTTATTCAAAAAGTAGCATTCTTTTACAGGCTACCACATATTGGAGACTTGTGAAACAGATCAGTCTATTACCAGTTTTGTTTCAGCACAGTAATTCAAGTCTTCCAACATCTCCTTTTAACAATCATTGTGGATGGCTTGCAGCTGGGCTAAGAAAGAGGCCTTTCAAATTTGGGCTGTACATGTGCTGACTGCAAGGGGCTTTTCAGATTTGGGTTATACATGTGCTGACTGCAAGAGGCCTTTCAGATTTGGGCTGTACATGTGCTGACTGCAAGAGGCCTTTCAAATTTGAGCTATACATGTGCTGACTACAAGAGGCCTTTCAGATTTGGGTTATACATGTGCTGACTGCAAGAGGCCTTTCAGATTTGGGTTATACATGTGCTGACTACAAGAGGCCTTTCAGATTTGGACTGTACATGTGCTGACTGTAAGAGGCCTTTCAAATTTGAGCTATACATGTGCTGACTACAAGAGGCCTTTCAGATTTGAGTTATACATGTGCTGACTGCAAGAGGAAAACTTGAGCACAATAACATTCCATATCACATACCAGGATGACTTACACTTTGGAAGCCTTTCAAAAGATCAAAGGTCAGGGTCACTTTGTGAGAAAACAAATGGCTTCCACAAAGTAACTTTGGTATTGCATGACAGACTGCATTGTATAGCCTATATTGTGCTGAAAATGGTGTTGAAACCCATAACAGTAGCAACAGTAAACTGACATATCCATTTCAAATATTATTTGTGTATTCATTTGTTCTACTTAACAGGCAATTTAAACTTTATTTCTTGTCATATTGAAGGAAATAAAGTCCTATTTTCTGGACCTAAAATGGCCATTATGTTACATACCCTAGTAAAATTAAAAAGTATTACAGGGGTACAAAAACGGACATTATATTACAGCCTCATTTAAAATGTTAACTGGGTAAAAACAAAATGGTTGACATAGTGTACCCAAATTATAGTATGACCTGGGATAAAATGGACCTATATTACATCCTCAATTAAAATGTTACCTGGGAAACAAAAACGGCTGACATAATGTTCGCCAATTATAGTGTTACCTGGGATAAAAATGGACATATATTACATCCTCAATTAGTGTTACTTGGGCAACAAAAAATGGCTGACATAATGTCCCCCAATTATAATATGACCCAGGAAATAAAAAAATGGATGTATATTATATCCTTAATTAAAGTGTTACCTGGGCAACAAAAATGGCTGACATGTCCCCTAATTATAGTATGACCTGGGATAAAAAATGAATATATATTACATCCTCATTTAAAGAGTTACCAAAGTTTAAATATTTTTTTAAAAAAAACATTAAAATAAACTCTGACTTGAAAGACCATTGTTCTGGGAAATTACTTTTATGACCAGGCCCCTTTGTAATAAAGTTTTACTCGACTCCAAATCTTGCTTGAAAATATTTTAAGCATTGAAAAGGCAACATTGGGGGAGGGAGACTTTTACTTTTTATGCAAGATAATGGGTAAAGCTTTGTGATGGAAAAATTATATTGCAAAATCAATTCATAATGTGAACACATATGTTGAGAGAAAACCTGTTTATATATATATATATATATATATATATATATATATATATATATATATATATATATATATATATATATATATATATATATACACAGAGAGAGAGAAAGAGAGAGAAAACGAACTGAATAGACTGCACTGACAAATTGCCATTGTAATTTCTCATGATTTTTTATTGCATATTTATTCCATGACCACCAAACAGAAGGTGACCTAGGGATCATAGTGCAAAAATCCATCACTTTTGTATGAAAATGTCATTGCAATCGAACTCTTTGTATATCAGACCTTTGACCCTCTCCTATGGACTCAAGTGGTGGCAGGAGTGGATTCCATTCCACAAAAAATTATCACAAAACAATGGAAATGTTTCCTGGAATACATTTTCTTTGCAGTTATATGGTTAAATTATGCCCAGGAATGCTCAATATGCAGGAATTTCAATGAATTCCACCTCTAGGCCATTACTCTGTCTTCTGTCCCACAGATCCATTGCTTGTTTATGCCCTTCTTAAACAATGTTTCTGGATAATCCCCTGGGTTATAGGTATGGATGACACTTTTTTTGCAGCTGGTAACCCCAAGGGTAATATGACTATAAAGTTTATTGAACTTCCCCCGCCAATGTTGTAGAAGGAAATATGGTAATGGACAGACAGACAGATGGAGATTATGACAGTATCCATCACAAAGCAAGAGGATAGGTATTTAGGACATGGGTCTCAAACTCAAACCACTCTGAGGGCATTTTTGATGACCCAAGGGCCACTCCACCTTGGTTATCTCTCATGACACCTTGTGATGCAAATCATTTTGTGGGACACAGGATACGGCTTGAGACCCCTGATTTAGGATGTGTTATTGTCATTCTCCACACTATTGATATTCCAACCATTTATTAAATCATGGTGCCTTTCTGAGAGTACACCAGCAACAACACTAATCACAAATATACATTTGTAATTGATAATTAGACAAATCAGACAAGAAAATTACAGTAGATATTGATAATATATACATTGTATAAATCAGATTAGAAATTGGTAATATATACATTGGACAAGTCAGATGAAAAGTTACAATATGTACACTTTTATTTTATTCACAGGAGATAAATTTCAGAATTGTTTAATTCACCAAGAACAAATATTGTCACAGGCAGATTATGGGTAAGTTTATCTATTAATTAGTAAGGGAGAGAAATATTTCACTAACACATAAAAGAGAAAGTGTCTAGACGGCATTTTTTAGCAATCAATATTGATTATGATACTGATGTAAATCCAATTAAAATTCTGACGATGTCCGATTATATAATTATCTATTTTACATTGTATGATACATGATCAATGTAAATTCTGACAATGTTCAGTTTAATTATATAATTATCTACTTTATATTGTATGAGACAGATGTAAATTCTGACAATGTTCAATTAAATTATGATATGGATGTAAATTCTGACTGTTCAGTTTAATTTTGCAATTATCTACTTTACATTATACAACAATGGATCCTTGTTTCAAAGTTGGGAGCAGTCTGTAATACTAAAAAGAGCTTTGTCAAAGATTTTATCCCCATTAGCAGCCCCAAACTCTTTTTACTCTTGTGGTATTTGAAACCATTTCATGTTGGCCCCCCTTCCCCCCCAACTAATGTTGTTTTTCTTGGGTGATCTTGAGCTTGTTTGATCATCGGCAGATTATTTTCAGCTGGTTTGTATGTTTGTTCATTAGCCATACAATTCTACCCAGTCTATATTGACCCCGTCTGACACAATGTTCATTAGGTATACAACTTTACATAATGTATTTACATACCCAGTCAGAGTCTTTT
The DNA here is from genome assembly GCA_016746295.1 of Potamilus streckersoni. Classification (NCBI taxonomy): domain Eukaryota; kingdom Metazoa; phylum Mollusca; class Bivalvia; order Unionida; family Unionidae; genus Potamilus; species Potamilus streckersoni. The sequence continues at coordinate 348,237 of JAEAOA010000545.1, forward strand.
ACATCAAATTCATGTTATACCGAGTTCTGTTTTTTGTTTGTCTTGTCTATGTTGTCTCTCTGTTTGTATGTATATGTGTATATGTACTTATGTATGTCTGTCATATTCAGCAATTTGGTTTAGTGCACTATAGTCTACCATAAGTATAAATAAGTGACTAGGATATAAAGCATGTATATGCTAGTTGTATAACACTTGCTATGCAACTGAGCATGTTAATCTTGTGCTTACTTCTGACCAGTTATAACACTAAACATGTCAATCTTGTGTTCATTTCTGGAAAGGTATTGCACTGAACATATCAGTCTGTTGTCCATTTTTAACCAGTTATTACACTGAGCATGTTAATATGTTCACTTCTGACCAGTTATTACACTGAGCATGTTAATATGTTCACTTCTGACCAGTTATTACACTGAGCATGTTAATATGTTCACTTCTGACCAGTTATTACACTGAGCATGTTAATATGTTCACTTCTGACCAGTTATTACACTGAGCATGTCAATATGTTCACTTCTGACCAGTTATTACACTGAGCATGTCAGTCATGTTTATTTCTAACCAGCTACTGCACTGCACACCACATTAGTCTATGTTCATTTCTAACCAATTACACAACATGTCAGTCTTGTGTTTATTTCTAACCAGATATTGAACTGAACATTTCAGTTTTATGTTTATTTCTGCAAGTTATTTCATTGAACATGTCAGTTTTGTTCTCATATCTGACCAATTACTCACACTTTGATTTTGACCAGTTGTAGTGAATATATCAGTTTTGTATTCACATTGCACTGAGCATATCCGCCTTGTGGTGATTTCTGATCAGTTATTGCACTGAGCATGTCTGTCATGTTAATTAATTTCTGACCAGTTATTTCAAAGTATGTCAGTCTTGTTTATTTTGGAATTGTTATTACACTAAGTATGTAAGTCTTGTGTTCATTTCTTATCAATTATTGCACTGAACATGTCTCTTATGTTCATTTTTGATGAGTTGTTGCACATGGTATGCCAGTCATTTCTGAACAGTTATTAAACTAATTTACGCTTAATTGTCAGAAATATGTTGAATTTGAAAGTAAATCTACACCGTGAAATCAAATGGTATAAAAATTATTTGCAAAACTGGTCATTACAGTTAAAGTGACATTATATGTTTTAATTCCTGTAGAAAATATTATACAAGTTCATTCATCTACTAAAGACATAAAAGCAGACAATTTTTTGTGTAAAAGGCATATACCATTGATAGCAATAAACTGAATGTTTCACTATCATTGCTTTTGTTCATTATAGCTCCACACAGTAAAAATAAATTATATCAATACAGTTTCATAGTTTTTGCAGATTTAAAGACATTTTCATAATCTTTGTAAATAAATAAAGACAGTGTGATTTACAAATTAGGTGAAGAAGAGTTGTATAGCCATATAATTTATGGCCTGGATCTCTGCGTCTTTTGAATGTTCATTTTGAAGTAATGGATATATGGATCCACAATATCAAGGCCAATTGTATTTAAGAGGAAATATATACTCCAAATATCATTTTGCCAATCATGTTTTACTAGTCGGCAATGTTGAAGACTGACATGGCTTAATAGCTGGTAATGTAAAAATTATATGAAATGCCTTACAATCATGTTTTACTAGTCGGTAATGTTGAAGACTGACATGGCTTAATAGCTGGTAATGTAAAAATTATATGAAATGCCTTACAATCATGTTTTACTAGTTAGCAATGTTGAAGACTGACATGGCTTAATAGCTGGTAATGTAAAATTATATGAAATGCCTTACAATCATGTTTTACTAGTCGGTAATGTTGAAGACTGACATGGCTTAATAGCTGGTAATGTAAAAATTATATGAAATGCCTTACAATCATGTTTTACTAGTTAGCAATGTTGAAGACTGACATGGCTTAATAGCTGGTAATGTAAAATTATATGAAATGCCTTACAATCATGTTTTACTAGTCGGTAATGTTGAAGACTGACATGGCTTAATAGCTGGTAATGTAAAAATTATATGAAATGCCTTACAATCATGTTTTACTAGTCGGTAATGTTGAAGAATGACATGGCTTAATAGCTGGTAATGTAAAAATTATATGAAATGCCTTACAATCATGTTTTACTAGTCGGTAATGTTGAAGACTGACATGGCTTAATAGCTGGTAATGTAAAAATTATATGAAATGCCTTACAATCATGTTTTACTAGTTAGCAATGTTGAAGACTGACATGGCTTAATAGCTGGTAATGTAAAAATTATATGAAATGCCTTACAATCATGTTTTACTAGTCGGTAATGTTGAAGACTGACATGGCTTAATAGCTGGTAATGTAAAAATTATATGAAATGCCTTACAATCATGTTTTACTAGTTGGCAATGTTGAAGACTGACATGGCTTAATAGCTGGTAATGTAAAAATTATATGAAATGCCTTACAATCATGTTTTACTAGTCGGTAATGTTGAAAACTGTTATGGCTTACTAGTTGATAATGTGAAGATTGTGTGCCACGTCTTACTATTTGGTAATGTAAAGATTGTGTGAAATGTCTTACTATTTGGTAATGTAAAGATTGTGTGTCATATCTTACAAGTTGGTAATTTAAAGATTTCGTCCTCTCACTAGCTGGTAATGTGAAGATTGTTTGTCATGTCTTACTAGTTGCCAATGTTAAATATTGGGTCATGTCTTACTAGCTGATAATGTGAAGATCTGCTGGTTATGTCTTGGTAGTTGATAATGTGAAAGTATGTCTGCTGGTCATGTCTTACTAGTTCGTAATGTGAGGATATGTCTCTTCTGGTCATGTCTTACTAATTGGCAATGTGAAGATGTGTCTGCCGGTCGAGTCTTACTAGTTGGTAATGTGAAGGTTTATGTCTGCTGATCGTGTCTTACTAATTGGTAATATAAAGATATGTCTCTGCTGGTCGTGTTGTATTAGTTGGCAATGTGAAGATACGTATATGCTGGTCGTGTCTTACTATTTGGTAATGTGAAGATCTATGTCTGCTGATCATGTTTGAGCAGTTGGTAAGTGTAGGAGTATTCCGCATTTTTTGTGCTATGGTCAGTGATTAGAAATGCGTTACCAGATTGATTAAAGCAAATGGCACTTGGACATCTTGGCAAACCAGCGGTAATAATGTTTAAGACGACGCCCTGGGGATTAAGTTGATGAATATTGCCCGACTCACATCCCACCACATACACATGGTCATGCGCATCCAAGCCAATTCCTGCAGGTTCTTTGAGGTACTCACTTCTGTACTCAAAACACTTCCTTCCATTCAGTCCAAAGCTGTATACAGCATCATTATCGAGGCAAGTCATGTATACCCTTGTTTTTAGAGAATTTAAGGCTATAAATGTATCGATATGTGTATTCTTGTCTCGTGGAATGAGAAAAGACGAGATTTGCACACCTTCCTTAGTGATGATTCCCCAGCAGTAAGCCCTGTCATTGTGATGACCTGAAACAAGTAACTCTTTACTACCAACAGCCACTATTCCCACGCATTGAAATTTCGTGCAAATTTTTCCCTTGGGTCTGATTGTCTCTCCCATCTTCAGGATTCTAATCTTCTTCTGATACGGAAGAGTCACCGCGACCTCATTATCATCAACTATGCATACATCTAAAGGCTTGGAAGAAAACTTGTATTCTGAGATGAACTTATAGGAAGAATCGCACAAAACACATCTGTGGTTGTTTGAATCTAAGTACACGATCCAGCCATTGTGCAGATATGTGACTCCAGTGTACAAGGGAACGGTACCTTCTTTAGGTCCGCTCACTCTAAACTCTGCCATTTTAACAATCGTGTCAAATCTTGGCGGCATTTTTGGTCTGTCGTTTAAGCGCTCCATTGTACTGCTATCGATTTCAGACCGTGTCCTTAACCTTCCGGAATTTGCTCTTTTCCTTATAAAGGATGCATCCTTTCTAATTGGGGTTTTTGAAGCCTTGGTCAACCCTTCAGTGTTTGTTCCTTCCCTGCTGCAGGAAATATTTTCCACTGCCATATGATGCCCTGACACCGTTATATGTTTTTCAGTAGTTTCCAATCGGTCCAACGTATTTTCCGCCATTCCCGATTCTCCAGAAACTCTTTCAGATGTTCGTCTCTCCCTTGTTATAGTTGTTTCTCCAGTTCTGATTAGCACATCCTGCACTGGCGGGTTTTTTGATCTGTTAGTTGATATTACGTGGAACTCGTCAAATTTAACAATTCTTTCTGGCACGTGATGCATTTCTGGTAATAGCTCAGATACGCTTTCTTTTTTCTCCAAGGCCTTAGCCGCAGTTATAGGGTCTTTTGTGTCCTCTACTGAAATAGCCTCTTCAATTTTAATGATCATGCTGTCCTCTGATGGCAAGTCTTGTTTCTCCCCTGAACGTTCCGACATTCTTTTTTTTAAATCGAAGCCAGTATTCCTCACTTCTGGAATTAATCTGACCGCTTTATCTGTATGGGCAATGACGTCTTCAGATTTAGTTAGGTGTTCTTTAGTATATTGTTTTGATGCTTCTTCCTCAAGTACTGGACCTGTATTTATAATTTTGGGGTAGATCGTTTCATTAGGAACATGTTTTCCCCCGGTGTTAACCAACATCTCAAACAACAGCGGCGTTTTCAATCGCTCCGTGGACAGTTCCGATGGTCGTGCATCTTCTCCTGAGCAAATATTTATCTCTCCGATATCTGGAATTTCCGCACCATCACAGGAGTCTCGTGTCGCTTGTCCGCAATTATAACTTTCACGTACATCTTTGGCTTTATGTCCTGGTTGTATTTTCATGGAAGTTACTTGTGTAATGGGATTAGACACCGAAATTACCTTTTTGATTTCCTGAACTTTAATTTGAACAAAATCCGTACGCCCTATGGCCAATAAATTTAGCAAAGCATCCGTGACCAGGAGCTGCACATTTGAACATGTTAATATGGAAAGATCTGCTACCTTTTTCTCATAACTTGAAATTTGTCTCTCCATTTCTTCTCGGGAAACGCGTGGTTGTCCGTCTGTTGCTTTTGCCATCTTCTCCAAAAATTCGCAGGAGTTTCTTATTGTTGTGGTCAGAAAATTGCATTCTTTTACTAGGCCTATTTTGTTCTTAAATTCTTCCGCATAGATCCTTTCTCCCTCCACTTTTACCAGTTTTTCCAGATCATCGAGCTTTGCAATAACTGCCTGCTTTAAACTGCGAGTTTCATGGGCCATTTTCTGAACACCAGATTTTAAACTTTCGATACTTTCGCGATGGAGATTGGCAATTTTTAACAAATGTTTTTGCAATTGCTTCATCCTCTCCGTCATCATCTCTGATCTAAAGTTCTGATTAACACTAGTGGCGTAGTTAGTCAGCCTCATTATGTTTGAACACCCTTCATGGGCCTCCATCAGGCACGAAGAACAACACAAAACATCATGATCCAGGCAACATGCATTGTACGAACTCTTCCCATGTTGTTCACAGACAAACAATTCCTTGAATGCTGGTTCCTCGGGATTTCTTGACTGTACACTCATTTTGTGGTCTTTCAAACTTCACTCACTCGTACATAGCTTAACTGTTAGACACGCTATAATCTTACAAACTGCGCAGGTGAAAGATTCAGGTGTGAATGAATTTGCATCCTGTACAGGTAACGCCTTACTTCATGTACATATTATATCCTCTGCATGCCCTTGCATTAACACGTTGAATACGTAGTACACCATTATTAAAGTCCATGCTTTCTGACACTGTTTAAATAAAACAATGTTTCAAACACTTCTTTTGTTATGCAAATGCAAAGTCGGAATAGAGATCAAAGCAGACCAGATATCGATACTTACGCGTAAAATTTTTACTATTTGAAGTTAAGTAGACCGTTACCTTTTACGAGTCTAAAACATTAATTTACCCAGTCTGGTCAGAGACAATGGATAATTTTACTTTGTTAACTGAGACAGGAAAAAAAAAACTGAGTTTGAACAGATAGTGTACAAGAGTGGTAAATACTCGAATCTACTCTCGTTCACAACTGCGTCGAGTTTGAATGCGGATCAAACGTGTCTATTGTATACACTCTTAAAATAAATTTGTCATAATCGTGAAATATTGTCCACGATCTTAAATCAGCTGAAATAGATGTATTCAACGGTTATAAAATACTGCATGGCAATTCCTTAATTAAATTACGATTATAATATCACGTGGTTTATATGTGCGTTATTTTTGTCAGTACAGCTTGAGTCGTATGTTTCAAGATAAAAACACCATATAATAGAGAAACTAATTCTCCATCATAACTTCTACCACTGACTAAAACAAACAACAAAAAAAACAACAACTACTACTACAACTTCTATTACTGTTATTAATAGCACTACTCCCCCCCAAAAAAAAAATTCATTGATTTATGTAAAACGAATGTATACGTTTTAACACTTAATACCACATATATTTAGAGGATAAGTTGATATTGATAGGAAGAAACTGGTAATTCGGTTGAATTCGATGGACGCCCTCTTAACCAAGTACACATTGGAACAGTCATCGATCACAGGGCGTCAGAATTGCAAGTAGATGCGTTATTTTACTATCTAGACCTCTAGTAGTAGTAGTAGTAGTAGTAGTAGTAGTAGTAGTAGTAGTAGTAGTAGTAGTAGCAACTTCTACGAATACTGTTTCTACTAATATTTGTACTACTAATACTACTGCTGTTGCAGCTACTGCCACTACATTTACTGCTACTGCTACTATTACTGCTGCTACTACTACATCTACTACATCTACTACTACTACTACTACTACTACTACTACTACTACTACTACTACTACTACTACTACTACTACTACTATAAAACTTTTATTACAGACCGTTCCGGTGGTGCTGACAGCTGTTTCGCTAGGTGCTCAGCGTTAAGAGTTAGTATTAGGACTGGTCGGTCTGGTGTCAGGATAATGTGACCGGGTGGGACATCAAGCTACGTGTATGCGGCATGATGCCCAGTACTAGACAGCACTATAATCTGCCAAAATGTTGACATCCTAGTGATATGACTGGAAAACTTTTAAAGCCACGTTCAAAATCCTAATCGCACACACACACACACACACGCACACACACATTTTTATTACAAATACGGTCCAAGATGTTTGTACAATTCAATGTACAGATAATAGTTGTAAATATGTACATTAACCTGTAAAAAACTTTTACAGAGAACGGAAAAGACATGTCTCTAAAGACCCCGATGCCGCCTTTTATCATAACTTTCACCATTCTTCAAATCTAAACTAAAGTTCAGAAGGCAGGAAATTAGTTGCTAAAAAATGATATCTGACATAAACTGTTCTTTGAAATAGTCAAGATGTTAGGTTTAACCGACGCTCAAATATGAAGTTTAGAATTAAAAGGTGCCATCCCTTAATTCAGTCAACGAAGTCGCTCATAATTCCGTTCTTTTTCGGGAGTGCTCCAAAAACGGATGTGATCGATACATTCGACAATTTCCGTTAGTAACTAATCTCACAACAACAACATTCGCATGGCGCACCCATTAAGAGTAAATGAAGAGAGGCAAACTGTTGCGCAGGAATACTTTCATGGGCGAACGTGGGTTGAAGACAGTCCAACATAGCGTGGTGATGGCTTCTTCTGTTTACAACGGTGACATCATGAAATTATTTGTTCTAGCTTTCGACTAAAATCGGTTGATCCACGAATGTCGCCTATCAACATCGGAAAAATTCGTATAGATGTGAAAAATGGACGGGTTTCTCCTTTGGGGGTGGGGAATTGCATAGCTCATGATGTGATGAAATATCGGTATTATATCTTTAAAGATTCAGTATTATTCATGTTATTTGGTATATACGACTTTTACACGTAACGGCGGCACTGGAGTTTTAAAATATGTTTCTGAAAATAAATCATGTATAGGGATATTAAAGAACATTATACGGGTCGTTTACCTGTATGTTACGTATAGAGTTATTACAACTAGTAGCCTCCGTTAAATGGAACGATAACCTAGTTATGATATATACATGTCCTAGCTTTCGGTCTAATTCCAGATACAGTAAATTATCGACTATCCAAATTTTGATTATTTAGAAAGATTATCTAAACCAACTCCATCACCACCAAACATTCATAAGACATTCAAAGACTTCTATTAGGACTCTCAATTATGTTACCCCTAACCCCCATTAATCCGCCTTTTATCCCAGTGAATTTGGCTAATTGAAGTTTTACTCTCTCTCTCTCTCTCTCTCTCTCTCTCTCTCTCTCTCTCTCTCTCTCTCTCTCTCTCTCTCTCTCTCTCTCTCTCTCTCTCTCTCTCTCTCTCTCTCTCTCTCAACTATTTCCCTTTTCTTTTTGTTTTCCTTGTTTCTTTCAGTTTTATTAGGCTTGCTTTTCTTCGGGCTTTTACAGGAAGGAACCCAGCTCGTTTATTTGGAACTAACTGCTTTTAGTTAGTTAAATATACCGGTAGCAGAAAATAAAATACCCGTGCATTGTTTGTGTTATGTTTGGCACTGCGTGTGGTGAAAACATTTGGCAGTGTATACCAGGATCAATTACCTTATAAAAACCTAGATACTTTGATCTTTCAATTAAAAATGTCAATACACTTGTCACAAAGCTTGCCAAGTTTAAAAGCATACATACAAGAGTCAGAAAGAAAGATAGTGCCACATTTCTAGTTAATTTAAATCTAAGCAATAATGGGTCAAATTAGCTGTGGTAATTTAATAAAGGGAAAACCTGTTGCTGACATTTACAAATAGATCGTCGATAAAGTAGATTAACCGTAACTAAACTCCTTAAGTGGATATGGATTTAAGTTATTATTCATCCAAGTCGTGGAAACAAGCTTCTTGTGTATAACTTGAGCCAGTAGAAAAATGTTAGTCCACCTGGCAATGTGGGCTTAAGGTATGGACTTGTATTCGTCGTCTGTCCGTCCATATTTGCTATTTTTTTTATTTCTGAAAAACACGCTGGTCCATTTTAGATCAATCTTGACATGAATCATTTTTAAGGATATTCTTGACCTTTCTTAGGTCAAACTTAATGTTGTTGTTGTTGTGCTTAACGCCATTTTTCAGCACACAATAGGCTATTCATGGCGGCCAGTATTAATGGTGGAGGAAGAAACCGGGAAATCACCGGAAAGAACCACCGACCCACAAGAAGCTACTGGCAAGCTTTCTCACATATCCACATTCGCCGAATCCTAGACTCGAACCCACGCAGACAGAGGTGAGATGGCAGTGATCCGTAACGGACAGCGCTTTAGACCACTCGGCCACTCAAAAATTTTCTGGAATGATTCGCCTAGGTTGTGTTGCTCCTTTCCCGGTAAATGGAAAATACTGACATTTTATGTTTTAATTAAAATGCTGACATTTTAATTTTAATTAAAATACTGACATTTTAAACTTCAGATTCAGTTTAAATCAGACTTGGTAGAAACGTTTCTTCCTTGCAACCACATTAAAAAAATATTTTTTACTTGTGCTATCAAATTTGGATCGAACTTTGTAGAAATGGTTCTTAAGTGGGAATGTCATACATATGAACGTAGTTCTCACTGCAGTTCTGCAACTTTCATAACAACTTTTCTACAAACAAAAACTATTTTAACTTCTTCTCTAGCAAAATTTGATTAAACTTGGTGAGATTAATTCGTATAAAAGTAGGATACATAGTAACTCCCTAACAATGCTGTGGCGTCCATAGCAACCATAGAAAATCTATTTCCAGTAACTTTAGAATGACTCAATTTTAATCAGATCAAGAAATTTTCATTGGACATGTTTTACTAGAATTGGATTTAAAATGGTTACCTTAGCAACACTATGCTTCCATCGCAACAATGTGGATCTTTTTTTATTTCTTCTCTAAAGTGACTTAGCCACTATTGATCAAAGTTGTTAGTAACAATTATTATGGCATATTCTACAAGCATATTTTAGGGGAGACACCGCTTGAAATGGTGTGACTTCTATAATAACCAATTCAACTTGGCATGAACATTGCTTATACTATGCCGTACCAGAATAGTTTCGGGATTTCACCCTTAGTGACAGTAAAGCTTCCATCGCAACCAGAGCTTCAGTAGCAACCAGTTGAGAAACATGAATAACACTCCTCTCCCGTCAGGTACTGCTGTTGCTTTGTTGTTGGGGGGGGGGAGAGATTGCAACATCTAGTTAAGCTTAATTAATCGAATTAGCCGTGTGGTTTAACACAATGTCAAACACATCAGTTTCAACAAAACCTATCGTGACATTGTTACCTTTTAACCAAATAATAGCAACTTATCTTTTCATTGCTGCCTTTCAATCAAATAGCCGACTTTTATAATGACATGTTTTTTTCACAAAATAGCGTGAATTTATTATGACGTGGGTGTCTTTCAACCAAATAACAGCAACTTATCGTTTCATTGCTGTCTTTCAACCAAATAACAGAACGTTAGAGTGACATGGGAGGATTTCAATAAAATAGCAGGAACTTATCGTGACGGGAGGATTTCAACGTAGGTTGCCTACATGATTGCTATTACAATGGGGGTTTTAAAGTAATGGATACTTGAAGAGCGATACAAGGTCTATTTCGTCTTTTGGTTTAGGCTGATGCTGTATACATGATGCTTGAAGTCATGTTGAAGTTTTAAAAATACTTTTAGGCTACACATTGTATTTGTTAAAAACTATAACAACACATAACTGACAGAAATGAAGTATATTTATTAGCATGCGTAGCTTTTGTATGCAAGGGTTGGTCTTGTGATAAGAAGATCTTTTGCGATATACAGACTATGTTCGATACATGCATAACAGCACCAAAACAAATTTCAAAAAAAAAAACAAAAACAAAATGACGCAACCACAAAACAAACGAATGCCCTAGTCACCATATTGTTGAAACTGTCGGCGTGGCAAGTTTTTTAAAATGATTCATTATATGTTTGCAAGCCAAAGCTTAATCAAGCTGAATAATGCTTTAATCGTCACATAATCTAGTGACCTCTGTCGGCAAATGATACAAGGGTATTAAAATATGAATTGTGTAATACAAGGAACTACCAGGTTACCAGCCAGTGTCTATGTGCACGAACCGCTCCATTCGTTGTGAAGAAAGCATATTTGAATCAACGGAAATTGCATTTTAGAATATATTTAGTGTAGTTATATTTTTTTTTATTTTGCAGGACACTAAATGAGATAGACGCATACATTATCTGTCATCAAACAGACGACATCCTGTAACCTATTGGGAGTGGTTCATGCTCAATAGACGTCGTAAATTATGCCTTCGTCTACTCCAGTGGGATTAAATTTCTTTCTTCTTTTTCCAAGAGAGAGAGAGAGAGAGAGAGAGAGAGAGAGAGAGAGAGAGAGAGAGAGAGAGAGAGAGAGAGAGAGAGAGAGAGAGAGAGAGAGGGGGGGGTAGATGAGATATTATTTGGGGTTTCAAATATATAGATAAAATGTTTGTTTCATATCAGACTTTAAAAGTTGGCATTTGCTTTTAACTAACCATGGCATAGCCAGTTTTGACGAAGTCATTTCGGTCCATTTCGCTTGAGGAATTCACGGGACGTTATGAAATTGTTAAGAATTTGAATCGCATTAAGATTACACACTACTGTAGTTCTTGTTGTTTGGGGTTTAATGATGAAGTATAACTAGCGGAAGAAGGACCAGGTACAACCGCGATGTATCTCGACATACATACATACATACATACATACATACATACATACATACATACATACATACATACATACATACATACATACATACATACATACATACATACATACATACATACATACATACATTTATACATACATACATACATACATACATACATACATACATACATACATACATACATACATACATACATACATACATACATACATACATACATACATACATACTGTTGTGCCTGCCCTGGCATGATGAAACTTAGTGAGGAAATACATCTTAATGAGTGCCTAAAAACATCGTCAAAAAATTATGTCACTGTGACACATATTTCATGCTTATCTGACTTTGCTTATCTTTTATTGTAAATGTTGATTCTATAATGGCTAAACTAAACGAACATACATCTCCATTAGTATCAAGATCACTATGACCTATATTTCACATTTTGATTTTTACTAGTTTTTAACAGCTGATGCCAATAATCGTTAAACTAAACGATTTTTATAAATCTCCATTAGTTCCATATCAGTACCAGAAATATCACAGTATCGTATATTCGCATTTTTTAAATTTAGGTTAAGTTTTAGCGTTGAGCTTTTGACCAAATCGTTTGTGGGGGGTGATTGTGTGTGTGTGTGTGTGTGTGTGTGTGTGTGTGTGTGTGTGTGTGTGTGTGTGTTATTGTTTACTTATCTTTGGAACGGGATGGGTGGGGTGTACACGCTCTGTACATACAATCTCGCCTAGACTCATTAAACGTAGTGATCGGATGCATATTGTTGATTGTAAAAGAAGGTCATTATGATCTATAGTTTATGTTTTGTTGACTTTGTTTTTTATATCTGATGATCGGCTATTGTTTATCCTTGAATCAGGAAGCTGATGATAATATCTATCTATCTATGTTAATGTTATGTTATCTATGTTATCTATCTTAGTGCCAGATTGTTACAACAAAATGAAACTTACTGAGACCTCTATTGCATCTCAGGTTAAGAATCTGGGTTTAGCTCGTGACCACGCGAGTTTTTGGGAAGCTATATGCAAACTATTCTGTACTAAACGCTACTTACAAAAACAGGTCAATGAGACCTATGTTTCATGTTTGGTGACCTTGTTGCAATTGTTTATATGGCATTTATTGCGTGTTGTCTGTGTTCGAATCATGAAACTTTATACTTTGAAACATTTCTGTTACTACTATACATTGACAATCAAAGAAGATCACAGCGACCTATATATTTTGTTTTACTAATAGGTTACTATTTGTTTAGCTTAAGATCAAACAGATCTTTCCTTCATCCATAAATCCTAGCCCACACTGGAAACCCTTTCTTACCAGTGCAGTTTGAAGTAGGAATAAAAATATTCAATGGTAAACTCTCCATATGAATAACTCTACACCTCATATCGCGGTAGTTTCAATACGTTGTACATGTAGAAGAATGCAAGAATTACCTAAGTAGACTGCATGGATTTATGGGAAGGGGTCCGCTATAGTAACAATGGTAAAATGGAATTCCGCATGAATATTTCTGGAAATGAGAGTGGGGGAACAACCCATAATCTAAGAGGAAGGGACAAATCCAGAATCAAAGGGATATATTTTTATACAGCGGTTGCTCATGTATATTATCAGGGCATCTTAATTAAATGAATGAAATATGCTAAATTGTTGTTTGTTCAGGGGCGCCTGCAAAAATTTTTTGTGAGGAGGGAAAATACGTAGTGGTCAGCTATTAAGTTTTAAGGATATGGGCCAAAACATGAGGTGAAATCTCCCCCTTCCCATGGGGGGCGCCCATATTTGTGACTTTCATCCAATAAAAACTGTTTGACTGCAATAATAGTAATTTTAAAAATATAATAATCTCTGGATTTCATCAGCTCATTGCAGACAGTCTACATGGATATCACAGAAAAAAAATCTTTATTTACTGTTATGTCTCGTTTGCCATGACACTATATATATATATATATATATATATATATATATATATATATATATATATATATATATATATATATATATATATATATATATATATATATATATATATAGCCAACTTTTAAATATGGTATAAAATTGCAACAGTCAAAAAGGACTCAAGATTTTTTATCAAGATTACTTTAGTCTGAATTTATTTCCTGTTTGATAATTTTAATGTTTACAATCGCAGTTGGAGATTAATAAAAAGCTTCATAGAGGCAAGCTGTGTAATCATTGATTATATTTAGGTCCAAGCAAACAACAAAAATGGTAGCACCAGTCAAAGGCTCATAAAAAATTAATTATACTTACACTAAATAAATATTAAGTTTCTTATCGATTCATCCACGAATGTAATCAAGGTAACAGGAAAATTAGCACGGCAGCGGAAACAACCTTTCCGGGGTGCCCGTGGAGAATTATTTTAAACAGGTGAATGTAATACAACCCTGTACATTCAGTAACAGTAAATGCGATAATAAAATGTAATAAATACTTAACTTACTATGAAATAACTAATAATGGCATGTGTCATTTATTACATTTATGGACGACGTAGTTGTTAATAGGTTTCGGATATAACCGATTACAATTTTAGTATATTTACAGCATCAACGTACATGATCATTACCTTTTGTCTAGAGAACACATGAACGTATTCTTCATTTGATTATGTTTTTTGCGGATGAGTGTTTTGGGGCTCCTTTTTAATTCTTTACCTAAAAGAGCAGTTTCTTTGTTGTTATTCTATTCTTACACAAAAATGTATCCATCCATCCTTTAGTCTGTCCGTCCGTCCGTTGTACGTCAGTCCGTCCGTCTATATATTTATGTACTCATCTAATGGTCAAAATACATTTACAAAACCTACAGAAATAACAGAATATGCATCATATTACCGATATAGAACCCATGTCGAGTCATTCCTAAAACTTATTTTTTAAAAAATAGTAACAACAGCTGCCTTGCTAGGCGCTCAACATTAATAGGTTAGTATTAGGACTGGTCGGTCTAGTGTCGGGATAATGTGAGTGGATGGGACATCATGCTACACGTCTGCAGCATGATGCAACAGTGCTAGATGTCACTATAACTGCCCACTGCAAACAACGTAGCAATAAGACAGAAAAATTGTTAAAGCTGCTTTAAAAAATCCTAATCGCACACACACACACATATACACACAGATAACGTTGCTTTTAATCTACTCTTTTTGTGGGAAAAGGCTGCAAAAAAAGTAGTCATGTTTATGTGGCTGTGATTGTGCGATAATAGCAAGCGGTGGTGACTGTCATCTTCGCTAGCCAAGTTTCCGATATGTTAACCTTATCTGGTAAAATATCGGAACCTTGGCTAGCGAAGATGGGTGAAACGCATGCATATGCAGATCTTCCCACCATTGCTCCAGTAAGGAATCTCCTACACATTTACAGCGAACGGCGATGTATTGCGATCAAGGCAACTAGCTGACCTCTCGAATAAAGGTCAATCACTTCCCCATCTCGTTTGCATATGCATTTTTGTGTTCTTCGTTTGTTCCTTTTAATTTAAATTGAAATTCACTAGTTTTAGGTGGACCATTTTAAGTTGATTCCTAAATTTTATTTAATAAAAAGTTACTACATGTTTCAAGTAAAAACCAAGAATCATGGCTATTGAGTCAGGGCAGGAAGGAAAGCCCTGGCCCCCACCTCTCCAGCCGAAACACACAAGCATACCGTCGTTTTGTTCTTGCTCACGTTTACTAGGTATTTTACACGTTGAAAAAAATACCAACACAAAACTTTAATTGCTGCCCTTTCGAGGCCAGTCAGGGCCCTTTTGAAATTTTGGTAACCCTCCAACCCCCAAACAATTGACCTGATCTTACCATGTGCGTGGCCTAAGGTTTTCGCATACACAGATCACTCACTAATCTCACCTTTGTCCGCACTGAAAAGAGACTCGGTTTGACCAACTTATGTATGTGAAAAATATTTTCTGTATCTTCCAGAGGGTGTTTGGTTCTTGCCGGAATCAAACTCCAACAAATGTACTTGCCGCCATGAATTGAGTATCCATTTAGGCAGTAAACAGCAGATATATACATAGGTACGGTACTTGCCTTTCAAGTCAGTTATTATTTATACTGTCAACGAAAACATAACAAATGTCTACACCAGACAAGAGTGCATCTACCATATAATAATATTATGCAGAATAGGGGGCCACGATTTTTTTTTCGTTATAGATTTGGATGAGGCCCATCGGTAGGTAGGCTTTGCATAGGGGTCTGCAAAGGGTTTCTGCAAATGGCCCGAGTATCCTCGCTACGCCAGTGACACCAGTTACGGCTAATGTTTAAGTTTTGCATGTCAAGTTAATTAAGGTAATATACTTATGTACTTTAAGCTGTCAAGGGGGAAAAAAAACAACAAACACGTCTTCAGATAATGCTGCTATTTCATTTGCGCGGCAGTAAGGTAATGTAATTAACATTGTTAACAAAAGTAAATGTCTTTGAAAATAATGTTAATGTTTCATTTGGAAATCCGTAAGGTAATGCATTCAGCTGTCAACAAAAACGCAAATGTTTTAATAAAATAATGCTCATGTGCTTCACTTGCGTGTCAGTAAGGTAATGCATTTAAGTTATTAACCGAAAAGTTAATGTCTTCATAAAATAATGCAAATGTGTTTCATGTGTGTCATGGGGTGGTGGAGATGTGATGTGCGATCTCCCCCCACCCACTCCTTATGATCTTTGGTCATCGCTATATAGGAGATGATTTACTACGGTGTTATTGCTTGGATCGAGTAATTAATATCATATAAATATGAAATTAAGGATGGAATAACAGAGATCTGAGGAGAGATATAGAATAGAATAACACGAGCGCCCGTATGCAAAATACAATAATTTATTCAAATACTCAAAAAATTGAATCGAACATGGCATGTAAATGAGTCGCTTTATCTTAAAAACAGTTTTAAAATATTATACGAATTTCAATTGGTCGTTCTGTTACTGAGAGAACAAATTTCATCATATGATCGTGTACTGATCGAACTCGTATTGCTTGGCATGACAAAATTGCCTGGTGCCTCCGTACTTTCACAACTCACTGCTGGTGATCGATCCGCGTCCCCCCCCCCTCCGACTCAGACTAATTAATTTTACGAGGAGAACTATAAGTCCATGAATTTTGTCCTGAAGCACACACCCTTATTTTGCATAGCCAACCAAGATTACTCTTTTGCCCGCCAAATTTATTTATCAGTCCCAGCCGAGTCAGAAAATTATCCCAGTCCGCCTTTATTCTGGAACTATTCTGGAAAATAACAATTTATGGCACCTGTTTCAAATAAACTGCAATTTTCTAAAAAAAAAAAAAAATTTCCTCTGGTTCTTATCACTTTGGACATTTTATCGCTGTGACCTCGCGTTATTATTGTACTCTCGTCTGTTCCTAACTGTTAACAAAGCGGGTCATAATTAAAGTTCAATTCATGCCCCGAACAGAGTGGATTCTATCCCTATTAATCAACAATTTATTGCGTGACTACCCAATATATTAGTCTTAATGGGAACGCGTCGTACCAGTACTAGTGACATGACTGTTGAGCACGTGTTTCAAACTAATGAAAAGTGCGCATGTGGTACACATTGCTAACGGCATAGTTGTGGCGTAACAGTTTCCGCCATGGTACGATGGTAACTTTAAAATTACGGCATAAAACATATGCAGTTGTGTAACTAATGTTATTTCTTTTGAACTTTACATCAGAGTATTCATGGTACATACTAGCTAGAGTTACATACAGTGTAACATAGTGCCTTTTGTTCTTAAAATTGATTCATGCAGTACTGACAAATTGAAGGTCTTTTATACAGATATATTTCTATCCATAATGTATTTTTATGTGTGGATGATGTCAGTCTTTAACACTGTGCCCCAAACACAGTGATATGGACATCTTTATAGCAAATGGGGACTAACCATTCAAAAATCATTCCAACTCAACCACCTCAACTACTGAATTTAAATGGTTGGTCCCTGAGAACCAACATTTTCAAATATAATCTGCATATTTATACGTCTTTTATTATTTCAGATACTCTGAAAAGTTCACTTTAGTATGTATAAAAATACAAATATATCAAGTTTTTATCTGGCATCATAAAGGTGACTGTCAATCTAAATTACACCTTGATAATCTACCTACGTTTTTCACTGAGAGTATTTAATACAGATTCCACTGCATAAATGAAACATCCACAATCTACATTTAAGGTTTACACAATCTTTTCTGTTCATAATACATTCAGGTAAATCCATGTACGAGTTTCCTCTCAAAAACTAATATCCACAATTAATGTTAACATTCAATCCTTTAAACATCCATTTTGTAATTTTCCTGTCCAATTTAATTTAATGTAAAATGTTGAATAAATGAGCAGTGACATCTTTTTCACCAACATAAAATATATTTTATTGCCTTGTTCTGTACTACAATGTATATTCCTAATTTACATACCATGCCTCTCGTGTGTCATCTTTACAAGTCTTTTTGTTAAGTCTCACTAACTTTACAAAACCAAATTGCTAAATTTTTCTACTAATTAAATTTTTCAAATATGACACAATATCAATGGAAATTCCATAAAATATTTTATTGTTGCTGCTATCAGAACTTCGGAGATTCCTTTTATGACGTCACAACTAAGCGATGGATTTTGTTATCAAGCAATTTGATATACCATTGGTATATTTTTGACGTATCAAATTATGATCCGTTTGTGTGCAATAATACGCATATATAAATATTGGAACTACATGTTATTAATTCTAAGCCTATACATTAATGATACATTTCCACTCATCAATCATTAGTATCAATTATTAAAACGATTTAATTGCCATCCTTTGTTTTCCATTCAAAGGGCAAGTCTGTGTATTAGCATGTGGTATAAATAAAATATTTGTACAGTATGAATGCTGTATCAATGACATGCCACTCGCATAAATTGTAATCAAACGGAAACTTGGCTAACCTCGTTTACTTAGTATGTAATGACTATGGACAATTATCTGTTTCTCGTTGTCATCGTCATCATAAAACCATGATGCAGAAAAAGATGTACATTGTTGCAGGTTTATAATTGAACTTTACATTTCCTTTGTTGATAAAATATTATGTGCATAAACAGCTGAAGAGAATTGTTTAATGTTATTTTACTCATTATCATTGAAAAAACTACAATTTATCGTGGAAAATTTTTTTAATGTGGGTTGGTGTATTGGCTTTGATGTGTTTTAATTGTATGTCTTGGTATAAAAACATATCCTGATCAATGATTACCGCAATAAATTTCACTGTTAATAGTAATATATATATATATATATATATATATATATATATATATATATATATATATATATATATATATATATATATATATATATATAATCGAACCAATGTTATATAATTTTAACTGATAAAATCCAACCAATGTTATATAATTTTAACTGAAAAAATCCAACCAATCTGTTATATAATTTTAACAGACAAAATCCAACCAGTAACCAATCTGTTATATAACTTTAACCCGACAAAATCCTACCAATGTTGTATAATTTTAACTGATAAAATTCAACCAATCTGTTATATAATTTTAACTGACAAAATCCAACCAATCTGTTGTATAATTTTAACTGATAAAATCTCAGCAGATCACATTTTATCATTTACCGTCACTGAGCCGACTAGATTTCAAATAGCATGAAAGCTGGTGTTATGCCAGAGCAGGATATAAACTGACAGATTCTGGAACTAGAATTTATTGAAATATAGCTTAAATTTTTAAAATACTTTTATAAATAATTTTATCAATATATAAAACACTTATCTTTAATATAAAATGTTTATTTTTGTTTTTTATATTATTTTATGTCTTAGATGTACAGTATTTAGATTATTTTGGGGGCTTTTTTGCCAAATGGCTTCCTTAGTGTAGTTTATATCTTTAAGTTCATTTAATAGCAAGGTTTATTATGGTATAATTTTGTACAATTTCTGTTGGAATGTATTTTTATAACTTTTTAGTAACATGTAAAAGGCTCTTTAATAACAACAAAAGCAGCAGCAACAACAATAATAATAATAATATTAATAATACAAAAATTAAATAAATTTTAAAAAAATAATGTTCAATTATTCACTGATACATGTACATAAATATTTGAACCTTGATCTTATACATTCAGCTTATACAAGTTTAATTTTAAAACTTCCATGATTTTTTTAACTATAACACACAAAATAACTTCAGACATTTAATTCCATTATTGTATCAATTTCCTTTCTTAACACTGGATATCACTAGATGTGCATATCTGAGTTGTCCAAATGGATCAGACAACATGAAAACAGGGGTACCAGATTCACTTTTATTATAAAGGCATTCATGTGCTTGGGTGGTCTAGCCAGCCCTGGTCCCTGGCTGGTTTCATAGTCCTGGTCCCTGGTCTGTGGAAAAAGTTCTGGTTGATATTCTCTTGATTACTGCATCTCATCTGTATGAAGTCAATTACTTTTACCCCCAAGCAGGAAGTATAGCTGCCTTTTGAGTCGTGTGACCTACCCGAAACCAGTTGGTGGTATGGATGTGATGTGATTATGATTTTTAACGTAGTTTAAAAAGATTTCAGTCATATGATGTTTGCAGTGTGGCAGTTTATAGTGATGTCTAGCACTGGGGCATCATGCTGCAGACATGTAGCAGTTCGTGGTATGGAAATATACAAACCAATAGTGTTTGAGTTCTGCATTCCGTTTGAATGTCATTTAATGTAGTCAAAATTTGATGGTAAAATGTAATAACCAAATATTTGCTTGTTTGTTTTTTGTTTTGTATATATATTTTTTTGTTTAAAGAGGTGGCTAAACAACTCTCTGATAATTTATTGAAAATTAATTTTATAGTCTATTAGTTACAGCAAATATGGTCTAAATTAGAATACAATAACATAAAACTGATATGGGTTTGTGCAAGTTCCTAGTTGTTAAAGGAATAAACTCTGTATTTGTAATACATATGGGATTGATTGTAATACATGTGGGATCATTTGAAATAATTATGGGATTATCTGTAATACATGAGATTGTAATACATATGGGATTGTTTGTGAAAAGGTGTCACTGTAATACATGTGAGACTGTTGCAGTACATGTGGGATTCTTTATAATTCATATGAGTAACTATGAGAGTCTATGATCACTTCTATTTATAGCCTCTATTGGAGTGAATCTGGAAAAAATATATACGTGATGATTCAAACTGTGTACTTTATTTACAAGAGTTACAGTTCTTTATCAACAGTTATTTCCCTTTTATTAGGACACATTTTATCATGTTTTGTTTTTTTAAAGGACACTATAACTTGAGGGGTTTGCCATTCTCTGACTGTCAATATTTGAAAACATTTTATGCTATCATTAAGATTACTGGCAATGCAAAGTATGACATTATTCCAACAGCATTTATCAATGTCCCTGTATCCACTGCAATGAGAGGTAACTCTTGTGCAAAGTTTCCTTTGACAACTCAGTCATGGTCTCAGATATATGTATCATAATGCATTTCCAAGGGGGTTCCATTTCAGTTGTAAGAATATGTTTAATAACACTGATAATTTATGCCTAGAATATAAAGACAGGTATTTTCAGATATGATTCTAAACAAAAGCAACCTGTTTCCCTCTTAAATTTTTTTCTGCACTCTAAAGGAAACATGAAAAGAAGCAGTGGTACAAGTTCTTTATTTTTAGTGGGAAAATTACCTTAAGCTGCAAAACACAACAAAAGGAGGAAGGCAATTAATTACACAAGAAAAAAATGATTACTTTTTTTGGTGTTAAGGTCTTGTAGAGAATCTGCTGTGTTGTATTATAGTATCCAGGCATGGTCATACTGCTTCAACAACCAAAACAACACCAACAATAAAAAACAACAGTAGCAAAAACAACAACAAATATTTTATTAACAATCAAGAGAAGTATACAAGAGGAAAAATCACTAGTAACATTTAAAGGAAAAGCTTGATTTATAGGACAGCTTAATGATATTTGAAGAGACGCTCTTTCTGTTGTCATTAGAAAGCATTTTGAATAAAATTTATAATAATGTGTGACATTATAACTGCCCATCAAAAAAACGGGGGATAATTTATGTACATAATTACCCTGATTTTTTAATAGGTAAATTTCATTGGTGAAAGAGAAGAACAATACAAATGACAAGTATTCCATATAGTAATGTGTCTTGTGCGTTCCTAGTCTCATTCAACCTGATTATAGGTTTAGAAGATGTCTCTCAGAATCAAGTAAGGGGTTTGAAAACAAGAGACTATCCTGTGTCCACACTGTTCATATATACTCACTTGTAAGTCAAGTCCAACTACAAACTGAATAGAGAAAAAGCTGTTGTTGCCTAATATGCCGTCAGATCTGGGTCTATGCAGTGTGTCAGGAGCAGAACCGGTGTGTGGCAATATGGCCCTGTGCAAAACAGTCATTTGGCACACCTCCTCCTATTATTAAAGCATTTGCTGATAAGAAAGCTCATATGGAATTGATGTAAATTATGACCAAATACAAAAATTTCATTTAAGCTCCATTGCTAAATTTTTGCACTCCTTTTCTTCGTCAACTTGACACCTCTATGAAATTAATTCTTTGTGACTAAGCACTGTCAAAAAAAGCTTGTGCTTGCCTTGGTTAAAAGTAATAAGTAGAACCAACAAGGTAGACCCTGATTAACCAGGGTATTGTGGAACTACAGGACCTATGTTGTAGGCAACTTGAACACAGGTCCCATACAAAATTATTTGCAGATGAATTGTATACTTGCTTTTAAGATGAGTCCAAATGCATAATGCAGTGTCAGATTCGGGTCTATGTTAGGAATAATCAGTAGAACAAACAGCATAGACCCTGAACTGCAGGTTATTATGCTAGTTCAGGATCTTTATTGTTTACAGGTTGACTTGGTGACTTAAGTGAGTATATACGATGTTGTATATTGACCTATCACAGACGTGGTATATAGCAATACTGTACAGAAAGATTTTGAGAACTGGCAAGATGGGAAAACAGCTAGTATACGACAAATTACCTTGACAGATTATATTCTCCAAGTAACAATATCAAATTTTTCTATCCAATTCAACTACAGGTTTGTGTTCGTAGTTGAGTAAATTTGAAGGAGGTATTGCCACTGGAGACATTAATGTTTTTACTTCTGTGTTATCCTTTTGAAATAAACTACTACTACTATTATTACTAATGACTAGAAACATAGAGCTGTCATCAAAACGTACTTGAAACTCCAATACTGACAAAAAAGCAGTCCAAATTCCTTGAAGTTTACAAGAAACATTAGTCAGCAGTCCAAATTCCTTGAAGTTTACAGAAACATTAGTCAGCAGTCCAAATTAACAGCTTCTTGAAAATTACAACATGTAACATGACAGTCTGCAGTGTGAACTATTTCCTTGAAACTTAAATTATAAAACTGTAAGCAGTCCAATTTAACAGATTTCTTTACAAAGTGAAATCTGGAATACTGTTCCACAACCAGAAATCCCCACAACCAAACAGCAAAGTGAAATGAAAGAGATGGTCTTGATATACAGTGCCAGGTTTGCTACAGTTCTCTCAATAACATTGCTCTATAGTAAACTTAAACTCCAAGAATAGCCAAGTTACAAACTTGAATTCCAAGCTTACCTAGGTTACAAACCTGTAACTCAAGCATATCCAGGTTACAAACTTGAACCTCAAGCATATTCAGGTTACAAACTTGAACCTCAAGCATATCCAGGTTACAAACTTGAACCTCAAGCATATCCAGGTTACAAACTTGAACTTTATGCATATCCAGGTTAGAAACTTGAACCTCAAAAGCATATCCAGGTTACAAACTTGAACTCCAAGCTTATCTAGGTTACAAACTGGAACTGTAAGCATATCAAAGTTACAAACTAGAATTCCCAAAATAGCCATGTTACAAACTAAACTCATGCATATTCAAGTTACAAACTTCAGATATAAAGCAATATTCTACCACAGCTGACACTGAATACAGCCACTAATAAAATGGTTATATCACTTTAAAAATGATGTATACATCATCAAAAGCAATAACACACTGTCATTACTGACAGAAAAGTGATTTCTATGTCTACAAATAAAATGGCAAGACAAAATTTAAAAACAGGCAATGAAACACCAAGAGTATATATAACCCAATGTTTTATCTTGAATAATGTTAACTGTTCCATTGAGACAAAAATATCACAACATAGTTTCACCAAGGGTTGCTCCAAGTTATCTCCCTTATAATTCATCAAGACATTGAAAACATCCCTTTCCAATGCAGCTTACGTTTATTCCTTGAAAAGACTCAAAGATAATGATAGTGATACTTCTGAAACTATACTGTTTAGGGGGTAGATGAATATCCAACTTGATATGGGAACAACAGATACTAATGAGGCAGTTATTGAAATGAATGTATGATCATTCAACACTATTTTAATTTTGAACATTATTTCTGTAGCTTTCAAATGAAAACAACTCTGATGGGCACATAATATGCCTACCCCATGTTTAAAAGTAATTTTGAAGGCTATGGTAGATCACGATATGACCATGACCTCTGACCATTAGACCTCAGAATGTAAGATCATCTTTGATTGACCTGTTTGGGATTTTCGATGGTATGCCTAATACATATTCGAGGATATTCCTGAGTGCGCTTGCCCTAACAATTACAGTTGATCTGACATGTATGTTAAGTAGAACTAATGTTATTATACAGAAACCATTTTTCCTTTTTCAGGCAGTGACCTTGATCTTTGACCCCAAAACTTATAGGCTTCTTCATTACAAAGTTTGGTGTAAAAGTAGATGGAGAGAACTCAAAAGTATCATGTGGAAATGAAACTTACAAAAGATGCAAGTATTATATCACAACATGGCTGGGATATAATAACTTAAGAAATCCTTCAGTTTCCGTAGCCACAAAATTAAACTGCTATTAGTGATCAAACAGTTTGGACTTATTCTTATGTCAATAAGCGTCTGTAACATAATTACAACCACATCCTCGAGTCAATATTTACATCTATAGACTTTCTACAGCATGCAATGGGCATTTTATTTATTGTCATAAGCCAGTTAATGTTCTTGATGCTAAACATGTATGCAGAGAGAAGAAGCACACCTAGAATAAATTACTCTTTGAGTTTACCCTGTTAAACCTATCTACATCAAAGCATCAAGAAAAATAACTTTGTGGAACTCACACTAACAGGTGAATTAATGTAAATTAATGTGAGCAGCCATATTTATTTTACTAACTGACTAATGGAAGCCACAATTAATGTTTACTGTCTGCAGAGGTACATAAACTTTTAATCAAAGCAATCTGATCTTATACAAAGATAATGAAACAAAGTTTTTATAAATACATAGTATGTACATGTATATAATATACACAGAATATAGGTATAGTATGTACATGTATATAATATACACAGAATATAGGTATAGTATGTACATGTATATAATATACACAGAATATAGGTATAGTATGTACATGTATATAATATACACAGAATATAGGTATAGTATGTACATGTATATAATATACACAGAATATAGGTATAGTATGTACATGTATATAATATACACAGAATATAGGTATAGTATGTACATGTATATAATATACACAGAATATAGGTATAGTATGTACATGTATATAATATACACAGAATATAGGTATAGTATGTACAAGTATATAATATACACAGAATATAGGTATAGTATGTACATGTATATAATATACACAGAATATAGGTATAGTATGTACATGTATATAATATACACAGAATATAGGTATAGTATGTACATGTATATAATATACACAGAATATAGGTATAGTATGTACATGTATATAATATACACAGAATATAGGTATAGTATGTACATGTATATAATATACACAGAATATAGGTATAGTATGTACATGTATATAATATACACAGAATATAGGTATAGTATGTACATGTATATAATATACACAGGTATTGTTATAGCCATCATCTCAATTTCATGTCACAAAAGGCAACTTCAAGTCTACCATCACGATTTATAACAAGGGCCATAAAACTGCAAACTATAATGATAACTATTAAACAACAACTGCTACAAGATTCTGTGAAGCAATCAAGAGGCCCACAAAGCCTGAAATTGCTCACCTGACATCAATCTAAAGCTTGACACAAAGCAGTTAGCCAATTAAATAAACCAGTATGTTTTAAATTTCTAAACAGGTCTAATGTTGTTTTGCAGTTTTTGAGTACTTTATTTAATGGCTTTTCTATATTTAGCAACAGCGAACATTTTTAATGGCAGATTTTAATCATTTGTACAAACATGAAATACACTGACACTTTCTGCCAAATCTGTCAAATTCTCTGCAGCAATTTTTCAGAAGCAGTTTTGTGAAAAGATTTCTACTTTTAGTTCAGGCAGCTATATTTGATGATGGATTGGTTCTATCCAAATAAAATCAAGTGGTTTTTGGTCATGTTAGTATTGGTCAAATTGTGTCCAGCAGTTTTGTGCCTGGAGAAAAAAGCATATATTGAAAGATGAATGATATATCATGGACACAAGGCTACACTGTAAGGGATTCAGGGTTGATTCGATAGCCATTGCCAATCAACAGTGAGCAACCTCTTCAGATCATCAACTTCTTTGGTATTTTTAAATACTGAAAGAATATGCAGAATCCACTACAAACAAGAATACAGTGCCCTGTTTAATAGTCTACAAGTAAGAACAAGTACAGCATCATTCACTCAAGAGATTACTGACCAATGAGTCTCAATGACCTGGACATTTGGTCAAGGTATGAAATCTAAACTCAAGTTACTGTGAAGATTTACCATGACCTCTGGCCTGTACACTCCAGAATCTTCAAGTTTCTTACTCTTAGCATATCCAATCCATAAAATTTGGTCAAAGTACATGATCTTCAATTAAAAACTTTCTGGAAAAAAAAAACGTTTTTCTTCGACTCATAATGGTACTAATCTTAGACCTTTTGTCTATCGTATCTTTTGTGCAAGTTGCCGCAAATTTTAGTCAAGGGATGTGATCTAGAACCAAAGTTATTATGCAAAAATCATTTTCCTTCTTTCAATCAGTGACCTTGACCTTGACATTATACCCTCAAATCAAAATGCTTAATGCTTACTCCAAGTGCAAGCCATCCTGAAATTTTAGTCCAAGTCTGTGATGCAGAACTGTATGAAAACATTTTCTACTTTCAACACAGTACATGTAGTTGTCATCTTTGACCTTTTGACCCCAGAATCAATAAGCTGCTTTCTTATCCAACATGCAACTTATCCAGAAAATGAAGTGAAGGCACAATGTTTAGAATGGAAATTTCATATGGAAAAGGCTTCTTACAGATCCCAAGTACAAGCTATCCACAGAGTTGGGTAAATGAAGATGGTGGTGAACTCAAGTAATTGTGCTGAAACCATTTTCTTCTTTCACCCGAAGTGAGCTTGACCAATAACCTTTTTACCCCAAATAAATAAATGTATTCCCAAAGTGCAAGCTATCTACAAAGTGTGGCTCAGGTATGAAGTGTAGATTTAATATTATTGTGTGGAATAAAATTTTCTTACTTTGACATTTGACCCTGTCATCAGTAGGCTTGTACCTTATCCCAATTGTAAGCTATCCATAAAGTTTGGTCAAAAATGTAGAATTAATGTCATTGTGAAAAAAAATTCTTCCTTCATAATGAACTTCTTTGACCCTAAATTCAACAGGCATTTTCTTTACAGTGTTTGCAAGCTATCCACTAAGTCAGGTGATGATACATATTGCATAGCTAATATCACCATTATGCATTTATTTTTCTCAGTCACAGTGACCTTGACTTTTGACCTTTGGATCACAAAACTGATAGCCTTCTTATCTACCCCAAAAGAAAGCTACCCCAAAAGTTTGGTGAAGGTACATCTGGTAAAACTGACATTATCATGCAGAAATGAAAACAGGTAGACACAGAGAATCCAGCATAAAATTCTCTGGTAAAATTTATGATAAAAAAAAGACTTTAAGAGTGAAATTGTTTAAATATTCTCACAATTACAATCAATAAACAAAAAAAATTGGATTTATATCAGAGAAATGCATGAAAACAGAATTACAACCAGTGACGAACTCCAAAAACAGATCTATCACAACTCATCATGAGTACTCTGAAATGAAAAGAAATGTACAACAATGATTAAAAAACATGAGTATGCTATATACCCACTTTAAAGTCCTCTAAATAGGTCATGGTTTATTGACAATTCTTGGGTCTCAGTAACCTGTATCATTGATTGAAGTATGTAGCAATAAGCTCAACATTAGAATCCATTAATTTCTTATTAGCCTTACATAGGGCGGATCAAATCCCATAGCCCATGACCATTTTTCTAGGCACTGGAAGAAGTTCCTTTATCCTATTTAAAACAAGTCAATCGAGCACTAATTTGAATCATTTTATCTACTGTATTTGCTGGCTTATAAGATAACACCTTTTAACCAGAAAATCGTAGCTTTTGTATTTTACCCCAAATCAACCTATATATGGATTTTGTCATCCAAATCGCTTTGTTGTATGTTACTTAAATTTTCTAATAGAAAAAAAATCTCCAAAAGTACCAAAAAAATGTGTAAAAACTTTTCATTTTGGGGAAGAGATGGAAAAATATTGGATTGAAACTATTACATGATGTTCAGTATTAAAATTAACATATCAGTGGTAACTGGGCTAAAGCGGCATGCATTAGTAATATACGTTGTTTGTAATATATATTGTTTAAATTTAAAGCGAATGCATTAGAATAAAAATTATGCCCCATTATGAGTGAGAGAGTGTATGCTTGTTTGTGATTTAATTTTTTTTAAACAATTTTTCAATCATATTACTATGATGTCTAGAGTGTGACAGTTTATAGTGATGTCTAGTACTGGGGCACCATGCTGAATACATGTGGCATGATGTCACACCCAGTCACATTATTCTGACACTAGGCCGACCAGTCCTAACACTAACCTCTTAATGTCAAGCGCCTAGCAAGGCAGCTGTCAATATGATTTTTATAAGTCTTTGGAATGACTCAGCCGGAGTTTGAACCTGCAACCTCCAAGGCAGACTCTCTAACCACTAGGCCACAGAGAGAGATGTATTTACAATTGTATGGTAATCTTATATTGTTCACTTACTTGTTGACAGTGATCATACTCATGTACAAAAGTGCATTACCATATTCCATTAGCAATTAATACCACTGGGTAAGCAGTTCCTTCTAGTTTTAGTTCACATTTCCACTTTTCACTAATCATGTGACTTGTAGTGGTATGTACAGGCTAATTTAATATGCTACAGCTGTAGTCAGGTTTTCCTGAGTCAACACCTGTTTGAGGTCAAGATTTGGTAGACCAGATCAGATTATTGAGGCTACCAACTGGGAAATTGGGAAATGAGGCTAACCATGTTAATTATGAATAAGCTTCCATATAATGAAAGGAAATGCCTGGTGTTACTCATTTCAATTTCTCAACAAGTGATATCTTTTGAACTTGCCGACAGGAATGACAACAATTTAAAGTAACATATAGCATAAGCAAAGATCTCAAACAATTGCCTCCCTAAGTACAGAAAGAGTACATGCATATGAAAAAAAATAATTTTATTTGTTTGGAATGGAGGGGTCATAATGCTTACAAAGTAAACTGACACCATGTGAAATGGTCATTCTTGGGATCTAACACAGTAATAGGGATAAAACTATTTTGAATATTCAAATCCTAAAGGAGTATGGTATGTATTTTCCTAGTTTACATTTACTATTTAATTACTTTTTTTCTCTCTTTGCCAATAGCTTCAGCTTAACAGGAACAATAAGGTGAAAAAAAACATAAAGACCTGGAATTAGTCACTTTCTTTCATATTTTATTTGATTATGAGTGCATGAAGAAAAATGCGAGGGAATAAATCTCCCCCTCTACCTCTCTCCTCACCCCCCCACAAAATACTGTGGAAAAAGCATTTTAGCATCAACAATGCTTTTTCCCTATAGCTGGTAATATTAAATAGCATACATTGATCCTTTTAATATTTACTAAACCAAAAGTTATAGTTTAATTCCACATAGCATTGCAAATTTTACCCTATCTGTAAACTCGATAAATTTTCAGGGCATCATTACATGTTGCTAAAAAAACATAATACATTTAGTATACTTCATGTGAAACAAATTAGGTACTTTTAGTAACATTTATTGATCCAGGCTGGAAAGGTTATTTAGTTACAGAGAGGATAAAATTTGCAATGATGTGACGAACAAAGTGAAAAAAAAATGAAGTTGAGGTTTATATATTGCTTCGTCTTATACTCAGCATCAAGTTATATATGGATGAATGATGTAAAATTTGCCAAATATTCTTGCTTGACTTAAAGTCTGGCAAATACAGTTCTGCATCCTGAATGCATGAATCTACCTACATTCATTTATATATTCATTTATACATTTATTCATTCATGTCCTGTGATATCAGATTATGCAGTCCTGTCACATGTGTGTAAATTCTAGTATTACTTGACTGAATAATGGGATGATACAACTTGCTTTGGACAGTGGTTGAAAAAGTATTTGATATGTCCTGTGCCATGAACATGCTTATGACCTCTGACCTTTCAAACCCCCAAATAAATAACTTACTTTATTATCCTATGTGCATGCCATCCCCAAAGTTTGGTCAAGGAACTTACTCAAGAACAAATATTAGGCCTCCACAAATTTTGAACATAGTATATGGTCTAATTCTAAATTATCATGCAAGAACAATTTTTCTTCTTTCAATGACTGCGACCTTGACCTTTTGACCCCAAAATAAACAGGTTTATTTCATGTCCAACATGCAAGAAATCCATAAACAACAGTGAAAATTCATGGTCAAGAACTGAAGATTTTGTGCATAAACCATTTTTATATTTCAGTTACAGTGACCATTGACCAAGTCATATAAAAAGTTTGGTCAGGTCTGTGATAAGAACTAATTTCATGTGCCAAAAAATTGTTTTCTCTTTTTTCATCTACAATGACCTTGATTATTGACCTTTAGATACCAAAACACACATTCTTCTTACATGCCTCAATGTGCAAGTTGTTTCAGCTGGTGTTGTGGAACTAATATTATTGCACACAAACAATGTTTCTTTTTTAAGTGACAATGACATTAACTTTTAACCTTCTGACCCAAAGAGCTGGTAGGTATCTTTAAGTGCAATCTATCCACAGCTTATGGTCCACTAAATGATATAGAACTAATAATATTGTCTTAAAACTATTTTTCTTCTTTCTGTGACTGTTGTTCTTTGATTTCTTTAAACCCAAAAGTGATAAGTATTTTCTATAACACAAATCACTTTTAAAAACAAATGGTACCAGAAGACTACAGTACTTTTTAAAGTCAACTTTTGAAGACTTGTCTCTTCAATGTGGACACAAAAAAACTGTATATTTTTTTGTAACAGTTAAATAATCAACTGGTAATTATGCTGATAAAATAATAAAATGGTAATTATACTTATTACATAAAAATGGTAATTATACTAATTAAATAATAAACTGGAAACTGTGCCAGTTAAATAATACAATGGTAATTGTGGCAGTTAAATAATAAACTGTTAATAAATCCAGTTTAAAAAAATAAAATTTTGATTGTCCCAGTTAAATAATAACATTGTAATTATGCCAGTTAAATAATAAACAGATAATACACAAATAGATACTAGAAAATTAATGAATTAATCATTATTACTATTTAAAAAAATGCAATACTTACTTTATGTGGCAAGTTATTTTTCACAAACATTATGATTTCTTGAGCACTTTGACTATTAATATCCAAGCCATACGGATTCTGAAAAATAATTCAATTAATTCTGTTACTATAATTATCATATCTGCTTATAATATACACTTTACAGTGTGTCTGACTCTGTCACCATCCAAATTACCAGAAGTTTCCATAGTAACCTGAATTTATAATATACTAAAAGTAAAAATACTAAATAATTGTGACAGCTTCCTTAATTTATTAATAATGCTGTTGTTTTTGTTGTTGTTGTGGGGCTTAATGCCATTTTTCAACAGCACACGATAGGCTATACATGGCAGCCAGTATTAATTGTGGATGAAGAAACCCAGGAAATCTGCGGAAATAACCACAGACCTATGAGAAGCTACTGGCAAGCTTTCTCACATATCCACATTAGCCAAATCTTAGACTCGAACCCACAAAGTCAGGCGAGATGGCAGTGATCTGTAACAGAGAGCACTTTAGACCACTCTGCCACTTGGGGCCACTATTAATAAAGCATAAACCAATCTTCTGATTTAAGATATCTACATATCAGTAAAAAGTTTGATTTACATCATTGTAATGCAAGATGGCCAATGAAAAGAAAAGGCTGTTTATCGCCACCCTCTCACTTCCTTGAGGTCTCCTGGATAATGACCATGCTGCGACAGGTGATGAATGGAGGTAGCCATTTTGCATAGTAATTCATCTTGTGACGATGCACTAACAAAGATTGTCTTTGGCTACTTAAAATAATGAAGTCTACATAAAGAATTTGACTTTCTGCATGTCCAATATTTTACCCTTGCTTGCCTTTTGTATGCATTTATAAAGACACCTAATCTTAGTACAGTTGAACCTGTCTTGAAATGCCACCCGTTTGCCAAAAATATAATGGTCTCTCAAGACAGATAGTCTCTCATAAGAGGTCATAACACTATATTCAATACATCTCAAAACAGGTGGTTTCTCATAGCATTGGTCTTTCAAGGCAGGTTTTACTGTACCATGAAGCCAGGATTGTACTGATGTGCAAGTAAACTCTATAAATGTACACAAAACACTGATCATAGTTTATCACTGATTATAAATCATTATCATCACCACCACCATGTATTACAAGTAACACCATCACTACCTACACTATTACCAGAAACACAATCAATAATATCACTGTATCACTGTCAACACTAAAACCGCAACTACTACCATCATCATAACTAGTATCCTTTTCAATAAAAACAGACATCAGCACTATTATCATTCTAACCACCAGAACTACACGCATCAATACATTCACCATAATCACCAGTGATGGTATACATCAATCAAACCAACAACACCATACCATCATCATCACCAATTTCATTACCGTCATCATCATCACCAACTATATCATTACCATTATCATTGAAAATTCCTTTATTACCATCACCAATTTCACTACAATCTGGCCTAGTGGTTAGAGCATCATACATGCCAACCCTTGGTGAGGAAAAAGCATAATCCACATATAACATAATAAAATTCAATGCACATATATACAAAACACATATTTTCTGCAATTTTGGTGTCAGGAAGCATCCATTTGAACAAAGGACCAAAGTTGTATTCTACCACTAGTTGTAGTCAGTGTTCTATTAGGTGCTTGATAAACAATGGCCCTGCATTTATAAAATTCGTTTCCACAATTCAGTTCTGCCGTAAAAAAAAGAAGTTACCATAGTATTGGAGTTAGTAAAATGAGCTAATTCTGGGCATCTTTGTTTTACACTATGACCAATATTAAAATCCTTTCCACACAGCCTGCAATGGGCGTAAAGCAACCCTAGAATGGCACTGTATTGTGTTCTTCATGTATTCATCTCTGAGTTGTTTTTTCCATTTTTTTCCTAATCCATCTGTGAAATCATTTGAGAAACATTTTTGCTGTAACATAAACATCGACTAGAATAAATATGATGACTTTTACCGCCAATTCTTACAGAATGGTTCAGTACCTCATATTAATTTGAATAAAGAGTATGTGAGCAAAGATAAAAAAATTAGAAAACCAGTCTGTTCTGTCCTAAGCTAGACAGCTACTATAAATAGAAACAGGTCTTCTTGGAAATATGGAAACTGCTATAAATAGAACATAACACTTTGGAAGGTCACAGCTAGTCTACAGACGAGTGTACTTTTATGTCATAGTTACACAGAAGCTGTCTTTTCTAGAATACATTCTGTGCGATTAAAGGGATGCTAATAAAAATGAGAAAATAAATTATGAATCTTTTTGGGAAGGGGATATACTGAAAAAGCGTAATCCAAATACTTTTACGCGTAAGGCATAATTTAGTGAAAAAAAAAAATGTCATGATTACGCCAAAAGCATAATGCTTGTCATGTATAGAGCATCCACCTTGGATGTGGGAGGTTGCGGGTTGGAACCCTGGCCAAGCCATACCAAAGACTTTAAAAAATGGTACTAACAGCTGCCTCACTTTGCACTCAGCATTATGAGGTTAGTGTTAGGACTGGTCAGCCTGGTGTAAGGATAGTGTGACTGGTTGGGACATCATGCTACATGTCTATAGCATGATGTCCCAGCACTAGACATCACTATAAACTATCACACTGCAGACATTGTAGCGATATGATCCAAAATTGTTAAAGCTATGTTAAAAATCTAAATCACACACACACAAATTTCGTTACTATCAACATCAGTGCTGACCTGAGTCTGTCCAGGGTTGACAGTCCCTCGATAAAATCGCACCGAGGGATAAGCTCTTATTGCGGCTTGTTGACACAGACCTCTATTGGCATCACAGTCCACTTTACCAGCTTTTGCAATGCCCTCAATACCCTGAAATATAAAGTAATTACAGAGCAAATAGGAAAAAGAAAGATTAATATTAACATCTATTAATCTGTTGGGTCCTATTGGCATGATGAATAAAGAAGTTCATTTTTATTATTTTCACATTTTAACTTTTTTTTTTCTTCATCAAAAAAGAATTATTTTTACTAATACTTTAATCACATTTTCTTACCAGTTCTAACATCATTGAGGCATCACATTTCCTTCCCATGTTGAACATAGGGATATTGTGTTAACTGATGTCTGTCTGTCAATAACTACATCTCTTTCTAAATTGCTAAGGATAATCTGTGATGGCAAAAATTTGTTCAAACCATACTGTGAAGTGGAAATTCATGAAAACCAATTTTTTCATTAAAATGTTTGAGAATACCTACCCAATCATAATACCTTTATGAGAACCAATACTTCACAAATCCAGCCCTCAAAGAAACTTCTTTTAGCTAACGGGTGCTGAAAGTGGTCTGCCAACCTATGTGGGACTCAGAGTGATCTCCCCTAATATACAAACTGATGGCAAAGTCTAAGAACCTCTCAGTTATTAAACACTCTCTATGGATGCAACTGTGGGAAGGGTTGGGAGGGAGTATGTGTATTATGTTTGGGTAAATATTCTCAAAAGAAACATAATGTACTAGGAAAAAATTGGTTTCTTCTTTAAATACATTACTCAATCACAACACAATTGGAAAATGGGTGAGAAGCTGAGGCAGTTACATCCCTTTACCCCAGAGATGCCATTTTGAGTCCACTAAGGTTTGTGAAACAGCTTCTAGGCAACCCAACTGCATGGGAATCTATCAGAGTGCAGCTTCAAATAGGGAAAATTGGTCCCCTGCAAATCCAGTGGATGTCTTGAAGTAGTGTCTTAAGAGGCTGTCAATCAACCTAGACGGTTAACTTGTTCAGCCACAAACATAGGTCCTACCAGATCAAATTTAGGATGAAATAAAAATTTGATCTGCATCCCAGTCTGAATGAGGACAATTAGCAAACAGTATTGGACAAATGCTCTAACCTCATTAGCCGAAATGTGTAAATAGTTAATGTGAGCTGTGATTATTTCTCTATACGCTGAGTGAATAACCCATTTAATCCTGGATGAGATAGTCTGTGCTGATATATCCTCCTCTCCTGTGTTCTCTATGGAATGGCTGTTTTATTAATATCTGAACTGGGTTCAGTAGGTGGCCTTCAGCTCGTGTCAGATGAGACAGAGATTTCATTGCAAAAGTCTGGTTACCTGTGAAAGGAAGCCGGTTCTTGGCAATGAAAGAAGGATGTCACCATGAGTAAGACTGATCTGTCTCGTCAGAACTGCATGTAATTATGGTCTGCTAATAGGGTATGTATTTTGCTAATTTTGCCTTCAGTCACTTATGCCGTGGCAAACATGTATGTAGAGTTGTTGTTGACAATACCACCTAAAAAAGTCACATACCATGATGCAAAGGTCTGTAAACTTGGTACTTAATTGTTGTTTGAGGTAAGTCACTACTATAGAGTTGTTGGACAGAATGAGAACTCTCTTGCCATTTAAACATTCCTGCCACCAGTGAAAGGCTTTCACAACAGCCTTCATCTCCAAAAGATTGATACTCAGGTACCATGCCTGGGGAGTCCATGCACTGCTGGCTTCACAATGGAATGGTAGTCGGTGGTCTCCCCAGCCTTCTTTACTTGCCTCAGTACACACAGAGTTATATCCGCCTTGAGCCAAGTTGGATACTGCATTTCTGCAGGTGGTGCCTTAAATGTTTGCAGATGGGGAGAGGTTGATGCAGGGGGAAAACTTTTAACCTCCAATGAGATGGAAGAATCACAGCAATGATCCAAGATATACTGGACCTTTGTTGCTGATGGAGTGAGAGGAGGAGGAGGAGGAGGAGGAGGTTAGGTATTCCAGGGGTCAAAGGCAGAAAAACATCAATGAAGGTTTAGAATTCTGAATCTTTCTGAGACATTACCTAGTCTAGAAGTGATGACATCCCTTCAGAACAAACATCTTCTAGTAGCATGAAGTGAGGTTAAGTTCTCCTCTAATGCCTGAGACTTAGCTGGCAAAGAGTGATGAGGTCCACCACTCACAAAACTCGCATAATGCCCTGAATTAGAAACTGACTTTAAGACAGTCACTGAGGAAAGAGTCTCTTCTAATGGCAGAGTGTTGAAAGATCGTGAAGCAACATTTGTTGAAGCATGAGGAACTATTCTTGTAATTGTGCCAAAAGTGTGTCTTGAAGTGGAATGTGGGATAAAAAATCTGGTTCAACATAATGGAAACGGACCATTAGTGATTGAGCCTGTAATATGGATGTTTTGACCCTTCATGGTCCCTAATATATGTCCTAGCCGGTTGCATTGAGAATATGCCATCTGTACAGGGAGTATTTCATAGGATCATCATTTTGGGACAGGTTTGGGATGTTTGATCCATGTGTTTGCTGAGTGAGAGAGAACTTGGATGTTTGTTTAACTCTGTCCCTCACTGTTCCACAACAGGAATCAAGTCAAACCTTGGGAAGGCAATGAATGGAGTTGCCATTAACACCGAGTTCTGTGCTGGTAAATTGGGTGTCAGAGTTGTTTCAGAGTTTCTGCTAATGTCAATGTCTGGCACTTTGTGGCTAAACGGTAAGTGTAGATTTATCTCCATTGTCTGCCAGAAATTCTCATACTCAGGAAAGGTCAGCCTGTAAACTGGTAATGTCTTGGTCTTGAGCCATGCGTTTCTGCACTTTGCCAATATTTCTAATTTGTACGACAAATAGAACAATGTATAAAACTCTAGCCCTGCACCTGTCTTTTAGAATGCAATTTGAGTAAAGAGCTAAATCTTAAAAAGTTGACCCAGAAATTGAAAGCAATGAAGGTACAGGTAAAATATAATGATAATGCTACCTGTAAGAAGTATAGGCCTGTACATGTGATGTTTAAATATGGTGTTGGCATAAAGCTATACCAGGTGATGGTTACCTGGAAAAATGAGACAGCAGATGATCTCAATTACAATGCTACCTGTAGGGAAGGTCAAGGCAGTATGTACAGGTAGAATCATTAATGAATGACATTCCAAGGCTAAGGAAACTCTATGTACCATTATAAGGAGTTTCTTAAGTGCATTAAGACATGCACACATATAAATATTGTAGCCCTAATCTATCTTGTGAAGTGACTAAAAGCTTTTCAAATATGATGGAATGTTAATGCAGATAAACATTACCCAAGTGTCACCTATAGAAACACACATGGGAAAGGCATGATTCAGTAAACCTTGTATAGAAAGCTTACCTGTACATGTCTGACCAGGGCAGAAGCAATACAGAAATGTACACAAATGTCTACATTACAGAGAAAAATCTTTACACAAAAGGGAACTGTGCTATGAATGCCTTAGACTAGAAACTTGTTGATATGTTCATATTTGTAATTGAATTACACATATATTAGGAGTTTTTATAAGCACTAGAGACATGCATTTATATAAAAAAAATTATAATCTGACAGAATGTGACGTTGCAATTACCTAAATGTGTGACAATGAGACTGTTAGTGAATTGTAAAGGCAGAACTTTGTCTGCATAGGAGGATAAAAAGTTGGCAAATAGATGGAGTATACTTTCCTTAGAAGTGAAACAACTCCTCCAACTTGTAATGGTACATCTTCCACACAGATTCTGACTACTGAAAAGAGCATGCTTCTCTGAAAGGTTCTTATACATTGACCCAAACTCCTATACCCAATGGGAGATCACTCTGTAAGACTACCATACAGGTTGGCAGACAACTTTTAGCTTACTTTAGCTAAAAAAGTTTTATCTGGGAAGGTTTGATTTGCAAGATAGTGACAATTTTAAAAAAAAGTCAACTTATATTAAACATTGTTGAGAAATATTAAAATTTTTTGCTCAATGAGATCAAACCAGGATAGTTATTAAATATAACTGATTACCTCAGCAACTTTCTCAAATTCTGGCTTGAAAATTTGACAGTGGCCACACCATGGAGCAAAAAAATCAATGATCCAAGGTGTAGAGCTTGTTAAAACATTTCCAAAAAATTTATTCCAGTCTAATGTCTCCACTTTGGAAGGAAGAAAATCATACACCCAAGACTTCAATGAATCGGCATCTCTGTTCCAGCCACTATAAGCACTGAAATACATCATAATGGGTCAGTATTTCTTTTTTACATTGGCACTAGAAATCAACAAAATCAAAATTGGTAATCTACACTTTGTACAGTCCTAACGATTTGTTTTTCAAGGAATTTGCAAAGAGTTTGCAAGAACTTACAAAGTTTTCATGGACTATTTATTTTTATGGAAAATTTAATTTTCTCAGTACTGTAGTTTCAGTATTTGTTTATAGGGCAAACAATTTTCAAGGATTCTGTGGTTGCTCTGAACCAATGACCCTAAGAATTATTTGTTTTAAATTAATTTGTAAAAATAATATGAAGCAATTTGAACTGTTTCACTGTACATTTATGCATACAGTATCAGCTGTCGTTTCCACTCACTTGTTGAAACTGTTTTAAGTATAGAATATAAAGAAAGTATCAAGTATTTAAATATTATAGTTAAACTCAAATGGGTCATATAGACATTCAACACCAACTATTTCATTAACAGGTGTCATATTTTAGAAATTGATTCTACATACCATTAAGTGGCAAGTATTTACTTCATTTGGATTTGTATAAATCCATTGATATTAAAATACATAGACATTTTTAGACGAATAAACCTAAAGGTGTGATCGAGTATAATCTGTAAGAATGTTGCTCGCTGTGATGTCTCAATGAAAGCTACACACATTCATAAACAAATTCATTCTACCCTCAACTGTGATGAATTCACTCAACACACTCTTAATTTGACCCAAGTTTAGCCACCATTGTCAATGTCCATAGTGATAAATAATTTTTGACTGGAAGTTTCTTGTTGACAGTTAAAGTGCAGAGCATTTAATAATCTGGACTGAATACTTTGGTTGAAGAAAATTAGTGTTAAATTTTAAAATAACATTTTATATTTAATTTAAAATGAGTGAATGCACATACATGACCCATGTGACTATAGAATTATTACCAATTAAAAATATTTACACTGATATGATGGATGATAAATAGATATAATTTTAATTTTTAAATTTTTATTTACATTTCATTTAAGTCAAACTACTGTCAAAACAACTTGTATGACAAAGCTACACTGCAGTTACCTTTGATTAGGTGATGATAGCATGGGCTAAACAATTTTTCTCAGCACATGATAGCAGCCAATATACCTGGTGGAGGTAAAAGACTGTAAAATCCCTGGGAAGAACTGCTGATCAAAGGAAGCCTACTGGCAAGCTTTCTCACATACCCACATTGACCAAGCCTGAGACTCAAACCCACACATTAGAGATGAGATGTGAGTTAGCATCAGGTGTGACAATTTTGGTCCAAAAGTTGATATACTTTTGAGGTGTACCATATTTTTGATCCCTTTAGAATGATGTCACTAACACTATGTCCTACTTCTGCAATGTTGGCAATGCTTCTTCTGTGTTGGATTACATGCCTTATTTACTCAATTCAAAACACAATTTAAGGGAAGGCACATCAATACAACAGTTGCTCTTTCCATCAATACTGGCAATGATGTCATTATGGGTCATGATGGAATACAATTATTGGCCGTCTTTAACTTGCTTAATGATGGAATAAAATTATTGGCTGTCTTTAACTTGCTTAATGATGGAATAAAATTATTGGACTTCTTTAACTTGCATAATGATGAAATAAAAATTATTGACTACTGTCTTTAACTTTCATAATCTGCACACTATCTCAACTGCCTTACAATAAACCATCTGCAAAAAATCATTTTTTTGTGGGTTTGGGGTACAGCTATTCATCAATTTTTAAAATTTATACTTATATGTTTTTTAGTTAGGCTTCCTTCTTTTTTAAAAACCTTTTCTTTCACGTTTTTTAAGGTCAAAATGATATTTTAGGTTTTTGAGGTCCACTTTAGATCCTGTATATTCTAATTGCCTCAGCCTAAAATAACTTTTATTGCTGTACCATGAAGCACCAAAACCAAGACTAGCAATGTGAATTGTAGAAGTGGTCCTACTGCTTGAAAAGAATTGTTCATTGAGTATTGAAATTTGTGGATTGAGGAAGTGGTATTGCTGTTTGCATAGAATAATAACTATTCACAGAGTATTTAAATTTGCAGACTGGAAGTAGTCCTATTGCTTGCATAGAAAAATAATTGTTATATTTGTTTAAAGAAGCAGTCTTATTGTTTGCACATTTGTATAATTATACGAGTTATTAAATTTGTGGATTAGTGAAGCAGTCCTATTCTTTGCACAGAAGGTTAATGTTCACAAATTATTTAAATTCATGGTTTGCAGCTACTACAAAGTCCATCAAATGTTTGTACAAGCCATAAACCAAAATAAAAAATTCCTATATAATTATAAATTAATAAAAATTTGATATTAATTTCATAAAAAATTTAATAACTGCTAATACTCTGCAGATTACTATTTTGTCTGCAAACTGTACTAAAGGACTTCAAAAATTAAAATTGTCTGCAAACTGTACATAAGGACTTCAAAAATGTAAACTGTCTGCAAACAGTACTAAAGGCATTCAAAAATATAAATTGTCCGCTAACTCTACTAAAGAACTTTAAAAATTTAAATACTGAATGAGAGACTACTAGAATGCCTAATGTGGGACCTTTACCAAAATGGGATTTTTACAATATAGTTAACTGCAATTAAAATAGAAACCCTACTGTTAATTTTCACTTTCTGTGTTCTTTGAACCTTGACTTAAATTCAACTTTTATGCATATTTTTACACACCATCGATAGACTGGAAAGGGAACTAACTCTTTCAGTATTTCCTCCAGCTACTTTAATGCACAAACCAGACCCTGCACTACTAGAATTCTGGATGTATCTGGGAAACTATCATGACTTTGCACAAAATCTTAAAGTGGCAATACAAATGCAGCCACTATTTCTGCAACAGTCAACCATCCGCAAATACAGGATGGATAAAGATCTACTCACAAGTAACTTCCAGTGTTTGTGCTTCCAGCTGGGAATAGCCTCAATGTGGGATAGGAATGTACTTGTTGTTCTTGACACAGATTGTGCTGTGCAACACAATCCACCAGAGCCACGTGGATGTTCTTGGAACCTTTCAACATCTGGAAAAAAATGAGAGGTGATTATTCAACCTTCATAAAGAGCATTCTAGATAATTCATTTTACGTTTTAAATGTAATTGAAATTCATAAAATTCCTAATTTTAATGTTCAACCTTATTCAACTCTCAAAATGTCCCTGAAAATTCTTTTCCTCAAAATCTTAGTCAAGGGTGGAAATCTAGGGCATAAAATATAACAGCATGGAGTTCTAATTTCAGGGGGGAAAAAATCTCCTGATGTGGAGGGGGTGGAAATAGAGAGAAAGGAGGGAGAGATTAGGAGCAAGAAAATAAGGCCTAAATATGGAAATACAGGTTTGAAAAACATACATAAGGGAAGATATATTTCCTAACAGAAAAAAGGAGTTCCAAAAGTGATATAACCACTGTGGCAATCCGTGGTACTGCCAAAGTGGCGATATCTTCCTCCCTATGATATGTTTCAATATCTCACTAAGAAATATAAAATAAAACCATTTATGACTTACAAGTGCTTTAAAACTCATAATCATCATCACCATCATCTTCCTGTAAAAGATTACATTGCGAGTTTTTGAAGGAAAACTTGTCCTCCAAATATGACATCTGGAACTTTTATATACTGTATAAACTCGCTTATAAATCAAATCAAACTGCAAACTACACAGACCCAGACATATTGTAACATAATGTGCCAAGGAATCTGAGTCTATGCAATTTTCTAAGACAAAACAGTAGCACAAAACCCTTATCCATATTGACCATAAGGGATGGGAATTCCCTGCCATATAATAGATGGGAATTCCCTACTACATAATGGAAGGGAATTCCCTGCTGTGCAATTTATTAAGATTAAACAGTAGTACAAAACCCTGATATGCTGGCATATTAACCATAATGGAAGGAAATTCCCTGCCACAACAGGTTCTTCTGGAATTCATTTAAGTCAACCACAACTGAATAAGCATTGTTGATATGAGCTCACTGTCAAGATAAAATAGGACTATCCTTCCCTATCCCAAAAAGGATTATATTGTAACAAGGAGAACGAAGGAGGGTATTGACCCAATCCATATCCTAGACTGTCAAACAAAATCCAGTTAACGGTGCCTTGAAGTCCAATGCCTATGACTAACAGGTGCCCAGTGATCAGTACCAGGTTTTGCTAGTGACCAGTGTCCAGTTAAAGACCAGTCTGATGAAGATGACCTGAAGGAAGAGTCTCTGTTCAGAGAACCATAGGCAGTATCAAATCTGTTATAGCATGAGTCCTGACATCAAATACCTTCTGCAAGGTTCTCTTATCAGCCACCTACACTTTCCCTCCCATTGGAGTGGCCTGACAGGACCTGACAGTAATAGTTTTAGTGTCAGTGATCTGAAGTTTTTATGTGATGTCCAAAAAATGGAAGGTGCTCCTGATTCCTGACACTGATATCCTTGGCTCCTTCTTAGGAATGGATGGGGTAATCTTGAGAGGAAGAGAAAAAGTAAGACCTCTTTCTTTTATCCTCTGTAAGTGTGGCAACTTTCAGCTTTGTCTCACACTGCATCTTCCCACAGATGACAAACAGGACAACCTTTAGAATAGGAAACATATAGTACATGATAAACAGATGGGGTGAGTATTCCATGGGACATTCTTATATCCACATTTACCCATCCCTTGTGACATAATTATAACACAAATGATAAAAATAAAAAAAAATTAATTGGAGCTAAAAAGGGATAGTTTATACTTACCCCGACACCAAGGATAACAAGAGACTAAAATTTATTAACTTGTAAAATCTCTTCAAAATTAATTTACAGGGATACTGATACAAACAGCTTTGGAGAAAATTACTAAAACAACACTAGAATGAATGTGTTTAACCAAAACAGAAATAGAAACAAATAACACAGGTAAATTCAGTCAAACATCCTAATACATGTGTAAGTGTCCAAGGAAGAAAAGATGAAAATATTATGTTGAATATGACTAATCGAAGGAGAGAATAATTAGGTTTGACTGATGACTCTGCATCCCAGAAAAAGGAATGATTGGGTTTCACTGGGGACTTTTCATCACCAAAATGGTAATGACTGGGTTAAACTGAAGACGCTGCTTCCCAGAGAAACGGTGTGTTTGTGTGTGTGTGTGTGAGAGGTGATTTCGATTTCTAATACAATTTTAATAATTTTTCCATCATATCACTACAATATCTGCAGCGTGGCAGTGTAGAGTGATGTCCAACACTAGGACATCATGCCAAAGATA
Organism: Potamilus streckersoni; assembly: GCA_016746295.1. Lineage (NCBI taxonomy): Eukaryota > Metazoa > Mollusca > Bivalvia > Unionida > Unionidae > Potamilus > Potamilus streckersoni. The sequence goes on from JAEAOA010000545.1 coordinate 392,292, forward strand.
TGTAGCACAATGTCCCACCCAGTCACATTATCCTAACACCAGGCTGACCTGTCCTAGCACTAACCTCTTAATGCTGAGCACCCAACAAGGCAGCCTAAGTACTTTATTTTTAGTCTTTGGAATGATTCAGCCAGGGTTTGAACCCATGACCTCCCACATCCAGATCAGACGCTATAACCTTTAGGCCAACAGAATGGTCTACTAAGGTGCAAAATCCCTTCAAAATTAATTAACAGGGACTCATATACACACCTTTGGAGGAAATAACTAAAAAAACACTAGAATGGATGTGTTTGACCAAAATAGAGACTTAGAGACAAAATCAAGGCAAATCCTGACATATGTATAAGAAGAGGATAATTAGGTATGTCTGGGGACTGCATCCCAAAAAAAGGAACAATTGGGTTGACTGGGGACTTTGCATAATGCATCCCAGAAAAAGGGAATAATTGGGTTAAAAGAGAATAAATGATTTTGGAGAATTTGAATGCCAGAAAATGGAACAGGGTTTAAATAGGGACCTTTCATCCCAAAAGAGGAAACCATTAGCTTTATCTGTGGACTCTGCATTTCAAAGAAGAAAACAATTAGGTTTAACTGGAGACTTTGCAACACAGAAAAGGGATTAAATAGGTTCAACTGGGGACTTTGCATCCCAGAAAAAGGGAGTAATGAGGTTCAACCAGGGACTTTGCATCCCAGAAAAGGGAGTAATAAGGTTCAACCAAGGACTTTGCATCCCAGAAAAGGGAGTAATGAGGTTCAACTGGGGACTCTGCATCCCAGATTAGGGAAGCAATGTAAAGGTAAGAAGTAATACATTACAGTAATTAAAATAAAATAACATGGTTATGACTTCTCTCTTATTAACTAAAGAAAAGAAAAATGCTTATAACAGTTTAGCTTCCTAATGACAATCATGTGAAAAAAATAAGAGTAAACTAAAAGTATGAGACCTTGGGAAATCATTGCCAATTTATAGAATTTGCCATAAATTGAACATATTTTGTAGAAAATCACTAATATATGCTTTTTGTGTTGTTTTTGTTGCAAAAAAAAAGTGGTGAATGAACTTCAACTGTACAAATGTGGTGAAATTTTTAAATACTCATTTAGCTATTATTTTATGAACAATTAGTTCCAAGGCACATTTTCCCATACCTTTCTATAAAAGTACACGTACCTTATTGACAATCTGAGACAAGGCACATTTTCCCATACCTTTCTATAAAAGTACACGTACCTTATTGACAATCAGAGACAAGGCACATTTTCCCATACCTTTCTATAAAAGTACACGTACCTTATTGACAATCAGAGACAAGGCACATTTCCCCATACCTTTCTATAAAAGTACATGTACCTTATTTCACAATCAGAGACAAGGCACATTTCCCCATACCTTTATATGTAATTACACTTACTTGATAGACAATTACAGACAAGGCAGTTTCCCATCATTTTCTATGTAATTATACTTACTTCATAAACAATTACATGCAAGGCAGTTTGCCATAACTTTCTATGTATTTCCACTTGCTTTAGAGAATTTTAGTGACAAAGCATATTTTCCCATAACTTTCTATGTAATTATACTTATTTTATGGTCAATTAGTGACAAGACACATTTTCCCATACCTTTCTATAAAAGTACACATACTTTATAGACAATTAGAGACAAAGCACATTTTCCCATAACTTTCTATATACTTACACATAATTTATTCAATTAAAACAAGGCAATTTTCCATATACTTGCTACATATTTATTTAAAGGACAATTAGTGACAAGGTACATTTTCCCCACACCATTCTATGTAATTTCACATAATTTAGTCTATAAATGAAAAGGCACATTTTCCCATTCCCTTCTATGTAATGACATTTTGCTTTATAGATAAATAGTGACAAGGTACATTTTCTAATTCATTTCTACATAATGATATAATGGAATAGATATCAAGTGAAATAAAATGCACACCAAACTAAAAAAATGTAAGTGAAATCACACAGACCCTTAGTTGAGTAAAAGGAATAATTTTTCAAAAAGTAAAACAGTCCAACATTTCACAAGCAAATATCATTAAACTCTATCTTACCTAAAATGAAACAATTTACCTTAGCTAGTCTCCTCCATTCTGGAGCCAACTGCTGACATGGTCCACACCATGGGGCGAAAAAGTCAACCAGCCAGATGTCATCAACTTTCTTGTCGACAACATGACTATAGAATGTGTTGTACTCCAGAGTTATTACAGGTGGGTTAAGAGTATCCTGAATTGCAAATGACAACATGACTATTGAATGTGTGGTACTCTAGAGTTATTACAGGTGGGTTAAGAGTATACCTGTCACTCATTAATAAAATAAGGTAGATATAATCAACACCTGTGGCATATTATTAAACTGAGTAGGTTTAATCAACAAACACCTGTCACACATTAAACTAAAGTAGGTATTTAGCAACTAACACCTGTTACATATTATTAAACTAACATTGGTTTTATTAGTGAAAAGATGTTATAGATGTACATGTAACTAGCGGATTGAAAGTCCATGATAAACCCAAAATGAGCTGCAGATATAAAGGAAATAACATATATCAATCAAAGCTCATTTAAACACTTGCAATTAGTTCTTCTGGCAAGTGTGTGGCCAGGTACTCTCAGCTATCTTTAATGTATGTTAGTTTCTGCAATCAAAGTTGTATGTTTATCATGTGCTTATTGAAGTGAAATATATCTTAATGAACTTATTAGAAAGATTCCATATTTATGTATATTGTTCTTATTGTTGTTGTTGTAGGGTTTAACACCATTTTTCAGCACAAGATAGGCTATGCATGGCAGCCTGTATAACTGGTGGAGGAAAAACCCTGGAAAACCCTGGGAAGAATCACTGACCCAGGAGAAGCTACTGGTAGGCTTTCTCATGTACTCACATTAGCTGAGTCTGAAACTCTAACTCATGCAGATAAAAGTGAGATGGCAGTCAGCCACACAGTGAGCAATTTAGACCACTCAACCACTTGGGACCACTATGTATATTGATTTCAATCCCTATCAACTTACTGTAAAGATTCCATATTTATGTAACTTGACTAGATTCAATAGCATATTATTATTGACAGATCAAAATAATGAATAATAATGACAAAGGAACAGAATGAAACAATGCAAACAAAAAGCTAAATTTAACATCTAATTAAGAATAAAATTATTTATTGAATGATTAGCAAGTGACCAACAAGAGTTTTGCACGACAGTCTCAAAGTTTGGGTTTGTTCAAAAACTTTACCATTAGCTTGCATTAAAACTCATAGCTGATGCCAATGGACAAAATCATATGTGCTTTGTCCTGTATTTTCTCAAACAAAAAGTTAGACAAAGATAAAGGTAGATTTTAACAGTAATTATAAGAATTAACAATTATCTTCCCTATTAAAGAAACCCTTCTAATGGGACAAAGTGTCATAATTTGTCACAGAATTTACAAAGTGTCATAATTTGTCCCAGAATTTGTAGCTTACACATCACAATTACCAATGGTACGAAATATAGGGAAACAAGATGCAGCTTTAACATGATATATGTCCCCAAAAAGTGTGAACTGGACACAAGATACCCAAGTGGGTCTGAGATCACTCGCCTGGCCGACAGCAGATTAATGGTCATATTCATGAGCCAAGAAGTATGGGTACAAAGGATGATGATGCTGATGTTTGAAAATTAATGCCATTTCTCAGTTCAAGATAGGCTTTATATGTCAGCCTGTGGAGGAAGAATCAGGGAAAAACCCCAGTAAGAAGCACTGACCCACTGAATTCTACTGGTAAGTTTTCTTACATACCCACACTGGCTGAGCTTGAGACTTGAACCACATGGACAGGTGAGATGGCAGTGATTGGTAACATTGAGTGCATTAGTCCACTCAACCACCCAAGTCCTGCGTCAATAGGATGCTTTTAGTAAAAAGGTCTTCCAATGAAGCTGGTTGGAAAACATTATAATTTTCTGGGATTTGTTTTGTATCTTCATCTATCTGCTCAATATTGAAATGCCTCACTGCATGTATACTTTCCATCACCTCTCTGCCTGTATACTTTCCATCACCTTTCTGCCTGTATATTTCCTATTAAATCATGCCAGATTCTGTTCAGTGATTTCTGAGAAGTTATGCAAAGATTTCTATTTGTAGTAACAACATTCATATTTAATGGCAGATCTGTATGATTTGTACAAATGTGGAAGCCCTTTACGCCGAGAGCAAATTGGTCTGATTTATTCTATTGAGCAGAGTTTACAGCTGCTAAAAGAGTATTTTTATGTTTTTAGTAAAAGAGATCATAAATACAACAGCTTAGCATCATTTCTACAAACCCCTTTATGCCAGTATACTTTTTTTTGAGAAGCCATTCAAACAGTTTGCTCTCTTTTCAATAGCTACATCAATAGCTCAGACCTTAAACCATTTAAGCCAGGATTCTTTGTCAAATCTGGTCAAATTCTGTTCAGTGGTTTTTAAGAAGTAGTAAAGACCTTTCTGTAATGGCTGGCCAAATCTGACAGAATGGGCATCATTTGTATAAATCTGGAAGCCTTTCATGTGAGAATGTCTTCTTTCAAATTTTGTCACATTCTATTCAATGGTTTTAAATGATATCCACATTGACTTCTTTTGTATAAACCTGAAACTACATGCCTGGATGTACTTCCCTAAATGTAGCTGAAATTAATTAAGGCTAGGAAATTTCTGCTGGGAAACTAATCAGAAATTACAATCTCTCACTCCATTTGTTTTCCACCATATTTTAAAAAAAACAATTATAGGTTTACTGTGGGGGAAGAGGGGATTAACCCAGCAAGATCAAATGTCTGGGCTGCGTATTTCTGGGTAGTGCCATCAAGGCCATAATGTCTAATGGATGTTCTGGCATCTGGAATCACAGAACCAAATCAACATACCCTCTTATCATTCCAATATGATGGTGATGGTATAGGAATGGAGGATGGAAAAAACTGATCATGATAATACAATAATGATATTACACAAAACTCTAAGTAATTTATTACCTTATAGAATGATTCACCTGTATAAATTCTATGAATTACCTGTATGAATTCTGTGCATTACCTGTATGAATTCTATGAATTAGCTGTATGAATTCTGTAAATTACCTGTATGAATTCTATGAATTACCTGTATGAATTCTATGAATTACCTGTATGAATTCTGTGAATTACCTGTATGAATTCTGTGAATTACCTGTATGAATTCTATGAATTAGATGTATGAATTCTATGAATTAGCTGTATGAATTCTGTGAATTACCTGTATGAATTCTATGAATTACCTGTATGAATTCTGTGAATTACCTGTATGAATTATATGAATTACCTGTATGAATTCTATGAATTACCTGTATGAATTCTGTAAATTACCTGTATGAATTCTATGAATTACCTGTATGAATTCTTGAATTACCTGTATGAATTCTGTGAATTACCTGTATGAATTCTATGAATTACCTGTATGAATTCTGTAAATTACCTGTATGAATTCTATGAATTACCTGTATGAATTCTTGAATTACCTGTATGAATTCTGTGAATTACCTGTATGAATTCTATGAATTACCTGTATGAATTCTATGATAGAGCGGACATCGTGATGACCATGAAATTGGTGTGGAACTGTTTGGTTATACAAAATAGTGGTTGGATAGGAATGAATATTATACTGCAAAGAAAAAAAGAAATGAAGGTTCAAAATTACAGTTGTCAGTTTAGATGTAAATTTACACAACTAATATAAATACAGCCATCAATTTAGCCAAATAGCTTTATACTACCAATGTTTCTGTACAAGTAATGTGAATTACAGTTTACCTATGAAATCGATGAAGAGTAGGTTGGATGTTTATATTAAAAGTAAAATCATATATACCAAAAGACAGAGTATTATATTGACAGATGTGGATTTAATAATATAAAATTCTTTTAAATACTAGTGAGTTATGGTTTGCTGCATGACAATGATTATATAACTGGCACTAACTCCTATTTCTGTAATGAAACTCTATTACACAAACTGAAGCATTGCTAATGAAATTCTGTCACACAAGTTAAACTGCTAATTAAATTCTGTCAAATTACAGAAGTTAAACTACTGATGAAATGCTGTCAAATGCCACAAACTACATACTTTATTTACTGGAATACAAGTCAATACTTTTATATCAGACAATCAGGGCATTGTCTTGTACTCCAAGTCAACTTTTATATGGATTAAATCAGGCAACTTTGCATGTGTAAAAGAAATCTTGAAAAGATTAAAAAATAATATTAAAATATTTCACTTGGGCAACAGATCATGTTGAGAAGGATTTTAAAATATTTACAAGATTGTAAGTCTTAAATTAACTTACATCAGATGTAATTGCACTAATTGCACCAGTATTATAAATTGTTTAAATCTGATTACATATAGGTGTATTAGAATAGACAAGTTAGAAAATTAATAACCATGACAAAGATAGGTATTCCATCAAACATTTTTCTTTTTTCATCTTGTTGTTGTTGTTGGGCTTAACACCATTTTTCAGCACATGATAGGCTATTCATGGCTGCCAGTATTAATGGTGGAGGAAGAAACCGGAATACACCAGAAAGAACCACCAACCCACGAGAAGCTACTGGCAAGCTTTCTCACATAACAACATTCGCCAAATCCTAGACTTGAACCCACGCAGAGGTGAGATGGCAGCGATCTGTAACGGACAGTGCTTTAGACCACTCAACCACTTGGGGACCCCTTTTTTTCACCTTGTATTCAAATAAAATATGCATATCACAAACCAGTTTACCCATAAATTTTCCTGTCAGTATTGTAAGCAATGCCTGTCAGTATTTTCAGACCGCAGTCAGTATTTTCAGCACACAAATAGTAGATACTATCAATATAGTATAATTATCATTATGTAGTATTACACGACATAATGACTAAACAATATTGAGTAAATAACTCCTAGTTTGCAAAGACGCTGGTATTCAGTTAATTCTGTGTTTCAAGACACAAATATGCAGAAATTGAACACCACTGACTTAAACATCCTGTTCATATTATAGTGATAAAAACCACAAAAAAATACCACAACATAACCAAATCTATTCTGTTGTTTACCTCCGTTACTTTCTCTAGAAATTCTGTTTTCTCAGCTTCACACATATATAACATTTTAATTAAAGCCAATTCTCTATTTTACATGGTTAAGGAATTGATATAAAACATTATGACATTGTTACCACCCATCCACTTAGAAAATAATAAGTTTATCTAGATAGGTGAAGGCAATCTTATTTATCTGATAAAATCTAGTATCATCTTTGTCAATATTTACTAGAATGGAAATAAGGTTCATAAATTATTTTTCATTGCTTCCGTTAACTTGTCAGCTGTACTCAATGACAAATTCATATTGCGATCAACTCACATAGAATCGCCTCAGCACGTGTTATTTGTTTTTAAAGTATGTTTTGATCACTGACTTCCTTTCCTTTCATCATTGACAAAATGTTTCTATTTCCATTCACTAATGATTTCAATTTTGTATGATTTTGCAATTCCACATGCAGTGAACAGTCATTCCTTCCACCATATGCACAGGAAAAGTCTAAGTTGCAAACAGTGCAATGCACAAAATGTTCTCCTTTTGACGATGGTTTAAGGCATAGCCACAGAGTAGAATAAACTGGTAGAAAATGCTGCTTTCTGTGTTAGACTTTCCATTTTCATCATCAGTTTGGTGCTGAAACTTTCTTGTCGGCGGCATTTTCCTTTGTTTAAACAACCGGATGTTGAGAATGTCAAAATAAGATATGTGGCACAAAATGCAGACGCGGACCGAAGAGACGATACAATGAAACAAAACGAAAAGAAAAAAAAAAACGGCTTAAAAAAATTAATTTTAAAAAAGTAATAAATAAATGCAACCTCAATTCCGTATTTTCAGTTCAATGACCGTATGGATGGGCTTTATTCCATACAAATACGGTCAAATACGGTCGGGTAAACAGGTCTGATATCATATAAAATTAGTCAAGTTAACAATAGAGAAATGAGGCTAGTGCTAACTCAAGTACCTGAAACAAGTTACATCTTTTGAACTTGCCAAAAGAATTGTCAGAGCAATTTAAAACAACTAGCATGAATTTCTGCCTACCTACAGGAAGAGTGCAATAACTTTTTGATCATACAAAAAGAATCTTATTTGTTGGAAATAGAGAGGTTGTTTGACTTCCATGTTGTGCCTATATTTATTACCTACTGGCCCCCTCTCAACACACATTTTTTTGGGTACATGTATCATTTTCTTCAGCTAACTGACCTGGTTGATTTTAACATGGTTCAGTTTAAAACATGGTCAGGTTCTATGGCTCCCAACTACGGTGTTATAGTGGGGTCACTTTGTATATGGATGAAGGATGGAAGATTTACCAGATTCAACTTACACTCTACTTTGACTTATAGGCTTAAGTCAGACATGTGATTTCATATTAAGTCACATGGAAGTCAGACATGTATTTTCATATCAAGCTACATGGAAGTCAAACGTAATTTCATATCAAGTCATATGGAAGTCAGACATGTGATTTCATATTAAATCTTTCTCTTGATTTTCTTAATTAAATAACAAATATCTGTAGGGCAAATAAGTTATTCTCTATTTATATTTAAGATAATAAAGTATATCCTTGTTTATAAGTCAAGTCGAACTGCAGACTGCACAAAACCAGATTTGCTGTTGACTAATGGGCTTGATTTATTTCCATAGTTTTGTTGTTGCCTAATGGGCTAGATGATTTATTTCCATACAGATTTGCTGTTGCCTAATGGGCTAGATGATTTATTTCCATACAGATTTGCTGTTGCCTAATGGGCTAGATAATTTATTTTCATACAGATTGCTGTTGCCTAATGGACTAGATGATTTATTTTCATACAGATTTGCTGTTGCCTAATGGGCTAGATGATTTATTTCCATACAGTTTTGCTGTTGCCTAATGGGCTAGATAATTTATTTTCATACAGATTGCTGTTGCCTAATGGGCTAGATGATTTATTTTCATACAGATTTGCTGTTGCCTAATGGGCTAGATGATTTATTTCCATACAGTTTTGCTGTTACCTAATGGGCTAGATAATTTATTTTCATACAGATTGCTGTTGCCTAATGGGCTAGATGATTTTTTTTCATACAGATTTGCTGTTGCCTAATGGGTTTGATGATTTATTTCCATACAGATTTGCTGTTGCCTTTTGGGCAAGATGATTTTTTTCCATACAGATTTGCTGTTGCCTAATGGGTTTGATGATTTATTTCCATACAGATTTGATGTTGCCTAATGGGCAAGATGATTTTTTTCCATACAGATTTGCCATTGCCTAATGGGCAAGATGATTTTTTTTCCATACAGATTTGCTGTTGCCTAATGGGCTTGATGATTTATTTCCATACAGATTTGCTGTTGCCTAATGGGCTAGATGATTTATTTCCATACAGATTTGCTGTTGCCTAATGGGCAAGATGATTTATTTCCATACAGTTTTGCTGTTGCCTAATGGGCTTGATGATTTATTTTCATACTGATTTGCTGTTGCCTAATGGGCTAGATGATTTATTTCCATACAGTTTTGCTGTTGCCTAATGGGCTTGATGATTTATTTTCATACAGATTGCTGTTGCCTAATGGGCTTGATGATTTATTTCCATACAGTTTTGCTGTTGCCTAATGGGCTAGATGATTTATTTCCATAGTTTTGCTGTTGCCTAATGGGCTAGAAGATTTATTTCCATACAGATTTGCTGTTGCCTAATGGGTTGTTGTTGTTGTTGTTGGGCTTAACGCCATTTTTCAGCACACAATAGGCTATTCATGGCGGCCAGTATTAATGGTGGAGGAAGAAACCGGGAAATCACCTGAAAGAACCACCGACCCACGAGAAGCTACTGGCAAGCTTTCTCACATAACCACATTCGCCGAATCCTAGACTCGAACCCACGCAGACAGAGGTGAGATGGCAGTGATCCGTAACGGACAGCGCTTTAGACCACTCGGCCACTCGCGGCCCCATTTTTTTTCCATACAGATTTGCTGTTGCCTAATGGGCTTGATGATTTATTTCCATACAGATTTGCTGTTGCCTAATGGGTTTGATGATTTATTTCCATACAGATTTGATGTTGCCTAATGGGCAAGATGATTTTTTTTCCATACAGATTTGCTGTTGCCTAATGGGTTTGATGATTTATTTCCATACAGTTTTGCTGTTGCCTAATGGACTAGATGATTTTTTTCCATACAGTTTGTTCAGAGAAACCAACAGAACAAACATAAATGATCCTAATCTGTTAGTGTTCCATGCAACAGCAGATCTTGACCTTTCTTGTTTGTAGTTAGAATCCACTTACTACCAAGTACATACTATAATAAAACCTGATGCTAAGCGATGGGAACAGAGAAAAATCAATAAGGTTTTGAACATTATGGATTTACAATTCGCGGTGTGCCATTACAACTCACACTCTCTTCCCATGCACAATTAAACATAAGACATATGAAAGGCTTTTAGTTTGTTACTTAATTTATATATTACATGTATTTATTGTATTGTTACATAAATATACATATTAATCACTTGGATTTGCAATATTAATTTATATTTTATACAGAAAATGTGGTTGTTTTTGTATCTGGAACAAATCTTCCTTTGCACATGACTCTATTATTGGTACAGTACAGTATTAATGGATTTCCCCATTCATAATGATCTCTAGAATGTATACCCAGTGAATGCTGAGTGTCTCCTGTAGATTCATGTATGTCAGGTAAAGTAGAAAATTGGCCAGTGCAAGTAAAACTATCTTGCCCTAAACTTCATCAAGAATTCAAGGAATAATCCAATGATGGGCAGCCCAGAGTGAACTGGTAAAAATTTCCTGGGCAAGTAAAATTTCCTTCCTCATGCCCAAGATAACATATAGAATATAAAGTTAAGAAATTGAGATCTTGTACAATAGTATAAAAACCTTGAATCTAAAACAAACTTTTTTCCAGCCCTGATCATCGGTGTTTTACTTTTGGGTGCCCTGATTGTCACACTGTGTCAAATGCAAGGTGCACTAATTTTCAAATGAATTTTACCATTTTACACAAATCCACATGTATTGTGCAATCCACAGTCCCAAAGTTGACTACTTCTCCATAGTTCTTGGCTGCTTTGCGGAATTCAGGCAGCAATTTCATGCAAGGTGGGCACCACTGAAAATATTACATACAAGTTTACTTTTGCAAGTGTTACATTTGCAACTAATGCAACTGCAATGGCTTCTCACTGCAAATTCAAATTTATTAATTGCAAAAACATGCACACACACACACACACACACACACACACACACACACACACCACTATACAAATTAGATAGCTTTATGCCCAGCACAATCATAATAAAAAAAAAATAAGTCCAATTTATTTACAAACCACCTTTTTGTTTTTGTGAGGATTAACACCATTTTTCAGCACACGATAGGCTATACATGGCGGCCAGTATTAATGGTGGAGGAAGAAACCGGAAAATCTGTGGAAAGAACCACCAACCCACAAGAAGCTACTAGCAAACTTTCTCACATATCCAGCATATACCACCTTTTTGTGGTACCAACATCTTCTGGACCAGGACCTTCCTTCTTAACCATGCATGTTATTATTAGTGTCAAGTCTGAAATGGACAATTAATATGCCCAATGTAGAGATAACAAAAATTTTCTAAACGTTGTGTTTGTATATTGGATGTCTGATTGGCACTATTTTCATTTATAACCAGCACGACCTCATTACCATATGTTCAGAATGAGTAGTGATATGACATTTTAGAGATGCCATATTGGACCATCAGATTTTCAACTCTTTTATTTAAAACCTACAAGACTTCAGAAGTATTTTAGTAAAACTCCTACGTTGATATAGCTATCGATAAAGAAAGAATAGATAACTATATAGCTAGCTATATAGATAAAGAGCATAGATAACTCAATTTTCACATGGATGCTGTAGTGGCCATATTGGATGTCAGATTGTCTGTAGTGGCCATATTGGATATCAGATTGTAGTGGCCATATTGGATGTCAGATTGTCTGTAGTGGCCATATTGGATGTCAGATTGTCTGTAGTGGCCATGTTGGATGTCACATTGTCTGTAATGGCCATATTGGATATCAGATTGTCTGTAGTGGCCATATTGGATGTCAGATTGTAGTTGCCATATTGGATGTCAGATTGTCACTATTTTCATTGAGGAGTAATAAAACATCATAGCAGGTTTTTTAAACGAAAAGTCAATTTTTTTAACAAATTGTGTTTCTACGAGAATACCATAAATTAGCAAATATAATATGTTGGTTATCAAGGTTTTCCCTTCCATGCACCATCGCTGTGGGGTATAAAACACATATTATACAATTTGATTTTTACTTGTATTAGTATGTTGTAGAAATATTTTGAAAGACTTGGTTTCTATTCTAATAACACACCAAATATGTAGTAGCAAATGAGTCTAAAGTTGATTATATAGTTATGTTTTACAAAGTTTAAAGATGATGTAATAACAAGAAAGCAATATCAACATAATAAAATCAGGATTTCAATTTAAAAACTTACTAATACATGAAGAGCACCAATGTTGCAGCTTTAGACCTGCATTTTACACAGAAAGAACATAGACTGTTTGAGATGGCTCAAGGTGATGAAATTATGAACTGACACAGTTTTGTTAAAATGGCTCTGCTGCAGTTGAGTGGCAAACAGAAAGGAGGATTCACAATACCCATGAATTTTATAAATGTTTATCGTAAAAAGAAGCAAACACTGATTTTGGTCATGTTCTTTGCAAAAACCTGTGGATTATATACATCCACAAGTAATCTAATTTTTCACACACAATAAAAACTGCAGTTAATACATAAGTGTGTGTTATACTTGGATATGTGTTATATTTACTAACTTACAACACTTACCCAATCACATTTAAGTTAGGGGATATAATCCTGCTATCTTGAGAATCCAGCCCTTCTATAAAGATGAAATTCTCATATAGACAAAAGGCAATAACTCTTGTCTATTACCTCCACTAGCCACTGCCAAGTGTAGCTAGTTTTTAAGCTGAGCAATATAATAACAAGATGGTTGCATGGCAGGGTGTGTGGAAGGGTTTTTAAGCAAAGTGATTCAAGGAGAAACAGAATTTACTTAAAAATTTGCATTCTCTTCCAAATGTTTCCCAATCACAATAATTTTAGGCGAATAGGAAGGAATGCTGAGCATCTGACCTCTAACTCAGGTTTCCTTCCAGGGAATGATGGCTTGGTTCCCAATGAAAATGATAACTTTCTCCTAATTACATAAGCAACATAGCCAAGAGAACTGTGACCTCTATATATGGTTAAGAAGATAATTACTGAAATCTTTTCTATACAATTTCAATGGCAAATAAAGCAAAGATTAATGGCTGTATTGACTATTTTAATAATGTTTGGTGGCCATCTTGGCTGCCATCAATGAACCTGCAAGATTCAAGGTTTCCCTCTGTGAAGGCAAATCTCTGAGACAAAAGCTAGAGAAGGTTGAATCTGCATGCTAGGCAACAGCTTCTATTAAGTCTCTGATTGAAATATTACATTCAAACATGAGGCTCACAGAGATCTCTCCAATATCATGAGACAGATTATAACATATTTTGGCTACAATGCCTGGTGGTATCAAGAGGATTACTCAACCATCCAATAGAAAATAGTTCCAGTCAATCAAAAAGGCGAGAAACTATCTCATCTTGTATGCTGAAGCTAAAGCTGTCAAGAAACATGTTTTGTATGATAGTAGTTTTAACAAAGTGTGGGTTAATGGCTCAAATTTACTTGATTTAAGCCATGTTAAAACCCAAGACAGGTTCCATTTTGGAAACAGTGTGAACGATTTTGGTCGATCGAGATCAAAATTGACAAAAATATCAGGCAGATTGATATGATGTCTACCATGACGCCAGAAAATGTTCAACTGTTCTCCTCAATGAGCCAGAGAACAAATTTAACCAGCTGATGGACTGAGACACTTACAGAGATGATGCTATTGATATGGCACCAGTCCCTGAAAACTTTCCCTCATAAACCTTCTTTCCCTCATAAACCTTCATCTCTCTAGATTCTCACCACAACTGAAGGTTATAATTGTTTGTCTTGCTGTCTGGAGCATGAAGAAGATAGCACAGATGGAACACCCATGACCTGGATTGCTCGAGAAGATTATGGCTGGCCAGAATCTTCTTGGGAGGATATATAGTTAGATTGAGTAAATCAGTAATGCTTGACTTATCCCATATGAGGGGCTATTTGAATCATCTTGCATTTCCTACCCTGTAATTTTTGGATTATTTTTGGTACCCAGACCATGGTAGGGTGGGCAAATGCCCACAATCCCCCCAAACTGATTAAAAGAGCATCCATGGGCCAAACTTCTGGGTCTGGAAGTGGAGAGACAAAGGTTGACAATGTGATTCCACCAAAAAAGATCAATCATCAGATGCCCTCAAAGTGCATGAATAAAGACCGATTGATGGAAAGAACATTCAGTGTAAATGACTTGACCATTCTGGGATAGTGTTGGCCAAGCCCTGAGTAAGGATTGCTAGAGTTATTAACCAGCTAGCTTACCATTCTATGGTCAATGCACTGACTGCTTTGGCCAACTTAGACTTGATATGACATTATGCATATCTGTGGCCAATGTTGCTCAAATCATATCAAACCCTGGCTTTAAGGATGATAATGTCTGTGTCACTATGGTGAAAAACCTTAAAGAAATTTGGAGGCTCAGGGAACTCACTGTTCAATGCACACGGGCATTTTGAAACAATCAGCCCCCACCATGGTGTAGGGAATGGTAAGCAGACATGCGGAAAGGGATATTTTCAGTCAAATGTGCAATACAGCCAGGAGACAGCAGTCTATCCAAGCTTGGAGTCAACCATACAGGGCCAGTAAGAACTTGCTAACTAACTTGTGATGATAACTTGCTAATGCCAACCCAGTCACTAACAGAGTAAGCAAAAATAGCCCTTTTGCGCTAACTCATAAATGACATTATGCATTCAATGATTGTGTGTTGTAACATGGCCTTAAATAGATAAAGCCTATAAAGGTGACAAACGCAATCAAATTTTTAAATAACTTAAAACAATACTGTATTTGACCTGTAAGAGAATGATTGTCCGACACAATAAATCCATATTTAAAGTTGGTTGATCAAATTTTAACACTAAGACCGCTTGGATTGCTAAAAGTATAATATACATTGTTATCAGCCAAGCTTAAAAATACCTGGCAGTGGCAAGGGGAGGTAATAGGCAAGAATTGCCCTTTGTCTAAAAGATAGGAAAGACAATTTTCGTCTTTTATTAAGGCTGGATTCTTGAGGTAGCAGGCTTATATCCCATAATGTTAATGTGATTGGGGAATGTATTTAAAGGAGAATGTTATGGGAATTTGCAACATGACAAAAGGATCACTAAGATGGGCATATTGAGCCACAACATGCAGGACCAAACAAAAAAGTCTTTCAGTGAATGCTTCATACTGATAGGACTAACCATCCAAGATGGAGTAGCAACACAAGATTTTCAAGATGGCCACTGAGGGGGCCATATTGGATATCAGATTGGCACGGATTTCATTTAGGATCTGCTAGACATCATCATTTCCATAAATCAAACATAAAAAGTGCAATCTACAAGTATGCTTAAGTATAATTAATCTCACTATTGTTCTAGATAGAAAACCTTATTAAATGTGCAGTTTTCACTCTGAATCCAGGTGAAACTATGCACAGATATACCTGACTTAGCATCAAGGAGTAGTAGATTAAAAGTACACTGTAAAGTGAAAATTATTGAGGCAATTATCTCCATAGTAACTAATGTATTAGTAAGGGGATGTGTACACAAAAGCACAAGAAAATTAACATGGTTGTAACACAACAAAGCTAAGTTTTATAACATTTTTAAAGACAGTCCTCACCAATGTAGGAAGTAGATTGAACATACATAACCACCAAATTACCTCCATTTCAACTTTTAAAGTCACTCTTCCATGCCTTCTTTGTAATATGGACATAACAGAATTACCAGCTTCCTGTGAAGAGTGCTTGGGAAACATGATGCTACAGACTGCATAGACATTATGATGAAAATAACAATCATGGAGATGTGATCTGAATGCTATGAATTCATTTTTCCACTGCTTGGTTAATACATACATACACTGAACCAAGAATAAAACACAATGATACAACAACCCAATAAATTAGCCCCTCACCCATGATGATGTTATTTTGGGGTTGGGGCTGATATCACCTATTCACTGAAAGCTGCAATTATTCACAACCACTTTTGTCTGCACACATCAGTGTACATTTTATACACTTCTCGTTGCTATGGAGCTATCATCGGCTGATGAGTTCTTTTGGTGATGTGTACATATTTCCAGAGCAAATATCTGTTGACTGTTTTTGAGCTTAATCTGTGCCTTATTTATGTGCAAGTATGAGAATGAGCATCAATTGCAGAACCCCTCCAACACACAAGTTTTCAGAACCCCTCCAATACACAAGTTTTCAGAACCCCTCTAATACACAAGTTTTCAGAACCCCTCCAATACACAAGTTTTCAGAACCCCTCCAATACACAAGTTTTTGGAACCCTTCCAATATGCAATTTTTCTATCATAAATAATTAGCAGGATTTAACATGTATCCTTTTCATATAAACCTACATCTATATACATGGAACTGACAAATGTATTCTAACAAAATAAATATTATTTCTTTTTTCATTCTTATTTATTCAGTTTCTTTCATCAGCTAAATAAAAATTGTACACTGCAGATTGCATTTTATATGTGCGACTTTGAATCCTAACTAATTTGCTGGAATTCTTATGCATCACTTCCTTTCAAGTGCAAAAATTTTAACAGGGCTGTATGTATTTCATATGAAATAGTGCCTGTGGGGTTGTGTGCATGGAATATGAGACAATATTAACTGGGTTATATGTATAGAATGTGAGACAATATTAACTGGGTTATATGTATAGAATGTGAGACAATATTAACTGGGTCATATGTATAGAATGTGAGATGATGCAAGCAGGGCTGTATATAATTCATGAATGAAAGATTAGAATTTGTAATGTCACCATCTGCATAACTGGGTGAGTTTAAAAGCTTACAGGTGCAAAAAAGTCAATAAACCAGGTCTGAGAGCTGCTAGGCCCGACTCTGTGACCATGGAAATCTTTTGGACTCAATGCCTCAAGTTTGATAGATGAGCTATCCCGTGCAAAAGCTGCTACATCATGGGCCGTCATACGACCTGTAGGTAGATAAATTTAGTGGACATTTTCAAAAATGTATCTATGACTGGTAGGCATACCTATAGTAATAAATTTAATGGCTATTTTTTAATATAAAACTAAAATTCATAGATTTACCTGCAAAAATCCTAACTAAAAGAGAAACTACCTTAAAATTATGTAATTAAGGCAGTTACATACTTTAAATTATCTGATCATGGCAATCACCTCCTTTAAAATTACCTGAAAGGCAATTATTTACTTTACATCTGACTGATCAAAACAATTACCTACTCTAAAATTACCTGACTAAAGCAATTACTTACTGTAAAATTACTGATCAAAACAATTAACTATTTTAGAATTACCTGATTAAGGTAATCAGTTACTTTAAAATTACCTCATCATGGCATTTACCTACATTAAAATTACCTGATTAAAGAAATTACGAACTTTAAAATTACCTGATTAAGACAATTACTGCAAAAATACCTGATCAAAACAATTAACTACTTTATAATTATCTGATTAAACAATTACTTACTTTAATATTACATGATCAAAGCAATTGCCAAATTTAAAATTACCTGAATAAGGTAATTACTTGACAGTAAAAAACAGGTACCTTTTTTATTGCAAGTATTACCTGATATACCAACATTTGGTCCAAAACTCTCTAACAAGAAACCCATTTTTGCTCTAACAAGAGATCCCCAATTTGAGCCTAAAACTCTAACACAACACCTCTGTTTTTGTCCATAAACTTCCATTTTTGTTCAGTCCACACACTAATGAAAAAGTGATCCATATAAGGGGTTTCTACTGAAGCAAACTCAACAAAAATGAACAAATAAAAAAAAATGTAACAATAAATTTTTACTTAAAATATGTATAAAAAAATCACTGAAGTACAAATAATATTATTGTTAAAATAACCCATGATATAATAAATGCTATCATTAGAATAAGCATTGATATGGTATAATGATTGCTATTGTCAGAATAAAACATTATATGATATAATGAATACTGTTGTTAGAATAACCCATTATAGGGAATAATGAATGCCATCACTAGAATAAAAATTATAATATAATGCCTGGACTTCTATTTAAAGATAAACATTGTTATGAAAAATCTGTCAGAGCAAATTATTTATATTATCCGATACTGGACACTGTTCTGAAACTCGGACCTGCCAACCCTAACAAGACCTACTCAGTGATAGTCAATTGTTTTCCATAAGTTTTCAGTAACAAAATATTGTGTACCACTATTGTCAAGATGGAAAACATGCATTTAAATTAAAGGTCCAGAAGACTGAGGCATAAAGTTTATTAAGTTTAACTCAAAAGTCTGTAAGGCTTACTAGAACCTTAATTACTTTCTGTTATTCACAAACTGCCAGTTCCAAACTTAACAGTACTCAATGGCTTCTTTATATCTCTCAACTTGGGTAACTCCTTAAAAAAAGTTAAACTTTCATGTGGGGCATGGAGATGGCAGTAATTTTTCCATACTATGTGACATGCTGAAATCAATACATAATGTCCACTAAACTTTAATTATTGTACTTCCTTCTTTATATCTCTCAACTTGTTCCATACCATGTGACATGCTGAAATCAATACATAATGTCCACTAAACATTAATTATTGTACTTCCTTCTTTATATCTCTCAACTTTTTCCATACCATGTGACATGCTGAAATCAATACATGATCTACACTAAACATTAATTGATGTACTTCCTTCTTTTTTCCTCCAACAATATGAATACTTCCTAACATTCATCTGTACTATTCAACTTTTTAAGAAGTTTACTCTCCCTTTCCTTCTGACCTGTCCCTTGTCAGATGAAATTAGTAAAAACAAAATAAACTGGCAAAGACTTGTGCAAAATCATATGGGTTGGTAGGCCTGGGAAGCTATTGGCAAGCTTTCACACATATCCACATTCCCCAAGCCCAAGACTTGAACCCATACAGGTAGAGTCGAGATGTCAATGACCTGTAATGGTGATCGCCTTCGACCTCTCAGCTACCTAGGACCCCATTTACAGTGTGTTATATGCTAGTATATACAGTGAATGTGTATCACTCAATAATGCTCTGAAAATATTGACATTTCATAAACACATCCTTTTCAGATATGAAAATATAAAATTTTGAAATTTCAAGCAACAAAACTTTGATTAAAAATATACCATAGTAGTTTTCATGTCCCCCTTGTGACTTAAAAAGTACAAATGATGGAAACTTGTGGATGTGTAGATCATTACAAATATGTCTGTTCTGCTGGCAGTCCACACGCCCAACCTGAAAAATTAATTTTATGATTTCTTTCAATTTTTATGATTTAAATCGTTTACACATTGGAATTAGTTTTTTGTTACATTTTTCTAAATTAAAAACATGAAACTATGTGTACAGAAAGATAACATCATCAGTCTTTGTCAGACCAAGTTTTCATCTTTCAGCTTTGGCTATAATTAATCATTTTTCAACTGGAAAATGGCACCTAAAATTGTAAATGTATTGTCACTCCTAAAACAGGTCTTTTAAATCCTGACCCTGACAGTGACATAATAAAATAGAATCTCATAACAGTATAACATTTCAAAGCTTGCCACAAAGTAGTTCATTCAAATATGAAAAAATATATTCAGCATAATACAAGTTTTCTGGCAAATTAAAACCCTTTTTATATATACACTTTTAATTTTTAAATACCTTCTTTTGTGAACTGCAATTCCATCTATAATGAGAAACTTAGGATAAACTATGCTGCCATACAACATTCATCCTATCAGGAATATCACAAATAACTGACTGAAATATTGAAGTTCCCATTTCATTGGAAATAAACCGCTGTTCATAAACATCCCTCCACAGTGACCTTACCAATAATACTGTTCCGATTAACAGATCTGGTCCAGTATCAATCAATTTGGCTAAATTAACAAGTGAACAGTTAACACTTATGCTATTGATTGTGGTCAAAATTCACTTCTACACAATTCTGACTTGGATTTCAGACTATTTTGAAAATAGCCACAAATTTTGGCAAAACAGAATGCTAGCAAATTAATATATTGTTAATGGATGAATGATTGATCAGAAAAAGAAACTAACAAGTGACTAGAAAATATTATCGGACTGCCTACATCGCTATATGCAAATTTTCATAGTTTCACATAAACCATGGTGTTGCTAAAAATCAATGCTTTAAAACAAAAGCGTTTTATAAAACAAGATGTCTTACTTGCAAACATAAACACCTGACTGAAAAGATAACTTCTTGTCAAAGTCAGCAATTATTAGTTATTGATGGCTGCAAGAGACAATAATTTATTTTTGTTAATTTGTTTCTAGAAGAATGTATTATTCATATTATTTGATGGATGGTGTGTGTATTAAAATCAGGGCTTCCTATCTTTACTTCAAGTATCATCCTTGAATGAAAATTATGGCAAATTATTCAGCTCCAGAAAATCTTAATTTTTAAATTACTCTGTGCAACTTACCTTTAAGTCCTTTAACAAAACTGGAAGTTTTCTTAGCTCTAGGTCTCTACCCTCTGACCCCTCCACAAAATGGACCAACCAAGCTTTTTCCTGTCCATGATTAAGCTTCTCCTGGATAGTCTGTTACAATAGTCAATATAAGATAATCCTTAATTACTGAAAATCAAAACTGTTTGTGTCATGAAACTTTAGTAAAATTAGTATAATTATCATAGTTACAACACAAAATGTCTTCCATTTGTTACAAGTTGTAACTTATCTGCAGTTAATATCATACATTATGTTATGTCATGCCATAAAGCATTAATATGATACAATGTTATGTCATGCCATAAAGCATTCATGATACATTATGTTATGTCATGCTATAAAGCATTAATATGATAAAATATGTTATGTCATGCCATAAAGCATTCATATGATACAATATGTGATGTCATGCCAGGAAGCATTCATATGACACAATATGTTATGTCATGCCATAAAGCATTGATATGATACAATGTTATGTCATGCCATAAAGCATTTATATGATACAATATGTTATGTCATGCCATAAAGCATTAATATGATACAATGTTATGTCATGCCATAAAGCATTAATATGATACAATGTTATGCCATGCCATAAAGCATTAATATGATACAATGTTGTCATGCCATAAAGCATTAATATGATACAATATGTTATGTCATGCCATAAAGCATTAATATGATACAATGTTATGTCATGCCATAAAGCATTCATGATACAATATGTTATGTCATGCCATAAAGCATTAATATACAGTATGTTATGTCATGCCATAAAGCATTCATATGATACAATATGTTATGTCATGCCATGAAGCATTCATATGATACAATATGTTATGTCATGCCATAAAGCATTCATATGATACAATATGTTATGTCATGCCATAAAGCATTAATATGATACAATGTTATGTCATGCCATAAAGCATTAATATGATACAATGTTATGTCATGCCATAAAGCATTTATATGATACTATATGACTATTCATACTCACAAAACATTTAATATGATACTATATGACATATTATGCCACAAAGCATTTAATATCATACCATATGACATATCATGTCAAAAAGCATTTAATATCATACCATATGACATATCATGTCATAAGCATTTAATTTCATACAATATGACATATCATGTCATAAGCATTTAATTTCATACTACATGATTGGGCATTTATGATTATTTTGGACTTGAAATAGGGCATTTATAAGTATTTTGGTCATGAGATAGAACATTTATGATTATCATGGACAAGTGACAGAGCATTTATGATTATCTTGGACAAGTGACAGAGCATTTATGATTATCTTGGACAAGTGACAGAGCATTTATGATTATCTTGGACAAGTGATAGAGCATTTATGATTATCTTGGACAAGTGATACAGCATTTATGATTATCTTGGACAAGTGATAGAGCATTTATGATTATCTTGGACAAGTGATAGAGCATTTATGATTATCTTGGACAAGTGACAGAGCATTTATGATTATCTTGGACAAGTGACAGAGCATTTATGATTATCTTGGACAAGTGACAGAGCATTTATGATTATCTTGGACAAGTGATAGAGCATTTATGATTATCTTGGACAAGTGACAGAGCATTTATGATTATCTTGGACAAGTGACAGAGCATTTATGATTATCTTGGACAAGTGACAGAGCATTTATGATTATCTTGGACAAGTGATAGAGCATTTATGATTATCTTGGATAAGTGATAGAGCATTTATGATTATTTTAGTTTTAATTCCTTTAAGTGTCTCTTGAATTTTCATTTTTGTATTAAAGAGAAATAAACATGTTGCTACATAAACTGTTGATTTCTGTTATATATTTTAAGACCTAAAGTATTAACAACAGTAACTGGGCTAATATATTGCAACAGTATATGGCCTGGTATATTTCAACACTATATAGCCAGGTATATTTCAACAGCATATGGCCTGGTATATTTCAACAATATATGGCCTGGTATATTTCAACAGTATATGGCCTGGTATATTTCAACAGCATATGGCCTGGTATATTTCAACAGCATATGGCCTGGTATATTTCAACAGTATATGGCCAGGTATATTTTATATTTCAACAGTATATGGCCTGGTATATTTCAACAGTATATGGCCAGGTATATTGCAACAGTATATGGCCTGGTATATTTCAACAGTATATGGCCTAGTATATTTGAACAGTATATGGCCAGGTATATTTCAACAGTATATGGCCAGGTATATTGCAACAGTATATGGCCTGGTATATTTCAACAGTATCACTACTACCTAAAACATTCAATACTTGGTGATACATTCTTTCTTATGTTAAAACAAGCCTTTGATGTCAAGGAACTGACATATTCAGGCTTCTACTCTTAGTTGACTTAGACTGGACCAAAAAGACATAAGCTCATGTACCAGCTGCACATTACTGAGTGTTATTCTATTGCAAGCTCAATTTTTTATGCCAAAGTCAGGTTCTCTGATGGTCAATATAACAACAAGCTAATAGAGTTGATGAGATTATCACCTATGATATTGCCCTACAAAGAAGAGATTATTAAACTCCTGAGTCATACCAAAGACTTTAAAAAATGGTACTAACAGCTGCCTTGCTTGGCGCTCAGCATTAAGTGGTTAGTGTTAGGACTGGTGTCAGTATAATAGGACTGGATGTGATATCATGCCACATGTCTGCGGCATGATGCCCCAGTGATAAACACCACTATAAACTGTCACAATGCAGAATCATAGCGATATGACTGAAAAATTGTTAAAAATCTAAATCACACACACACCTATTAAAATTACATTATGGTCAAGATGCCTCAATTTGTATACAACTTATGCTATGATCCAGCACTTTTGATTTATATACTACTGGTACCATTACTCAATTGCCCAATACTCTTAATTTGTATAATACTGATGCTAGTACCCAATGGTCCAGTACTTGTAATTTATATACTACTGATTCTATTACCCAATGATCCAGTACTTGTAATTTATATACTTATTATATTACCCAATGGTCGAGTACTTGTAATTTATATACTACTTATTATATTACCCAATGGTCCAGTACTTGTAATTTATATACTACTGATTCTATTACCCAATGGTCCAGTACTTATAATTTATATACTACTTATTCTATTACCAATGGTCCAGTGCTTAATTTGTGCAATAATGATGCTAGTACCTGAGGTTCTTCCAAAATTTTATCATAGAGAAACATTTCCCCCACTGTCAAAAAAATAAGGGGGGATGGAGTAGAACAGAAGGAGGGGGAGGGGAGGATAAAATGACTATAGTTCAATATTTACAAAACACTTCAATATCTATATCTCTTTCTTCCTGCTCCACTCTCTAAGACCACTATTAAAATCAAAATCTTTAAAAGATGTTGCCTCTAGTTGTATAAGCAATAATCTGTTCATTGTTGGGGCCTCAAGTGGCTGTGTGGTCTAAAGTGCTCACTTTATGTATCATTGCCATCTCACCTCTGTCAGCATGTATTTGAGTGTAAGCTTAGGCCAATGTGGGTATGTGAGAAAGCTCTTGACAGTAGCTTCTCATGGGTTGGTGGTTCTTTCCAGAATTTTCCGGGGTTCTTCCTCCACAAATAATACTGGCTACCATATATAGAAAATCCTTTTCTGAAAAATGGTGTTAAACCTTACAAAAACTACAATAGTTCATTGTTTCTGAATTTAATCTATTTCATATCTATGTTTGAAAATTGTTCTGTATCAAGAATTTCCTTGCACAGTCTGCTGTCAAAAGGGCATATAGATAGCATGATTCGCCAGCTAGAATAAGCTTGGAAACTCTTCTATATGGCTCTTATTTACAAATTTCTATAATACCACCTTTTGGATATTTCTGTTTCAAAAAAAAAAATTTTTTACTAACATAAGCTTTACCAAAGTAGCTTTCTTGAATTAGCACTCTACTGACTGCCATAATGATGTATTAGGATTTTTGACTGCCATAATGATGTATTAGGATTTTTGACTGCCATAATGATGTATTAGGATTTTTGACTGCCATAAAGCTGTATTAGGATTTTAAGTCCAATAATGCCATAGTCTACTTGCTCAAAAAGACTTATTTTATCAAAAATAAATACATCCTTCTTAATTGCATTTTTAGATTCTTTTTTATTAGATGTATCTTAACCGTAACGCTAAATAATTTTGTACCACATAACCATGCAAAGTTAAATTGTGATGAGAAAGGAAACGAAAAGTGCATTCTACTTTTAAATTCTCTCTATTTTAGTTTGGCTTGTATGTTTGCCTTTTTTACATTTAATTTTGAAATACAACTGACAGGTTGACAATCATGGCACCTGTTTCTTCTATCCTGCATGTTCATCTGACTCATATTTAACACCAATTTCGGGTTCAAAATCACTCACTGGTATCTCCATTAACACTTTCTTATCTCAATAATTACCTTTGGGAGTGCAGTACATAACCAAAAACACAAGTTCACATTTGAAAAACAAATGAAGTAACCTTTCATTATATGCTCATTTTGTTTTCCATCCTAAGGCCTAATATTAAAGGAATACACTACAAGAAGCAAATACACAAATATAGATTCATCAATACATAGTAATAATATTAATGTGCACATAGTAGAATCCAGAAACCTCTGAATTTCATTGCACACTTAATTTTTTAAAAATTGTTTTGGTTGATTTAAACTTGAAATTTATAGTCATATTTTGAATGAATGTGCATTGAAAAACTTTTGCAGTTGGTCTGGAATTGTTAGATTTTGTTTGTCGGTTGATCCAACTCAGTTCTGCTTTTTTTTTTCTACTTATGATAGACTAGATTTATTGGATCCATTCAGATGCATAAATATAAGTATGTCTATGTCAATGACCATTTTTATTACCAGCTAAAGAAGATATGTTTCAAGTCCTGTCACTTGCATGCTTGCTATTGGAGAGATCCCTGCTAAGATCTGTTTCAAATTTCTTGTGTATGTCTTTTACTGCTAGCCTAACAATTTATTTAAAGAGTCAAACTGGGAATATTGCAAAGTTGCAGTAGAATATGTTATCAAAAATTATGCCTCAAGTTCTGTAACTCCACATGTAATAGTGTCTGATGACCTAAATTGAAATTTTTAAAAAAAGCAAGTTTTGATGCCAGATGCTTGATAAAAAACATTATTCCATAAAAAGGCTTTGCTTTATAAATTTTTTTTTTGGGGGGAAACAACACTGAACCAGTGAAATTTGGCCATTAACTGCAGACAATGCATTATACCATGTCCAATCTCAGCAGATATTACTGTATTAAAACTATGAAAAAGTATCAAATAAACTATTCCCTCATTATAACACTATCTTTTAATGAAGTGCATTATACTACTGAATAATGAACTGGAATCAATGATTGTACACACCATATAGCATTAACCATGTCATAATGAATGGGATCCATGATTATACACATCATATAGCATTAACAAAGGCATAATGAAATGGGATCCATGATTGTATACACCATATAGCATTAACCATGTCAAAATGAATGGGATCCATGATTGTACACATCATATAGCATTAACCATGTCATAATGAAATGGGATCCATGACTGTACACACCATATCACAAGAACCATGTCATAATGAAATGGAATCCATGATTATACATATCATATCACAGGAACCATGTCATAATGAAATGTGATCCATGATTGTACACACCATATAGCATTAACCATGTCATAATGAAATGGGATCCATGATTATACACACCATATAGCATTAACCATGTCATAATGAAATGGGATCCATGATTATACACACCATATAGCATTAACCATGTCATAATGAAATGGGATCCATGATTATACATGTCATATCACAGGAACCATGTCTTAATGAAATGGGATCCATGATTACACACACTATATCACAGGAACCATGTCATAATGAAATGGGATCCATAATTATACATATCATATCACAGGAACCATGTCATAATGAAATGGGATCCATGATTATACACACCATATAGCATTAACCATGTCATAATGAAATGGGATCCATGATTATACATATTATATCACAGGAACCATGTCATAATGAAATGGGATCCATGATTATACATATATCACAGGAACCATGTCATAATGAAATGGGATCCATGATTGTACACACCATATAGCATTAACCATGTTATAATGAAATGGGATCCATGATTATACATATCATATCACAGGAACCATGTCATAATGAAATGGGATCCATGATTATACATACCATATCACAGGGAAAATGGTAAAATGAAATGAAATCCAAATCTATGATTATACACACCATAAAGCAATGTTACAAACATGTAGTATTATGTCTCACCCAGTCACATGATCCTGACATGAAGCCAACCAATCATAACACTAACCTCCTAATGCCAAGTGAAAAGCAAAGTAGCTGCTAGTACTATTTTTAGAAGCCTTTAGTATGACTCAACTAATGTTTGAACCCACAACCACCTGCATCCAAGGTGGATGCTCTAACCTCTCTGGCCACCAGAACGGTGTCCGTCTTTTAATGAAATGAGATCCTTGATTATACATGCCATATAACAGAAATGTTATAATGAAATAGGATCCATGACTGTATATACCAAATAACAGAAACCGTGTTGTAATGAAGTGTGATCCATTAATAAACCCACTGTATAAGAAGAATCATGTTATAATCAAGTCAAATCCATGATTATAATACCACATAACAGTCATAATGTTATAATGAAATGGGACCCATGATTTTAATACCACATAACAGTAGTCATGTTATAATGAAATGGGATCTTTGAGTAAACTCACTATATCACAGGAAACATGTTTTAATGAAATGTTGTTGTTCTGGGGCTTAACGCCATTTTTAAGTACACGATATGCTATACAAGGTGGCCAATATTAATGGTGGAGGAAAACATCGGGAAAACCGCGGAAAAAACACCATCCCACGAGAAGCTACTGGCAAGCTTTCTCACATATCCACATTCACCGAATCTTAGACTCAAACCCACACAGACAGAGGTGAGATGGCAGTGATCCATATCGGACGGCGCTTTAGACCACTAGGAGCAATGTGATCCATGATTGAACCCACAATAAAACAGTATGTTGTAATGAAAGGTCTTTTATTGAAGGATTGGTATACCTGGAACTTTGATGTGTCTAAATCTGTAACATCTGGAAGCTGTGATAAAACCTGAGTAGCTATATCCTGTGCAACCAGACTAGTTATCTTCTGAAAAACACATTAAAAAAAATTCAGTCGCTTCTGAAACAAAATATGGCTCAACTTGAAATTTGTTAAACCTCAGTTCACAAAAGATATCAAATAGCATTCATAATGAAGATAAAAGTTTGCACAAGTTTGAGTATACTACAGCTAAATCCGTTTTCTTAAAATTAGGTTGAATATTCACTTTCACAATTAAATTATTTAATTATTCTTCAACACTGTGTTAGAAAATATGGAACTACTCAATTACAAGTATATTTTGCTGAGGTAGGAATCTCTCAGGAAGAGATTATCTGAAATAAATAGTAGCACTCACCTATTCAACATTAAAATTATATCTTATAAACACTTAATATAGATATTTACAGTTATTTATAATAGTTAAGTACCCATACAGCTTATGTTTCAAATGATAAATCAAAATCTAGATTCAGATCAAGCTGACAAGCTGAAAATCATCCACCTCTATCAATGATGATGGAATAAGTTCAGGCCTCCTTACACGGCCTACAAACTCAATGCTGGCAAAAAACATCATGCATTATTTACAACACTCTACAAGGGGCATAGCATTGAATATTTTACAGAAACTACAAAGAGCTGAAGACTGATCCCCTGTTAACATATAAAAAACCCCTGTAAAATCAGGCAGCACAGCATGGTTTTTGCTGAGTAAGTAAACACAGCCAATGTCAAGGTCCTATCATAGGCACTAATAGTGTCGGAATAAAACAACTGTCAATTATGATACATGCAAATTTCACTGAAGCTTACCAGTCCCTTTCCCTCCTGTACCTCTCCTTGGTTATAGAACACAGTTCCATCGGTATTTCCCAAATCCTGGCATAGCTTTACATTATTGTTATGGCAATCCAGTGAAGCTACATTAGCTAAGTCCTCCTGGAAAATTAATACAACAATGAAATATGTGTAAGATTGCTGGTGTCTTTTTGTAACCCCTTAGACCCAAATTTCTTGCCATTTTGTAAAGTTTCAATAAAATCACATGGTCTTCAATTCCTTCTAATGAACCTGTGTCTAGTCTCATAAAAATGATGAACATACAAGAACATAATATGATTTAAAAGACTTCTGCCGGAATTTAATGCAGGCAGATATATGAAGAGACAGACATTGTTATTTCTTATTTGTTTACTTCTATATTGACAAGTCTGTAAAACACAATTAAAACTGAACTCCAATTTAATTAAGGTCACCTTTATGAAGAAACTAACTCAAAAATCCACTTTCTCTTCATCTTTTAATTTCAATTACTTTAGAAATGAACATCCAATAGACAAGTACTTGTCTCTTATATCGTTTCTCACATATGGTTGTGCAGGACAGGTTGGCATGTATTTAACATCTACTATAGTACAAGTCACATGGGTCGTGTATGTGCAGTTAGTCATTTTAAAATAAAAAAAATTGTTCTTTTAAAATGTAACACTAATTTTCTTTAACCAAAGTCTAATCAATCCAGATTATTAAATCATCTGCACTTTAACTGCCACCAAGAAACTTCCTGTTTAAAATTATTTATCTCTACAGTCTTTTATAATGGTGGCCATGTACTGAACTTGGGTCAAAAAAGGAGCATGTTGAGTGGAATCATCACATTTGATGATAGTACAAATTTGTTTATCAATATGTGTAACTTTCATTGTGACATCACAGCATGCGCCATTCAATCCAGATTATACTTGATCACACCTTTAGGTTCATTTCATTTGAAAATGACTAAGTGCTTTGACATTGATCTTGCCATATAACACCTAAAAGGGCATCTAAATAATGACCTTCCAAAGAAATATGGATTTATACAAATCCAGATGAAGTGAATACCTGCCACTTAAAGGTAGGCAGTATCAAATTCTTAAAAAAAGACGCCCATTACTGAAATAGTCAGTCTTGAATGCCTACATGATCCGTGTGACTTGTACTATAATGAATACAGCAACAAATTATGGTAATTAGTACAACTTGGGTAATAAAAGGCAACACAACAGGAATATTAAACAACAAAAAGCAATAAGGCTTAAAAAGGTGCAACCTGCTGTTTATACTCACTTGTAAGTTGACTCCAACTGCAAACAAAACAGACCCTATCTGTCACTAAGCTGGGTCCATGATGTTTGTTTTACTGATTACTCCTAATAAGCCATGGAGACATGCATTATGTGATGGCAGATCTGTCTGTGCATTATGTGATGGCAGATCTATCTGTGCATTATGTGATGGCAGATCTATCTGTGCATTATGTTATGACAGATGTCTGTGCATTATGTGATGATGGATCTGTCTGTGAATTGTGATGACCAATCTGTCTGTTCGTTTGAATTGTGATGACAGATCTGTCTGTTCATTATTTGGTGACAGATCTATCTGTGCATTATGTGATGGCAGGTCTATCTGTACATTATGTGATGGCAGATCTATCTGTGCATTATGTTGTGGCAGATCTATCTGTGCATTATGTGATGGCAGATCTATCTGTGCATTATGTGATGACAGATCTGTCTGTGCATTATGAGATGATGGATCTGTCTGTGAATTGTGATGACCGATCTGTTCATTATGTGATAACAGATCTATCTGCATTGTGCTGCAGATCTATCTGTGCATTGTGCTGGCAGATCTATCTGTGCATTAAGTGATGGCAGATATATATGTGCATTATGTGCTGGCAGATCTATCTGCGCATTATGTGATGACAGATCTGTCTGTGCATTATGTGATGACGGATCTGTCTGTGAATTGTGATGACCGATCTGTCTCTTCATTTGAATTGTGATGACAGATCTGTCTGTTCATTATTTGGTGACAGATCTATCTGTGTATTATGTGATGGCAGATCTATCTGTACATTATGTGATGGCAGATCTATCTGTGCATTATGAGATGATTGATCTGTCTGTGAATTCTGATGACCGATCTGTCTGTTCATTATGCGATGACAGAACTATCTGTGCAATATGTGATGGCAGATCTATCTGTACATTGTGTGATGGCAGATCTATCTGTGCATTATGTGATGGCAGATCTATATGTGTATTATGTGATGACAGGTCAATCTGTGCATTATGTGATGACAGATCTGTCTGTGCATTATGAGATGACGGATTTGTCTGTGAATTGTGACGACCGATCTGTTTTTCCATTATGTGATGACAGATATATCTGTGCAACATGTGATGGCAGATCTATCTGTACATTATGTGATGGCAGATCTATCTGTACATATTGTGATGGCAGATCTATCTGTGCATTATGTGATGGCCGATCCATCTGTACCTCATGTGATGATAGATATGTCTGTGCATTATGTGATGGCAGATCTATCTGTGCATTATGTGATGGCAGATCTATTCGTGCATTGTGATGGCAGATCTGTCTGTGCAGATCTATCCGTGCATTATGTGATGGCAGATCTGCCTGTGCATTATCTGATGGCAGATATATCTGTGCATTGTGATGGCAGATCTGTCTGTGCATTGTAATGGCAGATCTATCTGTGCATTGTGCTGGCAGATCTGTCTGCGCATTACGATGGCAGATCTATCTGTGCATTGTGTGATGACAGATCTGTCTGTACATTAAGTAATGGCAGATCTGTCTGCATTGTGTTGGCAAATCAATCTGCACATTATGTGATGGCAGATCTATCTGCATTATGTGACGGCATATCCATCTGTGCATTATGTGATGACAGATCTGTCTGCGCATTATATGATGACGGATCTATCTGTGCATTATGTGATGGCAGATCTATATGTGCACTATGTGATGGCAGATCTGCCTGTGCATTATGTGATGGCAGATCTGCCTGTGCATTATGTGATGGCAGATCTGTGCATTATGTGATGGTAGATCTATCTGTGCATTGTGCTGGCAGCTCTGTCTGCGCATTACGATGGCAGATCTATCTGTACATTATGTGATGATAGATCTGTCTGTGCATTAAGTAATGGCAGGTCTGTCTGCATTGTGTTGGCAAATCAATCTGCGCATTATGTGATGGCAGATCAATCTGTGCATTATGTGATGACAGATCTGTCTGTGCATATGTGATGACAGATCTATCTGTGCATTATGTGATGGCAGGTCTATATGTGCATTATGTGATGGCAGGTCTATATGTGCATTATGTGATGACAGATCTGCCTGTGCATTATGTGATGGCAGATCTGCCTGTGCATTATGTGATGACAGATCTGTGCATTATGTGCTGGCAGATCTATCGGTGCATTATGTGATGACAGATCTATATGCACATTATGTGATGACAGATCTGACTGTGCATTATGTGAGAGCAGATCTGCCTGTACATTATGTGATGGTATATCTATCTGTGCATTGTGCTGGCAGATCTATCGGTGCATTATGTGATGACAGATCTATCTGTGTCTGTGCATTATGTGATGGCAGATCTATCTGTGCATTATGTGATGGCAAATCTGTCTGTGCATTAAGTGATGGCAGATCTGCATTATGTGATGGCAGATCTGTCTGTGCATTAAGTGATGGCAGATCCATCTGCATTGTGCTGGCAGATCTATCTGTGCATTATGTGATGGCAGGTCTATCTGTGCATTATGTGATGGCAGATTTGACTGCATTATGTGATGACAGAACTGTCTGCGCATTAAGTGATGGCAGATCCATCTACATTGTGCTGGCAGATCTATCTGTGCATTATGTGCTGGCAGATCTATCTATGCATTATGTGCTGGCAGATCTATCTGTGCATTATGTGATGACAGATCTGACTGTGCATTATGCGATGGCAGATCTTTCTGTGCATTATGTGATGCCAGAACTGTGCATTATGTGATGGTAGATCTATCTGTGCATTGTGCTAGCAGTTCTATCTGTGCATTATGCGATGACAGATCTATCTGTGCCTGTGCATTATGTGATGGCAGATCTATCTGTGTATTATGTGATGACAGATCTATCTGTGCATTATGTGTTGGCAGACCTGTCTGTGCATTATGTGATGGCAGATCTATCTGTTCATTATGTGATGACAGATCTGCTTGTGCATTATGTGATGGCAGATCTGTCTGTGCATTGTGTGATGGCAGAACTGTGCATTATGTGATGGTAGATCTTTCTGTGCATTATGTGATGACAGATCTGTCTGTGCATTATGAGATGGCCGATCCATTTTGAATTGTCTGTGAATTGTGATGACCGATCTGTCTTTTCATTATGTGATGACAGATCTATCTGTGCAACATGTGATGGCAGATCTATCTGTACATTTTGTGATGGCAGAGCT
The DNA here is from genome assembly GCA_016746295.1 of Potamilus streckersoni. NCBI lineage: Eukaryota > Metazoa > Mollusca > Bivalvia > Unionida > Unionidae > Potamilus > Potamilus streckersoni. The sequence goes on from JAEAOA010000545.1 coordinate 425,891, forward strand.
ATCTGTGCATTATGTGATGGCCGATCCATCTGTGCATCATGTGATGAGAGATATGTCTGTGCATTATGTGACGGCAGATCGATCTGTGCATTATGTGATGGCAGATCTATTCGTGCATTGTGATAGCAGATCTGTCTGTGCATTGTGATGGCAGATCTATATGTGCATTATGTGATGGCAGATCTGTCTGTGCATTATCTGATGGCAGATCTATCTGTGCATTGTGATGGCAGATCTGTGTGCATTATCTGATGGTAGATCTATCTGTGCATTGTGCTGGCAGAACTGCATTATGTGATGGCAGATCTGTAAGTGCATTAAGTGATGGCAGATCTGTCTGTGCATTAAGTGATGGCAGATCTGTCTGTGCGTTAAGTAATGTCAGATCTGTCTGTGCATTGTGCTGGCAGATCAATCTGCGCATTATGTGATGGCAGATCTATCTGTGCATTATGTGATGGCATATTCATCTGTGCATTATGTGATGACAGATATGTCTGTGCATTATATGACAGCTCTATCTGTGCATTATGTGATGGCAGATCTATATGTGCATTATGTGATGGTAGATCTATCTGTGCATTGTGCTGGCAGATCTATTGGTGCATTATGTGATGACAGATCTATCTGTGCCTTTGCATTATGTGATGGCAGATCTGTCTGTGCATTAAATGATGGCAAATCTGTCTGTGCATCAAGTGATGGCAGATCTATCTGTGCATTATGTGATGGCAGATCTGTCTGTGCATTAAGTGATGGCAGATCTATCTGCATTGTGCTGGCAGATCTATCTGTGCATTATGTGATGGCAGGTCTATCTGTGCATTATGTGATGGCAGATCTGACTGCATTATGTGATGACAGAACTGTCTGTGCATTATGTGCTGGCAGATCTATCTGTGCATTATGTGATGGCAGATTTGACTGCATTATGTGATGACAGAACTGTCTGCGCATTATGTGCTGGCAGATCTATCTATGCATTATGTGCTGGCAGATCTATCTATGCATTATGTGCTGGCAGATCTATCTGTGCATTATGTGATGGCAGGTCTATCTGTGCATTAAGTGATGGCAGATCTGACTGCATTATGTGATGACAGATCTGTCTGTGCATTATGCGATGGCAGATCTTTCTGTGCATTATGTGATGCCAGAACTGTGCATTATGTGATGGTAGATCTATCTGTGCATTGTGCTGGCAGATCTATCTGTGCATTATGTGATGGCAGATCTATCTGTGCCTGTGCATTATGTGATGGCAGATCTGTCTGCACATTATGTGATGGCAGATCTGTCTGTGCATTATGTGATGGCAGATCTGCTTGTGCGTTATGTGATGGCAGATCTGTCTGTGCATTATGTGATGGCAGAACTGTGCATTATGTGATGGTAGATCTATCTGTGCATCATTAGATGGCAGATCTGTCTGTGCATTATATGATGGCAGATCTGACTGTGCCTTATGTGATGGCAGATCTGCGCATTATGTGATGGCGGATCTGTCTGTGCATTTATGTGAGGACAGATCCATCTGCGCATTTTGTGATGGCAGATCTCTCTGTGCATTATGCTTTTGTGATGGCAGATCCATCTGTGCATTGTGCAGGCAAATCTGTCTTTGCATTGTGATGGCAGATAAATCTGTGCATTATGAGATGGCAGATCTGTCTGTGCATTATGTTATGGCAGATCAGAATGTGCATCATGTGATGGCAGATCTGACCGTGCACCGTGTGATGACAGATCTGTTGATTATATGATGGCAGATGTGTCAGTGCATATGTGATGGCAGATATATCTGTGCATTATGTGATGACAGATCCATTTGCGCATCATGCGATGGCAGATCTATCTGTGCATTGTGATGGCAGATCTGTGTATTATGTGATGGCAGATCTGTGCATTATGTGATGGCAGATCCGACTGTGCATTATGTGATGGCAGATCTATTTGTACATTATGCGATGGCAGATCTGTCTGCATTATGTGATGGCAGATCTGTGCATTATGTGATGGCAGATTTATCTGTGCATTATGTGATGGCAGATCAGTTTGTGCATTATGTGATGGCAGATCTATCTGTGAATTATGCGATGACAGGTCTGTCTGTGCATTATGTGATGGCAGATCTATCTGTGCATTATGTGATGGCAGATCTATCTGTGCATTATGTGATAGCAGATCTATCTGTGCATTATGTGATGACAGATCTGACAACGCATTATGTGATGACAGATCTATCTGTGCATTATGTGATGGAAGATCTGGGTCTGATTAATATGCTGTGGTACTTGACTACTTCGTGAGTATATATGGTAAACCACATAATTTACATAGGGCTGTGTTTTCTTGTAATGATGGATCTCCATGTAATCAGAGGTACACTTGGAATAGCCAACTTTACACCCACTAGTACATAGGACTGATGCATAGACTACTGAACCTGTATGGAGTACTAATGCATGGACTACCTGAACCTGTATGGAGTATTGATGCATGGATTAACTGAACCTGTATGGAATACTTATGCTTGGACTAACTGAACCTGTATGGAGTATTGATGCATGGACTAACTGAACCTGTATGGAGGACTGATGCATGGATTAACTGAACCTGTATGGAGTATTGATGCATGAATTAACTGAACCTGTATGGAGGACTGATGCATGGATTAACTGAACCTGAACCTGTATGGAGGACTGATGCATGGACTAACTGAACCTGTATGGAGTATTGATGCATGGATTAACTGAACCTGTATGGAGGACTGATGCATGCACTAACTGAACCTGTATGGAGTATTGATGCATGGATTAACTGAACCTGTATGGAGGACTGATGCATGCACTAACTGAACCTGTATGGAATACTTATGCATGGACTAACTGAACCTGTATGGAGTACTGATGCATGGATTAACTGAGTCTGTATGGAGGACTGATGCATGGATTAACTGAACCTGAACCTGTATGGAGGACTGATGCATGGACTAACTGAGCCTGTATGGAGTACTGATGCATGGACTAACTGAGCCTGTATGGTGACCAGATGCATGGACTAACTGAGCCTGTATGGAGTACTGATGCATGGACTAACTGAGCCTGTATGGTGACCAGATGCATGGACTAACTGAGCCTGTATGGTGACCAGATGCATGGACATATTGAACCTGTACAGAGCACTGATGTATAGACAAACTAAACTTGTATGAATTTTTGCTGTATTGACTAATTAAATCTATGTTGGGACTGGTACTGAGACACAGAAATCCTGTTTACAGAGTTGCATCGAAAATGTGATAAGCTGTAATGTATTATGTCCCTTTAAAAGAAAAAAATGCAATAAAAAGTAAAGAACAGAGAATAGTCTAAGAATAAAGTATAATTAAATTCAAATCTTACAAGCATCCCAGCAAGTTTCAGAGCAGTATTTGGTTCAAGACAGTCTGAAAAATAAGATTGGAATATGTAATAGCTCCAAGTACCTAGAATATTTATCATTGCCCCTCTAGTTATTTCATTGCATAATATTTACAGTTATCAGTGTAAGAAAATGATATGTATATCCGGGCTAGAATTTAACACAAATTTCTTTGTAGCCAGAAGGACTAGTATACTGAGAAACTTACTAGTCCTGCCAAATCTTTACAAGTCCTGTCCACAAAACAATGTCACATACTTTTAGTGAGATCAACAGCAATTTTATTCATAAATAGAATCATTATATGAAATGCAGAAGTAAAGAAGTATAAATTGCATAACGTTCTTTTCCTCATCATAATTCCGCCATTGCCAGTCTTTTGTCCATGACTTCTGAAATGTTCGCTTACACATTTCCCTATCATAAGAATTATTCCTCTCTCTTTTTTTGTAATTTTCCCTCAATGTTTGCTTTTTTTTCGGAGGCAGAACATCTATAAAACACCACATTTTGCCTGTCTAATAAGGAGGGAATTGTGCCTCGTTTTGAAATATGTGATCTTACGGCATAGCTGAAGTGAACTAAAGTAAGAAAAGGAATGGCACAGTCTTCTTTGTATAAGAAAGAGCAAGAAACAAAAGACATACTTTTGTCCTCCCCCCTCCATTAAATGGCCTCTCCCTGATAGAGACTTGACTTCAGCAGATGTTAGTTTCAGCTTGGAAAAGGTGTTTTCCCATAAAATGAAGCCATCTGACTTGGTGCTTTGTATTAACAGCTCTAATTATGGTTTCATAATCAAAAACCTAAGTTTGGTAATTGGTTCCTAATTAATTATACTTCAATGTATTGTTGAAATTAATAAGGTGGGAAATTTTCAAATCTTAGATGCCCATGCTCAGGGATTTTAATTCCCAATAAATGTATGCCATTTTGCTTTGATATCTACATGTATATTCAATTATTTGTTTATTCTTGTAAGTGAAAAATATAAAAACTATTTTAATCATCATAGAAAAAGTAGTCGTAAGGAAAGGATGTGTCAATAATTTAATTGTAATATATTGATCTAATTATTTGGATGCAAATGTAAAATATACAGGTTCCTGTTTATGACTGTTCGAGCATTTGGCTAGGGAGAAACAAAAAATGGGGAAAAATCTCTGCAACAAACAAACCTGCAAACTAATTTCTTGCTATAGTTTTTGCCATGTTCTTTTGTGTGGTATACCGCTTTGTTATGGGGGTCGAGTGAATAATGTATGACGCCACGTCATTTTTCATTTAATTCATTATCAGATTAATTAGGATCAATCACTAAACTTAACTTGTTAATGACAGGACCATAATTGGCACTTTTAAGCAAAATACACAAAATCAGATGGCTTTTTGTTATAGAAATGCACCTTCTTGAGGCAGAAACTGACTTCATCTTCTCATGCTAATATTTACGACTGTGTTTACAATGGTCACTGCTTTGATTCTACAACACATCTGCTGAAGTCAAGTCTTTATTAAGGACTGGCGTAAACAAATGCTGACTGTTGATAACCAAAACTTACTAGCCCATCGGACTATTAACATTATGAAAGTTACTAGTCCGACAGGAAATCTGTGTTTGGCTAACAGACTATCGCTAATTTCGAGCCCTGCATATACATGTTATAATGTAAAAAAAAAACAATGAAATATAATATAACATTACATACCAATGTAAGTGAGAAATTATCAAGTCTTTCTAATATTGTGATTAACAGACTCAAACTCATTTTCAAGTCATGCAGTTTTTTTTATCCACTGAGCACATGAAACCTTAGCAATCATGTGACAAACTATAACTCTTATTTTTAAACCCTATATAAACTAGTCAAGTTCACTAAATACTACAATAATTAACTTGCTACAAGCAAATCGCAGTCTATACAATTATTATTATCATTATTATAAAACTAAACTAACTTTTTGTTTTACAGCCAACTTTAACAATTTTATAATTTAATAAATCTGAACACTTATGATAATTAAGTAACAGTGAGATCAAAAAGAACAATGAACTTTTACAGAATAATAGGTGTGAATGACTGAACATACCTCCAGTGTCTCCGCAGAAAGTGATAAGCCATGGTAGCTCACTCTTAGTGTTACGCACTTTCTTCTCAAAGTTTCCCTTTCTTAGTTCTATTACCTTTACCCTCACATACTTAAGAGCATATTTCACAAGATCCCTTACTGTTTTCTCTCCAAAGTATTTCTCTTTCTGAAAGACAAAAATTATTAACATTATATATCAATAGTGGCACCCTAACTTCCACCTTGCAATTTCACCCTGCACATTTTGGGGCACTGTCCTGTATTAAATTTGTTTATAAATACATGTAATTAAGCATTTCCGAGATCCCTGGATTATGATTCAGACAGCCATGATAATGAGCAGATGAATTAATCTGTGCTCCATTGATTTATCAATACTGATTATTCAGACAACTATGAGAATGAGCAGATGGTGATTCAGACTGCCATGACAATGAATAGATGGTGATTCAGACTGCCATGACATTAAGCAGATGTTGATTCAGACTGCCATGACAATAAGCAGATGGTGATTCAGACTGCCATGACAATAAGCAGATGGTGATTCAGACTGCCATGACAATAAGCAGATGGTGATTCAGACTGCCATGACAATGAATAGATGGTGATTCAGACTGCCATGACAATAAGCAGATGTTGATTCAGACTGCCATGACAATAAGCAGATGGTGATTCAGACTGCCATGACAATGAATAGATGGTGATTCAGACTGCCATGACAATGAATAGATGGTGATTCAGACTGCCATGACAATAAGCAGATGGTGATTCAGACTGCCATGACAATAAGCAGATGGTGATTCAGACTGCCATGACAATTAATAGATGGTGATTCAGACTGCCATGACAATAAGCAGATGGTGATTCAGACTACCATAATAAGTAGATGGTGATTCAGACTGCCATAACAATAAGCAGATGGTGATTCAGACTGCCATGACAATCAATAGATGGTGATTCAGACTGCCATGACAATAAGCAGATGTTGATTCAGACTGCCATGACAATAAGCAGATGGTGATTCAGACTGCGATGACAATTAATAGATGGTGATTCAGACTGCCATGACAATAAGCAGATGGTGATTCAGACTGCCATGACAATGAATAGATGGTGATTCAGACTGCCATGACAATAAGCAGATGGTGATTCAGACTGCCATGACAATGAATAGATGGTGATTCAGACTGCCATGACAATAAGCAGATGGTGATTCAGACTGCCATGACAATGAATAGATGGTTATTCAGACCGCCATGACAATGAATAGATGGTTATTTAGACTGCCATGACAATAAGTAGATGTTGATTCAGACTGCCATGACAATAAGTAGATGTTGATTCAGACTACCATGACAATAAGCAGATGGTGATTCAGACTGCCATGACAATAAGCAGATGGTGATTCAGACTGCCATGACAATAAGCAGATGGTGATTCAGACTGCCATGACAATGAATAGATGGTGATTCAGACTGCCATGACAATGAATAGATGTTGATTCAGACTGCCATGACAATGAATAGATGGTGATTCAGACTGCCATGACAATAAGCAGATGGTGATTCAGACTGCCATGACAATAAGCAGATGGTGATTCAGACTGCCATGACAATAAGCAGATGGTGATTCAGACTGCCATGACAATGAATAGATGGTGATTCAGACTGCCATGACAATAAGCAGATGGTGATTCAGACTGCCATGACAATAAGCAGATGGTGATTCAGACTGCCATGACAATGAATAGATGGTGATTCAGACTGCCATGACAATAAGCAGATGGTGATTCAGACTGCCATGACAATAAGCAGATGGTGATTCAGACTGCCATGACAATAAGCAGATGGTGATTCAGACTGCCATGACAATGAATAGATGGTTATTCAGACCGCCATGACAATGAATAGATGGTTATTTAGACTGCCATGACAATAAGTAGATGTTGATTCAGACTGCCATGACAATAAGCAGATGGTGATTCAGACTGCCATGACAATAAGCAGATGGTGATTCAGACTACAATAATAAGTAGATGGTGATTCAGACTGCCATGACAATAAGCAGATGGTGATTCAGACTGCCATGACAATAAGCAGATGGTGATTCAGACTGCCATGACAATAAGCAGATGGTGATTCAGACTGCCATGACAATGAATAGATGGTGATTCAGACTGCAAGATAATGATACATGTAGCTCTCTGTAATGTAATTATTCAGATTAAATGGTTGACAGTAAATGTCCAATAAAATATGAGGTAAATCAAAGCAAATGGTGAATGTTGCAAAAATCAATGGTGATAATTTAACAATTTTGATACCATTTTGATAATTTCAAAGATGATACTTCTATGTATCATTGATTTTTTATTTCTCAAGGAAGAATGCACAATACACTAGAATCCTGTGTTTTGAAAAGATGAATACCTATGCATCACCATTTGGATGTCCAACACAAACTTTGGGCATCGTAGGTAGAACCATAAGAGCAATGACTATCCCAGATGCAAATGTCAGTTAGGTATACAAATTTACATTTTATGTGCCCCATATGTATGTAAATGGGTCCAATTGGCTATATACTTTTTATGTCCCATACATATGGTTATAGGGTGAGGATTTCCAATGTATGCCATTCCCAGTCAAGCACATGGACATGTCATGCCAAGTATATCAAGTCTGACTAAAAGTCCCTGTTTGTACTCTCCACTAATTTCAATAATGGTAATTTTTAATGTGATAAAAAGTGAACATAGTCAATTCATTCACTGATTTATAATTTCTAACCTGACAGTGACCCGAGAAGCCCTAACACTGGCATTTCTGTGCCTTTCATGCTTAACATACTTTCCATCCTAAGATGGCGCCATGTTGCGTAAACTATGGGCAAGTTGATTTCCTCAAACAACATTGTGATGTTGTTCATCCTATTTTTCATTAACTGCTGAATAATGAGATATCCTTGGCACACATGTACATAGAAATTACACTGCTTGTTAAATCCATGTAAAAGGCAAATTTGTACTTGTCATTATTTTCCTTTGCTTGAATCGACATTGTAAATATTGGAAGCAGTCAACATAGCATTTTTCCTTCTAAATACATACATCGTGTATACACCCCTCTGCTGCAAATGGATTTGTCCAGGAACAGGAAATGATGGGCCAACAGGTTGTCTTTTACACTGAATACTTCCATTCGGAATAAAACACACAGACATTAATGGGTTAGAAAACCAACCTGGACATAGTTAAGTATGAAACTGTAAATCAATAAATGAAATGACTAAGCTCTGTTCAACATTTATATTGTCTGTGCTTTTCATCTTTTAAATTGGTAGAGGGTACAAAAGGGGAGATATATTCAGACTATAGATATGTCATGCCAAGTCAAGTATCAAGACATGTCATGCCAAGTCAAGTATATGGACATGTCATGCCCAGTTAAGTATATGGAAATCTGATGAACAGTCAAGTATTTGAACATGTCATGCCCTGTCAAGTATATAAACATGTCATGCCCTGTCAAGTATATGGACAAGTCATGCCCAGTCAAGAATATGGACATGTCATGACCAATTAAGTATATGGAAATCTGATGAACAGTCAAGTATACAAACATGTCATGCCCTGTCAAGTATATAAACATGTCATGCTCTGTCAAGTATATGGACATGTCATGCCCAGTCAAGAATATGGACATATCATGACCAGTAAAGTATATAAACATATCATGCCCTGTCAAGAATATGAACATGTCATGCCCAGTCAAATATCTAGACATGTCATGCCAAGCCATATATATATAGACATGTCATGACCAGTTAAGAATACAGATATGTCATGACCAGTCAAGTATCTAGACATGTCATAACCAGCCAAGTGTAAAAGACATGTCATGCACAGTCAAGTATATCAACATGTCATCCCCAGTTAAGTATTTGGACATGTCATTCCAAGTTAAGTATAGGATATGGTAATAAGGTCAAGACCTCAACAGTTACCAAGTTATGACCCAACAGCATCCTTCTTTTTGATATGGAACAAAACTCTGGATCAAAGTCAGATCCATGCATAAATTCATCTTTTCATTGAACATATGCTTATATGCTTAGGGTCTCAATGGTTACCAAGTTATGACAAACAACTTAATTCCCTGGAAATAGGTGTGGACACCATGGTTAGAGGTTTTTGCTGCTATTGTATGTGTGTGTGTGTGTGTGTGTGTGTGTGTGTGTGTGTGTGTGTGTGTGTGTGTGTGTGTGTGTTGTGTGTGTGTGTGTGTTTAAATGGTTAAGAGATGGGATCTCTATATTTTAAATGTTATTACCCAATAGGTAGGTAGGTTTTAAGATCTAATAAAAGACATGTTTATACACACAAATTATGAACTTCATTATGAAAGAGGTCATTTTAGTTGTTGCTGTTGATGGTGTATGGTTTACCATTTTACATTAATTGATTGGCTACATATGGTGACACTGCAGTAAAGTGAGAGTTATACAATTATATAGATATTATGAATCTGAGAAAATGACATGACATGTAAATTGACAGCTCTAAATATATTATGAACAAGTGGAATATTTAAAGATATCATGAACTTCTAAGAGACTGTCATGACAAGTGGGAGTTTCTAGATATTATGAACTTGTGAGAGACTGACATGTGAAAGGTGAAGTTGTTTGCATTTTGTAATATGTACAATGGTGAGAATGTTGGCATACCTGTATGCTACTTTCATGTACTGTGGCTAAATTTCTTTCGATATTGTACAAGATCCAAGCACATACCTAAACAAAATAATTGCTCTCACATGCTCAAAAGATGAGCCTGAATTAATCTAAAGTATACTACAGTCAAACCCAGTTATCTTGATTATGTTTGGTGTGTCAAAAAAATCATCGACACGACCTGGTCCCAAGATATCGGGGACAAGTTGATAAATCTACTGCAGTATTATGAGTATGCATATGAAGCACTAAAATGAAGAGTTTTGTTTCTAAAACCAAATAGCATTTCTAAAGATTCTATTATTTCTAAAATTAATAATTCAATCATGCCAGGTTGCAGAAAGAAAGCTTTGAGGTCTTTTAAATGAGATTAAGCAATAAGTCGCACAATTTTAAAACACTTACTGTAACAATATCTGTAGTTTAATGGGGTTGTTTTTATATACCTATGAACAGTCTCACCACTTTTGTAGCCTCAGCAAGGATTAGTTTTCTCCTGCTGACCAAAATCTAAGCCAATTTAAGGACATGTACATGTTGGACTGTACTTTTTAAGAAGTATTTTCTTTTGTTAGTGATGATTTTAACTAGTAGCAAAATGTAAGTGACAAAAATTGTACATGAAAAATCAATTGCTTTTCTTTCTCATCGAAGGTACTTTTAAACCATTATCCCAGTTTTTACTGATAAAATTAATCTATTAATTTAAAATTAATTAAAAAATAATAATTATAAACTTTAATTGATTAAAATTAATCTTACTACTAAATTAAAATTAATTTAAACTAATTAATTAAAATTAACTAATTACTTAAAATTAATCTTAAAAATAAATTGATTAAAATTAATGTTAAAATTAAAAAATTAAATTAATTAAAATGAATTACAATTAAAATTATAAAATTACATTGATAAAAATTTAACTCTAAATTAATTTAAATTAACTATATCTACATCAAAATCTGTAAGAAGCTGATTCTACAGTTATCTTTTCAGACTGATCGGCAACCATCAGAAATAACTGAGCTTCATAAGGAGAGTTGGAGTATCACTTTGATACTCTGTTTTGATACTCAATTAAACATCTAGATAAAATGATACAAACAAAAGCGTTCCTCTTTGTTTCATTGATATTACTCCTCTAAGTCACTTTCATATTCATTCTGTTTGGATTGAGGAATCTGTAATCATGGCAAAGCGACTGACAAAATCAAAAATACCATTTATGATTTTATTTACTTTTGTTCAAGACAAATTAAAAACTAGGTGTTTGTTTGGGGGGTAACAGTTTGGTATGGAATTTTGAGTTTCTATTTATAGATGATTGTAAATCATGTGATTTAGCCATGCTAAAGTTGATGGCTTACACTCATTAAGCATGGAAACCCATTAACATTTTACTTAGAAAGTAAAGTGAACTCTGAACCAAACTTGTTTCACAAAGCATCTTGACTTTTATCCTACCTGTAAATTCTGTAAATTTTCAGGTTAGCATCAATAAATGTTGCTAAAAGAACCTAATTTGTTTTAAATAAAGTAAAAAATAAATTAGAAGTTTTAAGCTACATTTAATGATGTTGATAATTTTATTATAGATAAGATTCATGATATTGTGGAAAAAACCATGTTGTTATGGTGATGGTGTCCATTATGAACTCAGCTCATGTAAAGGTCAGAAAAGCATTCATTCAAGTGATAAGCCATGCATTGATTTGTACTGGTAAAATTTGGTCTTGTAACGACTTTTTCCACTCTTATCATACTGGTAAAATTTGGTCTTGTACCGACTTTTTCCACTCTTATCATTACAAGGTACTGGTAGTAGCAGAAACTCCAGATCATGTAAAATTTCTCCAAAATGGACAATAAGAGTTGAATTTCATTGAATTAAGCAGGTCCACATTATTTCAGACCAAATCTTATGCCCAACATAACAGAGTTTATCAAGCAGGAAAAAACAGCATAACAAAGAAGGATTTTTTCGGGACTGGACTAAAACACTCAACATACCAAGGTTCATGAGATAACCAAGGTTAAGATAAGTAGATCTGACTCTATCTTTAGCAGCTATTAAAATATGGAAATGAATTTTAACAGACAAGACAATATCAGCTTTCGAAAAGAGCAATAAATGAATGACCAAAATACATAAAAAATAAAGAAAAAGGTGATTGGTGCATCCTATTTTTACAATTGACCTCTGAGGTCCAGGAAGTGAAAATGACCAAGCAGAGCTAGCAGTTTCTATTATATGTGCACACATGAAGTAAGGAAAAGTTATATATTCTATCACCAAAATTACACCCAACAATCATATAGCAAATTAAAGGGTATAAAAGATTCTTTGAATGATACTCAAGACATACAAGGTCATTTTTAAATAGTATAACCAGTTAGGAAAACCTAGGTAGTTCTTTTTTTAAAATCTAACCATATGCAAAATATGAAATTGTGGAATGCCAACATATCTATCAGGAAAATCTTGACAAGAATTATCAACCCATTGGCAAGCATTTTCACATAACCACATTGGCTGAGCCTGATATTTGAACTTATATGAATAGATGTGAGATATCAATAATCTATAAAGGTGAGCACTACAGACCACTTCGCCCTGATCCTTTTGGTCATATAAAAACACAAATCATGTTTATTATACTCTTCTGTATGGAGGTCCTTTTAGTGGCATAAATTCACATATTATGTACAATTCACTCACCATTACAGAGGTCAATTTGGTAGTTTAAAAACACATATTATGTACATTCCACTTTTCAATTTGGAAAACAACTTGATCATGTAGATACAAAACAATAAATATCAAACATCATTAACGCAGTCATTCTGGTCATGCAAATACACAAATCATGTACATTACATTCTTCTTTATAAAATTCCTTCTTGTCAGGCAAAGACAAAAATTCTGAACATTACAGTCTTCATTATGGAGGTCATTTTGGTCATGTAGATACGCAAAAGCAAAAGAGGTTTACAGTACTTACAGATGGGTAGATGATCAGAGATGGGTAGGACTGAATCTCCTGAATCCGACACAAATGCCAGTTATCTTCACAGTTCACTGCACCTATTCGTAGTACTCCTCCCAGTTCATGTGCAACTTCTCGCCACTATATTTTTTGGAAAAAAAGATGTACTTAAATGCAACAAAATCTGAATCAAACAAAGAAAATATTACATATTGTAAAAATTAATAATTATATGACACAAAGATCTGACACAAATGATTCTTTATCTTTTTACTCATTTAATGTGACTAGTATCTTTTTATTGCAATTTCATCTAAATGGACTGGTTCTAATCTTTTTGTTTTAATTTTATATAAACTGACAGACCACTCATATAGTCAAATCCTTCAGACCACTCATATAGTCAAATCCTTCAGACCACTCATATTTTCTGTATTAATCCATGTCAGAACAAAATACCCGCGATTCCATCATCTGTTGACCTTTTTTACATTTCTGATTCATGTGTAGAATCAGCATCACTCCTTATCAACAAGAAAAGGTGCATGTCAACTTATTGATCAATCCAGTAGCCATGCTACAGAAACCAGCTACAACTGACCAACCTTTGAAGACAGGAACAGTAACTGCTACAATTGACCAAATGATGGCAAAGTCCTTTTGTTAAATATACCCAGAAAATAAAGTTTTGCTGAAACTTAAAGTTAATTACCTTTCATGCACCAATCATTCTGTAAATAATAATAAGCAAATGAATAAAAAAATTCAGTCCCAATCAATGTTCTACAATTATCTGATACTGCTGCCATAATAAAAGATGGGTATTTATTTGGTCCTACAAAGCTGTCCTCTAGCAGTGACTTCAATAACTGTTGCACTCTTCATCAAAGAAAGCCGACTACAATCCTCAATAAAAACAAAGAACCTTTCATCAAATGGAATCAGCATCAGACCTAAATATAAGCGATGGAATCTGATGTATTGTTTTGCATTTTCCAAAGTGACTGGAATATGTTTATTGCATCTTGAAGGTTTCCTTCTTGTTGGAAAAAAAAAGTTTATTGTTTTAATTGCTATCAACACTGGCATAAAATGCAAATTAAATTTCCAGTCTTTTGAAACTAAAGATATCTTTCCGACAAGTTAACTGAAAATGGGATATCTCACAAAGATGTTTCTTAAACTTTTTAATGTTTTCATTTGCCTTTGAAAAGCCTCACCCCCTAGGTAGCCTCTGCAAAATGATAGCTTTCTCCAGCTGATCAAAATCTAGCCAAATTAAAGTACATGTAATGTAGCATGCAAAAAACTATATATACATGCTACTAGTAACCATGATGCAGTGAATATATATCAGTGACCATTGGATATAGATCAAACAAGGACTACCATTTTTTTAATTGTTATTTGTGTTCTCTAACAGGATGTGTATTCAAATTCATGGATTTCTTTATACATGTATAGCACTTAATGGATTATGGATTGTACTAATCAAATGGAAGTTGTCAATATATTTCAAACAAGTTTCTCTTCATTTAATCAAAAGTACACATTTTTTATTACCTGATTACTCCTGCTGAATTTTAGATACATGCATCATTTTCTTCATTTAACTGTTTTGCTTGTTTATAACATGGTTCAGTCTATGGGTCCCAACCTCCATGATATAGCGGGTTCACACTGTATTACATATGGAGACAATAAATAATCCTCTTTCTTAACTATATCAGTTAACAAATAAATGCAACTGAAGCAAGTGTATGACTGTGAATACCAGTGTGAATACCTATGTCTTGCCATACTGTCACAACTATGACAATATCTGGACAGAGTATACTTACAGTTGGTGCTAGAGTATGACTGTGTGAATACCTATGTCTTGCCATACTGTCACAACTATGACAATGTCTGGACAGAGTATACTTACAGTTGGTGCTAGAGTATGACTGTGTGAATACCTATGTCTTGCCATACTGTCACAACTATGACAATATCTGGACAGAGTATACTTACAGTTGGTGCTAGAGTATGACTGTGTGAATACCTATGTCTTGCCATACTGTCACAACTATGACAATGTCTGGACAGAGTATACTTACAGTTGGTGCTAGAGTATGACTGTGTGAATACCTATGTCTTGCCATAATGTCACAACTATGACAATGTCTGGACAGAGTATACTTACAGTTGGTGCTAGAGTATGACTGTGTGAATACCTATGTCTTGCCATAATGTCACAGGTGAGACAAAACCTGTACAGAGTTGTTGTTGTTGTTGTTGGGCTTAACGCCATTTTTCAGCACACGATAGGCTATTCATGGCAGCCAGTATTAATGGTGGAGGAAGAAACCGGGAAATTACCGGAAAGAACCACCGACCCACAAGCTACTGGCAAGCTTTCTCACATATCCACATTCGCCGAATCCTAGACTCGAACACATGCAGACAGGTGAGATGGCAGTGATCCGTAACGGACAGCGATTTAGACCACTCGGGACCCCCTCCTGTACAGAGTATATTATACAGACACTGATCATTTGCTTGACAATTTTCCTTAAAAAAATATAGAAGGGTATTTATATTTATTTAACACAAAAAAACTTTCATTGATTTAGTGAATATAGGCAGATCTTAGTGGCAAAGTTGCAGGGGCAAATTCCTGGAAACCTGGCACCTAATGACACCACTGATGGCAGTGCGAATACTTATGTTTTGCCAAACTGTCAGAAGAGACAAAAACTGTTGACTTTACTTACAGCTGGTAACAGTGTATGACAGTGTGAATACCTATGTCTTGCCATACAGTCACAGAAGAGACAAAAACTGTTGACTTTACTTACAGCTGGTAACAGTGTATGACAGTGTGAATACTTATGTCTTGCCAAACTGTCACAGAAGAGACAAAACTGTTGATTTTACTTACAGCTGGTAATAGTGTATAACAGTGTGAATACCTATGTCTTGCCATACTGTCACAGAAGAGAGAAACACTGTACAGAATATACTTACAGTTGGTGCTAGCGTATGACAGTGTGAACAATGAGGGGAATAAAAATTGATGAACCACACATCATCTGTCCCTTCTACTGATTGTTCTGAAAATGAACAAAAACAAAACATTATTACAAAAAAATATTACTACAGAGGTCTGGAATGATATTTTATCAACAATAGTTTGAGATCTAGTTTTGGATTTTATAGCTGAAAGTTTTTTATCATTTCCTCGTCATGTTTTGTAACTATCATTTATAATAAGAGATTCCTTTTTGACCTTTCTTCAATTTCTCTAATTAGTTTTCATCAACCTTTTCAGGTCACTGTGAAGATCTCAAACATTCCATCAATGTGTCATAATAATTACATGTAGACTTCCTAATCTTAGTAACAACCATGTTTCTCTTTTGCCTTTACAGAATCCAGTGACTGGTTTTGAATGTTTCACTTGATCATACATTAATTTTTTCTGCCTTAATAGTTTCATACTTTCATTAGGCCCTCAAGGTGGATCATGTATTATTTCTATAAAATTCTAAATGCCAACACTGACAGTTTTTATCAATTACACTGTTATATGAGGTTCACATGAAAACTGACTTAAAAAGAATATAATTCGGGTATTACCAAACTAACTGCGGGATGATAAAGATAAAAGCCGCATATAAAATTCCATGATAATGGACACCTTCAGCATGCATTTAATAAAAAAGTAAAGTCCAGATCTAACATAAAAAAATTCAAAATCTCAAGCTACTATTTAAAATTCTTTGGGTTTGCTATTAGCTGATATTATTATTTGGAAGGAAAACATTTTCATTAAAAACTCCAATGAGGAATGAAGGAATGAAATTGTCATAATTAATGTATTAGGCTCTTTTAATATTTAATTCAAGAAACTCTCAAGCAACTCTGAATTACAAGAAAAACATTGCATTTTATAAATATTTAGTCACAGGTGTTTTCTAATGCAATACAAACTTGTTGATGCAAATTCAGATAAATGACAAATATGTGAGAGAATGATGCCTTTAGTTCAATTAGATCAAAGATATTTAGTTACACCCTGCAACAGCACACTTCATTTTAAGGAACAAATTTGTTGTTGCTGTTGTAGGGTTTAATGCAGTTTTTCATCACAAGATGATGGTGGCCAGTATAAATAGTGGAGTAAGAACCCCTGAAAACCTTGGGAAGAACTACCGACCTGTGAGAAGATATTGGCAAGCTTTCTTTTATGTACCCACATTAATATTATTCACTGAAATCACAAAGTGCTCATTAAGACTCGAACCCATGTGCAGACCGAGGTGAGGTGGCTGTGATCTGGAACTTAAGACTGCTTTTGGTCCGGAACAAATTTGTATACATCATCATTATTATGTGGCTCTCAAAATTTCATAAATTTTTTCCAACAGGTAAAAAAAATAAGCATTTCTTTTTCAGATTAAAAGAAATAACATGTATGAATCTCAATATAAAATTATCATGGCATGACTCACAAAATGTTACAATAATTTAACCAATATATTGAAGGTTTGTACCAAAATAAACAAAAGTTTGTTTTAATAGTTCAGCACAATGTGTGGCTTTCTTGACAAAATAAAAAGGTTCTTATAATTGAATCTTTCTTTATATGAATAAAATTATTAAATATTTCTACTGGTACATATTCATTTAATGTGTCAGTAGTCAATCACTTCACTCTAATCCAGGAATAGCAATGGGCTTTGCCAATGTCGCAAATTGCAATCTTTTTCTTTACCATCTGGCAATCATTTTGGCAACAACAATTTTCGAAGTTAAAAACTGTATGAACAGTGTATGATTTGCAGTTGAGAAATTCAAAGGAACCATGACAGGAAGCTTCAGACTTTGGTATAAATTATTCCCGAATCTATTGTTGAATAAACAAATCATTTGTTCATATTGATGTTGCTGTTGTTGTTGGGCTTAAAGCCATTTTTCAGCACATGATAGGTTATTCATGGTGGCCAGTATTAATGGTGGAAGAAGAAACCGGGATATCAACGGAAAGAACCACCAACCCACGGAAAGCTACTGGCAAGCTTTCTCACATATCCACATTCCATGAATCATAGACTCACACAGACAGAGGTGAAATGGCAGTGATCCGTAACGGACATCACTTTAGACCACTCTGCTCCTTGTTCATATTGACAAACCACCCTAACACAGCATTGTTATATCATTGACAAACCACCCTAACACAGCATTGTTATATCACTGACAAACCACCCTAACACAGCATTGTTATATCACTGACAAACCACCCTAACACAGCATTGTTATATCATTGACAAACCACCCTAACACAGCATTGTTATATCACTGACAAACCACCCTAACACAGCATTGTTATATCACTGACAAACCAGCCTAACACAGCATTGTTATATCATTGACAAACCACCCTAACACAGCATTGTTATATTATTGACAAACCACCCTAACACAGCATTGTTATATCACTGACAAACCACCCTAACACAGCATTGTTATATCATTGACAAACCACCCTAACACAGCATTGTTATATCACTGACAAACCACCCTAACACAGCATTGTTATATCACTGACAAACCACCCTAACACAGCATTGTTATATCATTGACAAACCACCCTAACACAGCATTGTTATATCATTGACAAACCACCCTAACACAGCATTGTTATATCATTGACAAACCACCCTAACACAGCATTGTTATATCATTGACAAACCACCCTAACACAGCATTGTTATATCACTGACAAACCACCCTAACACAGCATTGTTATATCATTATCTGCTTATGCTGATCTTAGTACTCAGTCCTGTAATATAACCCAAACAGTTATTCTACCTGACATGCTTGAATGGACCATCTCTGAATTTGGGAACAGGAATGACTACAATCTATCAGACGATGGTAGCTTATTTCCTTTTTAAAAAATGTACCAAAACAAACAGTTTCACTGAAACTTCAAAGAAACCTGATTACGTTTGAAGCATCAATCATTCTGTATATAAACTAATCAAATGAAAAAAGTTCTGTCTCTGTCAATGTTTTACAATTATTTGATGTTGCTGCAGCAATAACAAATGGCATTAGTTTGGTCCTTCAAAAAGAGCCTTTACTGGCACCTTCAATAGCACATGAACCTTCATCAAAGCAAGCCAAAGACCTTTCATCAAAGAAAGCCGGCAACAAACTTAAATAAAAGCATTGTTTCATTTTTCATAGTGATTGGAACATATCTATTGTGCCATTAAAGTTTCCTGTTTGCAACAAAAAAGTTCATGATTACAATCAATTGTTATCCTTCTGCACATCTGAAATAAGCAATGAAAAATGATGCTTCTAACACAACTAGCCATCAGGCCAAATGGAAATCAGTTGGATGCATGTTTTTGGATGTACTCAAAGTAGCCCCATAAATGTATTTTCTACTCATATTTCAGGCGAAAATGACAAAAAGCTCCAGGAGTAAATGAGTTAAGATGGTAACTGTGCTAATGAAGCAGTTTTTCACCAAAATTACCCAACCACCAAACCATTTTGTTGGTGCATGCATGATTTTCTTCAATAACTGGCTTGTTTGGTTATAGCATGATTTGGTACACAGTACAGTGACATTTTATGGACCCTGACCATTGTATAATACTGGGGTTACATTGTACACATTTAATAAATGACAATCATGTAGATTATCTGCAGTCCACATACATGCTGGTCCCTTTTATTGTACACAATCACTACTCAGCCATGAACTATTTTGTTTACACAACATTCTTTTGTATTTTTTGGGATATATATTTACTTTTTCATGAAAGAAAAATTACATACATTTGGGTAATTGGGTGTTTTTGCTCAAAAATTCATTGATACATTGACACAAATTTTATAAATTGGAAGTTCTACACACAATGCTTTAGCTTAACATATATGTAAAAACTACCAAAAAAATTCATTTATATTTTTTTATACAAGTCAAAGGAAAGAACTCATATGATACGTCATATGAACAAATCTTGACTGGATGGCACTGACACATCCACAGGCCACATCAAATTTGTTCTGTTGATGGCAATAACATATCCATATGCCACATCAAATTCTATTTGCTGTCGTTGAACAAAATACAAATGCATTTTAGTATTTGAATAACACAGCAAAAAATTAAATAAAAATAATTCTTACCAAAATCTGAACGGCTAAGTGTTATAATTTCTGGATCGTCATCATATAATCCTGAAAGTACAAGTCAGAAGTACAAGGTCAGAAGAATTAAAAATTAAGAATTTATGATGCAGGATGAAACATATTGAGGATTAATAGAAACAGTCTGAAATATTTTGTAATATTATTGACAAACTTGAAGAATGGTGAGCGAAACTAAAACATATCTCCTACATCCCACTCCAACACAAATAATGCAGACAAGTGTACAGTACCATCTCCATCAAAACACATCCCCTACCCACTACCTCTATTACATCCCACTACAACACTCAACAATGTGTATTGAACTGTGTATATCAAAACACATCCCATACCCACTATTTCTATTACATCCCACTACAACACTCATGAATGTGTATTGAACTGTGTATATCAAAACACATCCCCTACCCACTACCTCTAGTACATCCCACTACAACACTCAACAATGTGTATTGAACTGTGTATATCAAAACACATCCCCTACCCACTACCTCTATTACATCCCACTACAACACTCATAAAATATGTATTGAAGTGTGCATATCAAAACACATCTCGTACCCACTACCTCTGGTACATCCCACTACAACTCATGTGTATTGAACTGTAAATATCAAAACACATCCCCTACCCACTATCTTTAGTACATCCCACTACAACACTCATGATTGTGTATTGAATTGTGTATATCAAAACACATCCCCTACTCACTACCTCTACTATATCCCACTACAACATTCATGAATGTGTATTGAACTGTGAATATCAAAACACATCCCATACCCACTACCTCTAGTACATCCCACTACAACACATATGAAGGTGTATTGAACTGTCTCCATCAAAACACATCCCCTACCCACTACCTCTACTATATCCAAATACAACATTCATGAATGTGTATTGAACTGTGAATATCAAAACACATTCCCTACCCACTACCTCTATTACATCCCACTACAATATTCATGAATGTGTATTGAACTGTGTATATCAAAACACATCCCCTGCCAACCAAATCACCTGGATCCCATTTCAATAACTATGGTGGTGTTTTGTATATTTAACTTTTATTGTGTGCTTGACCTTAGTCCATAATTAAGAGGTCTGCAGGAGTTTACTGATATTTTACTTCAAAGTCTTGCCCTAGAATGTTCTGGAAACACACCTTTGACCCTCATCTGGTTGATCTTATTGTGTTTTAGATGTTTATGCAAGTTACTAACAAACAAAATTATTTTATTCCTTCTTTAAGTTCAGGTTCTGGATTTGTTTATTATAGTGTTCAGATATAAGTGTAAGGAATCATTTATTTAAGTATTATTCACGGAAATTACAAAGTGCTCATTGACACTTTGAACTAAATCAGTATTTTGAGCATATCATCTCATCCAAGACTACTGGCATATCAGCACATGCAACAATGGATTTCATTCAGAAAACACTAAACTTTTTGACTTGTGATAGAGCATTTAAGATTATTAGGGATTAATTCAAAAAACTAAGTTCCGCTTACATTTTAACTTTGTAACTTACAGTAATAAATCCTTTTTTGATTTTACTAAACTTGTCGGTTTCACTACTTTATTTTACTTTGTTTAACACCATAGACCTCATAACAATGGAAATAAGTCTTTTAGTACAAAAACAGCTACAAGGCAATAATAGATTTTAATATATTTTCAAAATAGATTTTGGCAAAAATATGATTCTTAAATATGCACAATTTCCTATAAAGATCATAATGTGTACCAATTATAAAATCTATTAACTGCAGTACTAGTGCAAATTATAATAAAACTTCTGTTGCATAATGCATTTGGCTGTATGTTTAAAAACAGGCAGTAACTGTATAATATGTCTCACTGAAATTCATCAATAACAACAAAACTTGCTGCAATCACCCTATCATATAATGCATTCAGCTGTAAGTTAAAATGGTCAGTAACACTGTATGATGACTATTATTATAACACATAAATCCATTATTAACTGTGTCTAGTTCCAATCATAAGAATCTAGTGCCATATAATGCATCCAGCTAAAAGATTTAAAAGGGCAGTAACTCTGTATGATGACCATAACATATACTGCAGAAATCATTAACAATTTACAAGACTAATTGCAGTCCCAAAATAGTGTCATATAATGTGTTCAGTGTAAGTTAATAAGGGCAATAACTCTTAAAAGGGAATTAATTTTAATATAAATTGCACAAACATAATTATTCATTTGTATGTACATCTTAAGAAATTGACCACAATATGCATACTAAGTTTCACACCAATACAACAAAAACTACAAGAATGTTTATGTTAAGATTGTGACATACAATTATATTGCATCCCAATGTAAGTCAAAAAGGGAGTAACTCTTACAAGCAGGAACAAAGGGACTGATCAGTATGCACTTCATCAGATGGCATATATGAAGAAAAAAAAAACAGTTCTTGACTCCCTGACTCCATCCTGTTCTGAAAAACATGATTTTCAGTAACCTTTGCACCAAACAATGAAGACAGAGACCCTTCTTGAAACCACTATATCTACCCACATGATGTATAAATGATAAAAATACTTAAAAGTAATAGAAAACCTTAGGGCAGTTTATTCAGCTGACTGTGATTAAAATGTAGGTAGATAAACAACCACCCTAACAAAGGCTACTTAAATGACTGACAATAGTTTTGGTGATGGGACAATATGAATCCTTTGTGGCAGAACCCACCTGACTAAAATACACAGGTGAAGTAGTTGAAGAGGAACAACTCAATTTGTCTTTTGTAAGAGATGCATTCTGAAGCAATAAAAGTTGCCTTGAGTAATAATGTTTCAGCCATCTAATAATTACTGGCAAATTTGTGATCTGTGGATATGTTTCCTTAAGTTCCAATTCTACTTCATGCATTATTTCACAGCTGAAAATAGCCTGGAGTTCAGATTCAATTTTTCGATAAGATGTTAAGATGCCAATGTGATTTGGGGAAGTATGCATCAGTGAAGCATGCAATGCCCAGCAAAACAAAATATAACAACTCTGGGTTGATGGAGTCTGACTATGTGATGTGCAATGTAGAGCTTATTATTCTTTGCAATAGTTCAAAATCACTTATAAAAAAGCACCTGTCCTTAATTGTCCAGAAATATAAATTTTCAGATTGATCATCTCTAAGGATCTAGTACTGAATCATTTAGATAAATAATAAAAAAAAATAATTTTTAATATTTAATGTGAAAATAATTTTTTCATGTCATTTGTGTTTAATATATTACCAAATTCTTCCTGGTAAAATCTCCAACTTTCATATTTCTGACCTCCATGGAAATCATCTTTAAGGCCCTCCTCTCCATGCATATCATATTTCTTACGAAGATCTTCATCTTTTAATACTTCATAGGCCCGATTTATTTTTAAAAATTTATCATGTGCATCTGGATCCTGAAATAAAAAATAATAGCTTAAAAAACTTGTACATGATACAAACTATCCTACTCGTTTCATGAATTTCATTTCAAATTAGGCTCTTGTAAGCTCGTCTAGTTAATAAAAGCTTTTGAAGGCAACAAAGGTTCTCTTGCATATTATAGCAAAAGCCTTTTAATTATGTTATCAAAAAGCCTTAACATGATATATTACAATACAGGCCTTTTAATTATGTTATCTCAAAAGCCTTTTCATGATATATTACAATACAGACCTTTTAATTATGTTATCACAGAAGCCTTTTCATGATATATTACAATACAGGCCTTTTAATTATGTTATCTCAAAAGCCTTTTCATGATATATTACAATACAGGCCTTTTAATTATTTATCGCAAAAGCCTTAACATGACATATTACAATACAGGCCTTTTAATTATTTATCGCAAAAGCCTTAACATGACATATTACAATACAGGCCTTTTAATTATTTATCGCAAAAGCCTTAACATGATATATTACAATACAGGCCTTTTAATTATTTATCGCAAAAGCCTTAACATGATATATTACAATACAGGCCTTTTAATTATTTATCGCAAAAGCCTTAACATGATATATTACAATACAGGCCTTTTAATTATTTATCGCAAAAGCCTTAACATGATATATTACAATACAGGCCTTTTAATTATTTATCGCAAAAGCCTTAACATGATATATTACAATACAGGCCTTTTAATTATATATTAAAATAAAGGTCTTAAATAATATATCATAACAAAGGTCTTTAATTATATATCATTGTTAGCTTGTTTTTAATTTTTTTATTTCATTACATGCTATTGATGATATCACATTGTATGTTGGACTTGACCTTTTCCAAAATTAAGTTCATTTTCTACCTGAGCTGAATCACTGATTTTAGTTCATAAATAATATATTTACTCTAATCGGAGTCTAGAACCTTGGAAATTCCTCACACAAAGATGGGTCTCGCTGCTTTTGTTTAAACTAAATTTTATATTATAATTTTAGTAATAGATTTCTAGTTATAACTAATATTTTATTTTGCAAAAATTATGAACATTCCCAGAAGGAAACTTTCCATTTGGCAATAGTTATTTTTAGAAAATGCTAATTGTGACCTGAGATCAGGTAAAGGACTATATAATTTTGTTTTTCTAGAAACTAAATATTCATGCTAAGATCTTAGTAGAATCAGTTGTATTTTTGTTGCGTTAAGAAACTTATTTGGGCTGTAATTTATTTATTCAATTATTTCATTCAAGTGATTCTTCTCTGGAAATGAAAAGTACTCAAATATAAAATCCTTGCAAATCAAGACTTAAATGTATAGTGAAATTTCAAATAAGCACATATTTTAAAATTGTGTTATTTAAAAGACTGTTGGCATATCACCACCACATGGGCTACCACAGACACATCAACACTTCAGCATTGTATTTAATTTGGACTTATGTTAATTCAGAAATTTAATAATATGGAATTGTGTCTATAATTCTAGGATTATCCGAGACTTAATTGACAATACTGTAAGTTCCTTTTTCTGAAATTTTCACCTTTTTCTAAGGAAAAAAAATATTTGTTGAACTGACAAAGTTTGTTGCTTCTTACACTTCTCTTTTACATATTTTAAAACCTTAGAGTCATAATGCCATCATAATGATGTTTTATGTCGCATCTCTCATGAGTCAATCAAATCACTTTTTCAAAGTTTAAGAGAGCTTCATTCTGGAGTTACAAGGACTTTATCATTCTCTCATTTGGCAGAGAACTCATGGAGCCATGCCTGAGCAGGACTATTTCCATGGATACTGTGTCTTGCCAATTAATGGTACTATGATGATGTATCTTGCAATTAATGGTACTATGATGATGTATCTTGCAATTAATGGTAGTATGGTGATGTATCTTGCAATTAATGGTACTAGGATGATGCATCCTGCAATTAATGGCAGAATGATGATGTATCTTGCAATTAATGGTAGTATGATGATGTATCTTGCAATTAATGGTACTATGATGATGTATCTTGCAATTAATGGTACTATGATGATGCATCCTGCAATTAATGGTAGTATGATGATGTATCTTGCAATTAATGGCAGTATGATGGTGAGTCTTGGTAATTAATTGTAGTATGATGATGTATCTTGCAATTAATGGCAGTATTATGATGAGTCTTGGTAGTTAATGGTAGTATGATGATGTATCTTGCAATTTAATGGTAGTATGATGATGTATCTTGCAATTAATGGCAGTATGATGGTGAGTCTTGGTAATTAATGGTAGTATGATGATTCAGCTTACTAATTGGTAGTATGGTAAAGTATTGCCAATTAATGGTAGTATAATGAAAATGATGTATCTTGCCAATTAATGGTAGTATGAAATGAATCTAGCCAATTAATGGTAGTATAAAATGCATCTTGCCAATTAATGGCAGTATGGTGATGTTTCTTGCCAATTACTGGCAGTATGAAGACATTGCCAATTAATGATAGTATGTGTCTTGCAATTAATCATAGTATGATGATGTACCTTCCAACTTATGTCATAAGACATGAAATTCTAACAGATCAGGGTACAACTATAAGCATTTACTAATAACATGCCATAAAATATGAAATTCTAACAAATGAGGGTACATTTAGTAATAACATGCCATAAGACATGAAATTCTAACAGATCAGGGTACAACTATAAGCATTTAGTAATAACATGCCATAAGACATGAAATTCTAACAGATCAGGGTACAACTATAAGCATTTAGTAATAACATGCCATAAGACATGAAATTCTAACATATCAAGGTACAGCTATAACATTTAGCAATAACATGTCATAAGACATGAAATTCTAACATATCAAGGTACAGCTATAAGCATTTAGTAATAACAGGTCATAAGACATGAAATTCTGACATATCTGGGTACAGCTATAATCATTTAGTAATAATATGTTTAAGTATATCTTGAATATAGTGACAGATATAGAAGATTTCGGTCTTCTAAATATCAAACCATTAAGTTACTGTTTACACTTGCTTATAATCCAACTAAAAACAATATAGACCTTGATATGTTGTCCCATTAAAGTACCAGCATATTAGTGTCTATGCTATCTGTCCCATTAAAGTGCCAGCATATTAGTGTCTATGCTATCTGTCCCATTAAAGCGCCAGCATATTAGTGTCTGTGTTATCTGTCCCATTAAAGTGCCAGCATATTAGTGTCTGTGTTATCTGTCCCATTAAAGTGCCAGCATATTAGTGTCTGTGTTATCTGTCCCATTAAAGTGCCAGCATATTAGTGTCTGTGTTATCTGTCCCATTAAAGTGCCAGCATTTTATTGTCTGTGTTATCTTTTTAAACTGATTACTCCTAACAAACCACATAGACCTAAATCTACCAGCACATGGTATCTAATGCAACCTCCTCACCAAACCACAATCACAGCCTAAAATAACAATGTACATGCCATTTACCAATATGATACCCCTGCCTCCTTCACCAAAATTTACATAGTTTAGGTACCTACATGTTTTATCAAGGCAAGAAAACTCCAAAGAAGTCAAAATCAGTGCTTTAGTAACAGTGCATATATCCAATTACTAATCAATATCAATTGTACTAAACTGAAAGGTACAGCGTGAATGACAGGATGTACTCTGAATCCATTTGGATTAAATTGTCCTATCAGCAACTGACAATTAACTACAGATTATAAGTGACCCATGCAAAGTAATTACTAAACAGGTTGGCAGCTGCCTGTGCAGCCACATCTAATTTTCTCTCAACCTTTCATGTGTTCAATCTGTGAAACATCCTTTTGACAAATTTTAATATCAATATACAGATTAACAATTTTATGACTACATGATCTTTTTTGTGCATATTTCAGCAAAATGTTTACTATATATCCAAAATTATATATATATATATATATATATATATATATATATATATATATATATATATATATATATATATATATATATATATATATATATATATATATATATATATATGAAATTTGTGCAGGGTTTTCATACCTGCCATAACAGTGTCACATGCAATTTGTTTTTTATGAAAAGGACCCAGACCTGGTCCTGTTTAGAAAAACATGACTTTCAGTAACCTTAGAAAAAAAAAAAACTCAGATAAATAGAGAGATTTTTTGACCAGCACTATATATGTCCCTAGCATATTGTCTGTATGAACTGTAATCAGTCCTGTGTAAACCCTAACATAAAACCATGCTGTGGGCAGTTTATAGGGTAGATTATCTTGGCCTCAATTGATTGGATTGGTGTCAAAATCACCATTTCACTGATTACTTAATTGGATAAGAATAGCTAGGGTGAAACTATGTTAAATCATTTTAAGACAGCCCTATAGGATAGTTTGCATAGGTAAACTAGATTGAGCCAATTTGTTTGAAGTAATGCTTTAAGGAACAAACATTATTACACATGACTGCCCTGAATGAGAATATTAAAGCCAACCTTGATAAAAGTGTATTGGCAAGTTCATGACCAAAGGCACTGTTTCTTTGAACATGGATTAAACTCCCAATGTGTGACCCCTTGAATGCTTTAGTGGTTAGATCATCCACCCTGGATGCTGGAGGTTGTGGGTTCCAAATCCAGCAAAAATCATACCAAAGAATTTATAAAAATGGTACTAACAGAATTCTCAATAGTTGCTCAGCATTATGAGGTTGTGTTAGGACTGGTCAACCTGGTGTCAGGATAATGTGACTGGGTGGATCATCATACTAAATGTGTGCAGCATGATGCCCCAGTGCTAGACATCAGTATAAACTGTCACACTGCAGACATCATAGCAATGACTGGAAAATTGTTTAAACTATGTTAAACATCCAAATCACACACACACACACATGCACAATGTAAAATGTACAACATGAAAACTGATACCAAGGAAAAATAAATGAATTCATAATATACAAATTGCACCTTATGTCTTTAGACAAAATTTTGGGAAACTCTTTACTATAAAAAGTGTTATCATCAATGCATGATACCAAATATATGACAGATTCTGGACCAAACCAAAAGCTCTAATTTAGGCCACTGTGACTCATTTGATAAAAATCAAACACATAATCTGACAACAAGCCAGACCAGTCTGGCTTGGCTGCCTCAATGTGTCAAAGAAAAGGTCACTTGGTGGTATTTCCTCCATATGATAATTTAAAATTAAGGTCAACTGTGCTAATTCCTAAGCCAAAGCAAAGAAGAACAAACCTTATTTTTATCCGGATGAAGAGTAACAGCCAACTTTTTAAACGCTTTTCTAATTTCTTTGTCACTGGCTCCTCTGTTGACTCCCAGTAATTCATAGAAGTCCACTCCTGATACCAAGTATTGCACAGTTACTAAATATATCACTAACAACTGACAGAATCGTAAACACAGTAGTTGATGTAGATATTTGTATAAATCCATTTTAAAAAATAAAATTTAGGGCTTTTTTTCTTCCTTGAATCTTCCAGGTCCTATGTCAAATGTTCTGTCTGGTATTCTGAAAGAGACAAAAATCCCATCAGAGTTAATATGTCATGCTGCTTATGCAATTCAAACACCTAAATAAAGAATAATCTGTTTATAGTGAACACTGACTGATTCATGAACCCTGATTGATTCATGAACCTTGACTGATTCATGAACCATGACTGACAAACCTGCCCCAATTAATGAATACTGGCAAATGAACTGCATTTATGATCAACAAAATTGTGTAAAATGAATATATATGTATATTGTGTACCATGTATAAAAGGAATCAATATGTACTTTGTGAAACAGGAATAAATATGCAAATTGTGAATGTAATTGTACCAGGAATCCATCTTGTAAGGTAATTTTGGCAAAATCATTCTACAATAGTTTAATTAAAAATATATGTGTGTTTGTGTATTTTTAACATAGCTTTAACAAATTTTCAGTCATACAGCTACAATGTCTGCAGTGTAACAGTTTATATTGACATCTAGCACTGTGGCTAGCATCATGCCTCATGATCATGACACCAGATTGACCAGCCATAACACTGACCTCTTAATTCAGCATTAAGAGGTCAGTGTTATGACTGGTCAACCTAGTATGGCAGCAGTTAGTACCATTTTTATAAGTCTCTAATATGACTCAGCCAGGGTTTGAACCCACGAACTCACACATGAGGCAGAAATTCTTACCACTAGGCCACCAGATAGGGAAATAAAATTATTTTTAAAATATGTATTAGTAACAATAGTGACACTTATCATTTTTAAAGGTTTACAACCTGTTGCTATGGAAGATATACTATTACTAGGGAAGACAACTGAGACAGAATAATTCTTAAGAAACATTCATTAAGCATTTGATCAAAATTTACAAGAACATTCTCAACAAGTTGAAAATGAGTTTTCCATGCAGATGCCATGGACAACACACCATACTAATGGAGTTACCAAAAATTTGTAATAAAGCATATTTTCCAACCTAAAATGGTGACAAATGGATGACACAACATACTAATGGAGCTACCCAAAATTTGTAATAAAGCATGTTTTCTATTGATGACAAATGGCTCAGCTGTCCTAGAGAAGATGAATAAGGGTTTTCTGGTTTGAATGGTATTGAAGCCACATTGTTGCTAAGAAAGCGACCCAAAACATAAGTTTGGAGGAGCTAGTGCTACTAAGCATTCCATCCAAGTCCGATCAGCGCTAGTCATGCAGTTTTTGAGAAAACAGCATTGTTGATTAACAAAGAAAGATAGATGATACACAAAGAATGACATTAAATGACATTTGATGCAAAAAGAATGACAAATGATACACAAATGAAAAATAATACACAAAGAATGACATGATGCATAAAGAATAACAAATGATACATAAGAAATGACAAATGATACACAAAGCATGACAGAATGACAGATGTGCAAAGAATGACATATGGTGCATACATGACAGATGATGCATAATTATAAATGATGCACAGTGCATGACAGCTGATGCATAGTGACAGATGATGTGCAAAGAATGACAGATGCTACACACTGTATTGAAAGACCACTGTGTCTGATAAACTATTTATCATGGAACACCAGACTATACTGATGCATAGATCATCTGTCTTGACAGAACAACTTTTGTTGGAAGAAGGTGCACTTCACTGGTTGCTCAAGACAAGCTTGTTGGAAGAAGGGCAGTTGACTGGTTGCTCCAGACAGACTTGTTGGAAGAATGGCACTTGACTGGTTACTCAAGAGAGACTCGTTGGAACAAGGGCAGTTGACTGGTTGCTCAAGACAGACTTGTTGGAAGAAGGGCAGTTGACTTGTTGCTCAGGACAGGCTTCAATATTATTTCTAGGTACAAGTGTTGCCCATGTATTAACAACAGCATCTTTTCAAGGTACAATCATCACCCATGTATTAATAACATCATTTTTCTAGTAATGCAAACAGCTTTTACTGAAAATGTAACAGCAACATTTTGCTAGTAATGTAATAGCCTCTCACTGGCAATTTATTAGCAATATAATGACTTTTTACTGGTATTATGTTGGTTTTTTACCACTAATGTGATAACCTTTTCCTAGTAGTCAAGTTTACTGGTAATATACTAGGATTTTACAAATAAATTTTTAGGCATTTTCCACTACATATACAGCAAATAAAATAACAATCACCCCATAAATTTCAAGTAAATAACATCAACAAATATATTTAAAAAAATACAATTTTAAATCTTAAGTGCTTTCTTTCGAATATTTACCATAACTAGTTCTCTCAATGCATTGAACAACAAAATAAAGAAAATTCCACTTTCTCATCAAGTCATGACCCTCAATACAGCCACTTATTTTTCACCACATCAGAATACAAAAACCTTTACAACCTATCAGTTAGTGACATATTGCACGCTGTGGATATTGCTAAGTGTTACAAGATAAAATTATTTCCATTAAGAGGCTAAATCTCTGTTTATATTGATATATTGTAACATCTGATATTGATCTCAAGCTACATGACATGTATCTGTTTTTGTATATACATTTATGTGGCTGTGATCCTTTAAAAACATTTTAATGTCTGCAGTAAAATTTGTGCTAAGTTTTGGAACATCCATTTGGTCTTGTCAAAATTACAGTTGTTAAAAATAACACATCTAAATATTATGGCTGGGGTGGGTGGGGTAGGTATGGAGGAGGCTATGGATTCCTTTCTTCACTTAAAATAAAAAGATGAAGATTCTTGAATATCGAAAGGACTTCATGAGCAAGTAAAGGTCTGACTTGCAATTATGATTTTCACAATTCTGCCAATTTTTTTCAGCACAATATGTTAGAGCAGTTTATTTTGTTTTCATGGGTTTAATACAATTTTTGAATACATGATAGACTATATACATGACTAGATGAAGATCCACTGACCCACAGGAAGATAATGAGATCCTTTCTCACATGCCCACATTGACTGAACTTCAACTGCTCCGGTGGCCTAGTGGTTAGAGCAATCGCCTCAAATGTGGGAGGTCATGGGTTTGATCTCCGGTAGAGTCATACCAGACTTACAAAAATGATACTAACAGCTGCCTCGCTGGATAATGTGATTGGGTGGGACATCATGCTACATGTCTGCAGCATGATGCCCCAGTGCTAGACATTACTATAAACTGCCACACTGCAGACATAGTGATATGACTGAAAAATTGTTAAAGCTACCTTAAAAATCTATATCATATCACACACACTGAGCTTAAACCTAAGCTAACATGGACATAGGTGAGATGTGTGAGAGATCTGTAAAGGTGAGCACTTTAGACCACTCAATGACCCCAGTTTACAACAGACATTGCTGATACATGTTGACATGTACTTACCAAGGCCTAAGGTATAACATAAAGCTTTCACTTTTAAAATCCTTTTCGAATTTAAAAATAAAAACAACTATATTGCAAAGGATGTGGCCATAGACTTGTAATGGGTTCATCACTTCAGATAATGCAGTACTATTCTTCATCTTTCAGTTATCATGCTTTTGACAACAAGCAGGTGAAAGTAGATTGAGCATATATACTCACATACTAGTTCTGTCCTAATGCAAACAAATATAAACCCTGATGCAATGTGATATGAGCATGTGTGGTTTGTTGCACATACTATCTCCAACACACTATACAGACCCTGATCTGCCAGTGCAGTGTGATACAAAATCAGGGTCTATACTGTTGGTTCTACACAATATCTCCAACACACTACACAGACCCTGATCTGCCAGTGCAGTGTGATAACAATTTTTCAGTTATATTGATACAATGTCTGCAGTGTGGCAGTTTATAGAGATGTCTAGCACTAGGGCATCATGCTGCAGACATGCAGCATCATGTCCCACCCAGTCTCATTATCATGACACCAGGCTAACCAGTCACTAACCTCTTAATGCTGAGCACCAAGCAAGGCAGCTGTTAGTACCATTTTTGTAAGTCTTTGGTATGAATTGGCCAGAGATCAAACCCATGACCTCCCACATCTAAGGCTGACACTTTAACTACTAAGCCACGGGAGTGGTCATCAGCATTAAGAGGTTAGTGACTGATCGACCTGTGTTCAGGAAAATATAACTAGGTGAGACATCATGCTACATGTCTGTGGCATGATGTTTCAGCATTAGACATCAATATAAACTGCCACATTGCAGACATCATAGAAATAGGACTGACAAATATTTAAAGCTACATTAAAATTCCGAATCACGCACACACACACACACACACACACACACCATTTCAAGTCAATCAGATGCCGAATGATGCCGTTAAACCCTCCACCACCACCACCACCCTCAAAAAAGTCAATATCTGTTGGCGATAAAGGCTATGTTCGTTTATAATGTTAATGATGAAATATAATGTTCTGCAAAATTTGCGCTATGAATAAGCTTCTCATAACAAATCCACAACATCAACTTACAGTACACTAGGAACTTCATTTGCATAAAAGTTATGAACAGATGGTAGGCCATTTCCAGTCACTTTATCTGTTAATCTTTGATGGCATGAACCATGGCATACTATACATGTCGCAATTGAAGGCATCAGCCACACGAGCCTGCAGTTTTATCAATAAAGCACGACGAAATTTCTTTCAACATGAAATCACCTTAACGGTATTATAAAATTTATTATTTTATAATACCGTTAAATTGATTTCATGTCAGAAATGTCGTCGTGCTTTATTAATAAAACTGCAGACTCCGGTGTATCGGCGGTTAATAGGATCACTGTGCTGTGTTTTCGAGCTTTCGCGTCTAAAGTAGATATTAAAGGCTTTAAAACAAGGCAAAGATGACGACATTCACATTGAATTAAAGTGTTAGATGTGTACCATTTCCTTGCAAGAAAAAGAAAATCTGAACCTTTTTGTTTTCAAAAAGTAGAAGAATGTAATTCCTTGACACGCGCCGGTTTTGATGAAGCGGAAACTACATATACACGTGTCGTACGCATGCTCTCTGTTTACAGGTTAGGTATAATGTTGAAATATTTGTTTAGATTATAAATGGAACGAATAGAACAACTGTTATTATCTTAAAATAATTCCTTTTGAAAACTGCCTTCAAGTAAATTTATTAAATATTCTTAACAAAGTTGTGTGTTGTTTATAAAATTAAAAATATGGAGGTTTATACTACAGATAAGATTTCCATTTTGGTCACAATGACATCATGGGGGCCAACCCGATAGATGGCCAGTAGTTACTGCATCATTTACTTTCATTAGAGGCTCACAGACTGATTTACCGTTATCAGTATTAAGCAAATCTCTGTACAAGACAAATTTAATAAATGAATAAATAAATAAATTCTAAAAATAACATCGGAAGTTCTTTATTTAATAAGTAGAATCTGTCCCTGCGATCCCTCTTGCGACGATGTTCCAGCAGTAAAATCTCCATTTTTTTTTAATAAAATAGTACATATTACATTTCAAATAATATTACACCTTTATTCCATTTATATTTTTGTTTTGTGCCTTTTTCGGATACCTATACTTATCCATAACAATATGGACAGGATTGTGCTGATGTGCCATTTGACCGTAAACGTGTGTGTGTGTGTGTGTGTGTGTGTGTGTGTGTGTGTGTGTGTGTGTGTGTGTGTGTGTGTGTGTACTTTAGTGAAAAAGTATTTCATAATATTGAAAAACAATGTTATTCATTTATTCTTGGCGATCAACAAGCAAACCTCAGTTGTTTCTATGCTGGCTGTTTGCGGATTTCAAGGCACACCAGCAATGTATAGCTATAAATCACTACAATAAAGGTCATATGATACAGAAAGTATGCAGTAAAAAGGTTCATTACCAACGAGCTATGAAAATATATAAACACAACGATGATGTGGTGAAAATATAAAAAAGATTCTTGATCAACCGGGGGATATAAATGGTGCAATCTAATTCAAATCAGATCTCCACTGTCCATGGTGAATAGCTGATCTTTACATACGACAGTGGAGATCTAGTTTTTATACGATTGCAACTGGTGTGTATATAATGGAGAATTAGGTATTACAAGATAAATTATGGTGATTAGCAATATAAATGCGATTAAAATATTCAAAAGAAATAAGGTTGCACACAAGCTATATTTTAGAAATTAAAATGCAAGATATTTACAGTATCAAAAAAGTTCATTCAAAAGATAAGTATCGAAACAATTCATTATAAAGCTCTTCGCGGTGTAGGTTCGTTACGCACTTGTGTGTGTGTATTTGCTTTTTGATATGTAGTGTTATACACGCATTATATACATCTTCAATTTCGTTATAATAATGTAACGATGTTATCTTTGATATATATCTCTTCTATTTAAGCCTTTTTGCAAATAAAAAGAATTTTAAAAATTTTCAAACATTCATTTTGTGTCAGTACACATGTATCTGGCATGTTACCTATTCCTCTCATTGACAGACTACTAAGGACAGAAAGAGAAAACGATGTATCTAAAATCTAGTTATCTTTAATATGTGTCTGTTCTATTTAAGCCCTTTTGCAAAT
Organism: Potamilus streckersoni; assembly: GCA_016746295.1. Taxonomy (NCBI): domain Eukaryota; kingdom Metazoa; phylum Mollusca; class Bivalvia; order Unionida; family Unionidae; genus Potamilus; species Potamilus streckersoni. Next base: position 461,876 of record JAEAOA010000545.1, read on the forward strand.
AAAAAGAATTAGATGTATCTAAAATCTAGTGGTGCTTTCAATTATGAAAAAATATTGGACTAATCAGAAATACTATGTAATGCTTATTTATATCGATCCTTCTAATGACTTTGAAATTATGTGTGTAACAAATACACACATCTCATTAAGTGCAATTTTATTTAACTAATATATCTTCATAGTTCTAATGCATTTGAATAATCTATATATGTATAATCGCGTATACTTTTAATTACTGGCAGGGCTGCAAAGAACGATCATGAGCTCTGGGGTAAGAAACACCCGGTCCTGTCCTAATTTTTGTTCAAACAAAATGTTGTTTTTTTTTTATAGAATTAAAAAGTCTTGTTCTGCCCTAATTAGGAGTATGAAACGTTCCAAAAGAAATCCAATTCATCCTTAGAAGTACACCTTATTTTATTCACGCAATTTGAATCCAATAGAACGACAACATTCGGTAAAATCCTAAACTATTACTTAAAGAACTAGTACAACTATTTCCTTTACGTCCAAACACTAAAGTTCACATGAGACTGATTTCTAGACAAAACCACTAAATAAACATCATTTTAAATCACCCGGAACTCACAAGCTTTTGCCTCGTCTATAATACCAAAACTGCAGTCTGACCCGGGTCAAGCGTCATCAAAGCTATTAAGAATTGCGTCAGATCTCTCCGGCGGTTTCTCGTTGAGGATCTACCTTAAATATTACGACTCGGAACACCCTGGTTCAAACATAAGGATTTACGAACAGCGGCTTAAGTAAACGATCATAGCTTTATTTCAGTAAACGCATGGATCGGTGTTGTTGGCTTTGGTGGTTCCCTATGATCTCGAATCTTAAGTTCCCAGCTTGTGGTATTCCTGCGTTGCACTCAGTACCAGATTTACCATTGTGCTTCTGAAGAGAAGCGGGGTACGAGCTGAAAGAGTACTAATTTTTGTTTAATTACAATCGGTATGCTTTATTATAATTCAGAGTAGTAATTTATAAATAGAATGTTACCGTCACTAATTCATACTGTTTGACAAGCGTTACAGTTATATTGTTTTTACGGGTTGTTATATAAATAAAAAGGCCCAATGCAAGTATAACAGCATCGGTTCCGTACCATTTTTTTGTATCAAGTGAATTTGCGTACTGAAATTTAAACAGCGACTAAGCAATAGTAAAGGTTCCTTGGGACACTTTCTGTTAAAAGTGGACAAGTATATATGACTAAATCTACACATATTTTTGCACTCACGCGAGTGTGTATACTTTCAGAGTGCTCTAAACATCTCATTATTGTTGACAAAGCCATGACCGCAAATACGATTCACCCTGTCCGAAACCACACTACAAGCATGTTCCGCTGAACGGTATCACAAATAGAACGATGATGATGATGATGACGACGACAATGATGATGATAATAATAACAATAACAACAATGTTTTAATGGCAAAGACAATGTGAGTACGTCACTACTGCTGTTACTACTACTACTACTACTACTACTACTACTACTACTAATAATAATAATAATAATAATAATAATAATAATAATAAGAAGAAGAAGAAGAAGAAGAAGAAGAAGAAAAAGAAGAAGAAGAAAATTTTAGTACCAAAGACGGTAAATTTCAATAATAATAATAATAATAATAATAATAATAATAATAATAATAATAATAATAATAATAATAAAGATTTTAATACCAAAGGCGATTAATAATAATAATAATAATAATAATAATAATAATAATACTGGCCTGTCAATAGTGCGCGCGTGTGTGCATTGTAAAATACTCAGGAGATGTGAACTGAGTTAATATAATCAGAAATATGGAAAAATTCAATTGCTATGGTATCTACAGTGACAGTCGGGTTTAGAAAAAAAACCTGAACAAATGCATAATTAATGTGATAACAAGAATGTAAATTCGCATAAACACGTGCGTGGCTTGGGTAACTACATTTGAATTTCGAAACAGAAAAATTACCCAAGTATTGTACGCAAGATAACTTTCAAAGGACAATACTAGTAGTATATGGGGGTAGTTTAGCGAAAATGAGAGTTATCATTAAAATATGGCCCGCGGCACATTGGCGACAAGGGGAATTTAATTAACATGGAGTGAATGGAGAAATGAACACGGCGACCAGAGATTGGGCTAATTTAGTATTAGCACAACCTGGGTCTGTATAGTGACATGAGTGGCATGACGTCACGGTACTGAACACTTGGTAACAGTGTAGCAAGGAGCTGACCTATTTACCTATTTGTCCTAAATACGCGCAGCTAGCACTACGACTCTAGGGAGGGACCTATAAAGTAGAGACATAGAGACCGACATATAGTACTATAAAGCCTAGAGTTATATATATAAAGCATTAAATAGACTTGAAATATGTTGATGGTGTTCATAAATTTGCATACTTATGATGATGCTATAAATAGTTTCAATCAAGGAAAAGACTAACACCAAAATGGATATGACTAAAAGTAACTCTAAAATGACGAAATTGTCCCAGAACTTAACCGCGACTAAACATGTCCCTGAACATTAATTTACGTTGGTTTAGACTAAAATTAATACTAAAATTACGACATTGTCCAATTCTTTCAGTGGAAATTAAGAAAACCTGGAACATTAATATTCAAATGACTGTGACTAAAGGTAACGCTAAACATACGAAATTGTTCCAGAATATGACGGAGACTGAACTTATCGCAGTAGATTAAGTTATATCAATGTTCCTGCAGGTCATGGAATCCTGGAAAAGTTTTGGAATTTAAAAAAATAAATTTCAAGGGCCTTGAAAAGTTATGGAATTTGTCAAAACCTTGAAAAGTTTTGGAAAAGTCATGGAATTTGTGACAATGGAGTTAAAGAAATCGATTACTTCAAATTTTATAGAGCACCGAGAACCGATTAAATAAAATGATAAAATTACAATCGATAAATGGTTTCAATTCATATAATAAGAGTAAGTTCTCCTACTGGAAGTATCACATGATTTCCGGTGTAGTTCACTAAATAAAAGAAAGCAACTGGAAAGTAATGTGTTTTGTTAATATTGTAAATAGGAACACATACAAAGACTACTAAGAATTGTTTCCTTTTTTCTTTTCAATACAAATTACATTGATCATTGGATTATGACATGAATTACTACATAAAGTCAAAGTGTGCTAGCCCATTTAAATTTAAAAAGTACATATTAAATATATTTGTTGTTAACTTATTTCTTATTTTAAATTGAAAGATGTTATTCTTTATGTTCATTTACTTGACAAATCAAGATAGCGCGGTCCTTGAGTTTTATGAAATGGCCCTGGATAAGGTTTGGAAAAGTCGTGGAATTTGTTTTTGTTACGTCTGCATGAACCCTGTTATATCTGCTTAGTATAAAAGTAGAACTAAGATTACCAAAATCTCCCAAACCATAGTAGAGACTGACAAAAACTCTCGAAGATTGTATTCAGATTGCCTTGACTTAAAATATTCCACTAAATTTCAGAAAAATAGCGGACTTGATTGTAAACTGGTAACTAGTCAGATTTATTGGTTGTTAGAAATAGTTAAAGACGAAGTGTAGCACTAAATTCTGAAATTGCACCTGACTTTAGCGGAGACTGAAAATAATCCATAGATAAATTTTTAAAATGTTACCAAGACTTAAAGAAGTACTGAAATTATTTAAACTCATACCGACCTTCGTGGAAACTGAAAAATTGTAAATAAAAATTAAACTAAGCGATAATATTGCATCCATGGTAATTTGCATTATGGGACCCTACTTTTTTTAAATAGAGCGTCAAAATTTATAGCGTCAATATTAGCATTAAGTAACCCTACTTTGTACTATAGAGTCAAGATTTATAGCGTTAAATGGCACACCCTGGGACACTAATGGGAAGTTTGTATGGGATCAATAGGAATGGAACAGGTACGGTAATGTCACGGTAATGGACACTTGCAACCGAGAATGTTTTTGTGAGTTAAACAAATAATACAACAACTAAAAAACTTTTCAGGCAAGAAAGAATAAGTCTTTTCGAGACAGTGGAGTGGCCCTCTAAAAAAATTTTTTTTAAAAAAAATCGCGAATGCATGCTATCCTCACCACTGAAACGAGCAGCATAAAACACAACATTTACCATCTCATCAACGACACGAGCAGCATTAAACACAAAATATATTATCTCACCAATGAAACAAGAAGCATTAAACACAAAATATACTATCTCATTTGACATCAGTGACGATGTGTCCTATTATCCTTACCACTGTTCCTACACCTACAACGGCGATCTTTCTTAAGACCAAAGTATGAAACAGCAAGTAAGTTGTGAAGTTGAGCGAAGTTGTCTAAACAACAACTGTCAAGCCCCTATGTTCCAGTTATGTTTGTGATAATAACTTGTGATACTTCACATTTTCTAAAGTGGAAATGTGTACAAGCCGTACAAAAGTTATGTGACTAGATTTTGACACTTGCAAAGACTCTCCACTATACAAGTGTCACGAGAAAAATATCTATCCGATTTTTACCATTTTCAAAAACACGCACACACTAGCAACTTGACCTGAAAATCTATGTCTTTATCTGTGGATATCCCATTGACCTGTCCCAGCGGATAGAGCCGATTAAGAACTGTAGGAATATCCCCTCATTTTGTATATATAAATATCAAAGGTTGTATGTGTATTTTCCCTGTTCACCATTATTAGTGTTTAGGTATGTTCCATAAAGACACAAACAATTTGGAACAAAATTAATTTTGAATTAAGGTTTCTCTCTTTTTAGACATTTTTTCCCCAACTTATTGGTGCATGGTAGATCACATCCAAATACCTTCTCAAAGAGAGTGGCATTTCTACACATGGCATTGCCTTTGATAAATTCGGTTGTTTTTTTTTTTTTTTTGGTTAATTATCGCTATTCTTTAATTCTCTTTTTGATGTATTTCTTTTCTTTTTTCTTCATTGAAGATGTAAGATTGTCAATTGATGTCACAGAATTTACGTTGTTTAGTCTGTTTGCTGCAAAATAAATACCTATAGCAAAGTGCTTAAGTTTGTTCAGTTTTATTTCAGGCTCTACGGAAGGTATTTATTTTATTTTTCTTGTTAAATTGTTTGTTCAAAAGGTACTAATACTAATTTCGGCATATCAGATAAAAGTGGCGTTTTGAACTGAGTACTTCTGCGTCTGCTTATGACCCAAGGCTGGGACACAGTCCTTTAAGAGGGCGCTTGGCCCCGGTCTGGGCCTTTCAACAACTTTGACCCGTTATTTTGTCTTGCAAGGGGATTGAAACTTTAAATTATCCGGACGTGAAGAAAAAAAAAACCACCTTTCTTAGTACAGTTTGCTCTTTTTGTGTTCATTCTAATCATGTTTGCCTTTTATCTTTGTGTTTTAGAGATCTTATTTCTTTTAATTTAAATACACTCATCAATGGACAGGCCAGCGTGGGTTATAATCCTTGAGGTTCACTGTACTTTAGTTTATTTACTTCACACAAATCTAAATTCACTAATTTAAAAAAAAAAACACTCAGTACTATATCATTTCTCTCTCTACCTATGCGATTGTGTGTATGTTAAAATGTCCAAGTGAGAAAATATTTTTTGGACCAGTTTCAAAATGCGAATAATAATAATGGTACAGTTAAGCATTTGATGTGGCAAGAAAAGTTACGGTACACAACACAGGATTGTAAGTTCACACTCCAGTCCGTTTGTACTGCAATGGTAAAAATGCAAGAGCTTAGGCAAAAGCAATGCGTCAGTCGTTAGAAGTAATTTTATTGGCTACACTTATTTTCTACCACCTTAGCTTCGAATCTGCTTCAGTCGTTCTTCGCACAGTGACAAGATCTGACGTGATATTCTGTCCCTGACCACTACACTATCTGCCTTGAATTTTGAACCAAACAAATGCGTCACTCATTGTAAGTGACTTCATTGGCTAACCGATATTTTCCACCGCCTTAGCTTCAAATCGGTTTCAGTTGTTATTCGCACTGCGAGAAGATCATACGTGTTTTTTCTACACCTGTCCACTAATCACTTTACAAATAATAAAACAAATGCACAAACAATCGTACCATGGGTGACTTGTGGAAAGTAAAGTTTTACTGCGAAATCAATTACGGCATGTTTGGCTGTACTACTCTGTGAGAACTTTACATAGACGTTTTTGACGGAACAATTTTAGTAGACTATGTCTCCAATTCACTCTTGTGATATTTTACAATAGTGGGTTTTGTCCTATAGGAGTAATTATTTCAATGAGATGTGTATTTTTGAAATTTCGTAAGGAAAATAAGTTATACAAACGTAAAAGTCGTGATATTTTTAAAAGTAATAATAACCTCTCTCTCTCTCTCTCTCTCTCTCTCTCTCTCTCTCTCTCTCTCTCTCTCTCTCTCTCTCTCTCTCTCTCTCTCTCTCTCTCTCTCTCTCTCATAATTTTGATTGAAATCAAATGACATCTGTTTCGTTTGAAGATACCTCTCCAAAGTTGTGATCAGTAGTCACCATAATTACGTGAACTGTTCCGTTTTGTCATGTAATTTTATTTTCCTAAACTGAACACACTAAAATTTTAGAACGATTTTTTTTTCTTCCATCAGCAAATCGTTGGATGAAATAAAATCATGAGTTGATCTTTGCTTGTACAATTCATTATCCTATTTTGGCACTGCATTGTGTCACGGAAAAAAAATCTAACATTAGATCTATCGTTTGTTTTTTTCTTCAGAAAGGCAACAAACATGGCTTTTTCAGGAATTACACCTGGGCCATTTCTCTTGTCACTATACAGACCCAGGTTGTGCTAATACTAAATTAGCCCAATCTCTGGTCGCTGTGTTCATTTCTCCATTCACTCCATGTTAAATTCCCGTTGTCGCCAAAGTGCTTTGGGCAATATTTTAATGACAACTTCCATTGCCGCTAAACTACCCCCATATACTACTAATACTTTTACTTTTTAAAAACAAGCATTTTTAGTATCATCTCCTAATGAAAATTCGAATATTCGCGATACATTTTTCCTCCATCACTCTATCATTTATTGGCTTACATGTACACACAGACATATCAGGTATCATTTATTTATTTTTTCTTCAACTCAATGTTTTTTGGGGTTTTTTTTGCAGTGCAAGATTTGTCTCCCTTTAACAACATCATTATTCGTCAATATGTGAAATTTCCGTCGAATAAAGTTTATTTTGTGCAATATAATTTTTATCATTCACAATTTCTATATTTATAACAAATAAGATAAAATATAAAAAATACAATAAAATTTAACACCTGCAATTAAATCCAACGATGAAACTATGTTTATTAAAGTCTACTTATATTAAGTAAGGATCGTAAAAACCTGTACACTAACTGGCAATCATCGTTACCTTCTGCCTCTTATAAGGTTTGATATATGTACCTGTAATATCCGTTCTTGTATCACAGGAGTAGTGTGAGAAATGTATATTTAAAAAAGGAAAGATATCTAAGTGCAAGTTCCGGTCTCACGCTTGTTTAAATACCAAATCATGCATACGAACGCCGACAAGAATGATACCCACTGCTGAATTATGATGTTCGATGATAAAGTGACTTAATTGGCAAAAGATTATCACAGTCCATTTGCTAGAAAAAAGTAGTGTCGCTATGTCTTTTAGCAGGGTGCATAGAAGTCAATGAAATTAGGCGTGGTGCATCTTGTTTTTAAAACAAATGCAGTAAATTCATGCTTTCAAGAGCACAGGAAATGTTACGCTATTGTTAAGAGAATCTTTTGAAGCTGTACCTGATGCCATTGGTCACGAACAATTACATTTTTTTCTTCTTTTTTTACATTCAACATGACAACTTAAATTTTGCACATAAATTATATTTTTGTTTGATGTTTAAAGGCAGTTTTATTTCATTTAAATTAAATTCTCGTTTACATAAGTCTAATTAAAATTTATTTCACTGAAGTGACAAAGATTTTTGCTGAAGCGAAGTTCTTTTCTACTTGAGCCGGTGACTTCGTTTACACCTCTCCCATTACGCAGAATTAAATATTTATGTCGTGCCAACTGAGTGCGTGTGAACTGAATTTTTAACGTAGCTTTAACACTTTTTTTAGTCATATTGCTACGATATCTGCAGTGTTTCAGTTTATAGTGATGTCTAGCACTGGATCATCATGTCGCAGACGCGTAGCATGATGTCTCACCCAGTCATATTATCCTGACACCAGGTTGACCAGTCCTTACTCTAACCTCTTAATGCTGAACGCCTAGCGAAGCAGCTGTTAGTACCATTTTTATAAGTCTTTGGTATGAATCGGCCGGGGGTCGAACCCTAGTGCCAACAGAGCTTCCGTGCATTTGACATATTGCCTTAAAATACCGGTGATAAATATCAAAGTGTGTTCATGTGTTAGTTCTAATGAAAATTGCAATGAAACCGATTGAATCTATTAAAACGAATTTTTGAAAACCACTTTGTTTTTTTTTTTGTATATGTAATAGAGAAATCAGACTAACATTGGTGTATTATATAAGCATTTAACACTGATGATAATTATAATTTATTACATTGCCACGTTACCTTTCTTAAAAAGTAGTAACCAAATCAGACTTGGGATAATGTCAACACGATTTATAATTTATTGTAATTTTACTTTTTTCAAGTGTTGTGGGCTTTATACCATTTTTCAGTACATGATAGGTTATACATGGTGGGTTGCAATATAACTGGTGCAGGAAGAAAAACCGACGAGCATGAAGCTATGGGCAAGCTTTCTCATGCACGAACAATGATCGAACCTGAGACTAAGATCTCTCGGACAGAGGTAAGATGATCGTAGTCTGTAAAGGTCAATGTCTAGGCCACCAGGCCTCCAAGAGCTCCTCAATCACAAATTGTTTAAATAAAATACTAAGAGTTGTTAAAATAATATCAATTTCTCTTGATGCAATTTAAAGTGCCTTAAATATTGTTCTAATAAGACATATATCTCAACGTCAAATATTACATTCCGACGTCACTTAGGATGGGATGAGGGAATAAAACTCACTTAAATAACCCCAGGGAATATGCATAGTTTTCCTTGGATGGTCTTTTGAACTCACGTGACCTAACATGCACATCGATAGTCAGACATAGGTTCAAAAAGAGCTTATATACATGTGTATATGAAAATTTCCATGTAAATGAAGAAAAAAAAATCACACTTAATTAAAATGGTACTTTACTTCACTTTATTGAAATTGTTTAAAAATAAATATTTTTTAAAAGCTTAATTGAAATTATATTGCACTTAGGTGAAATAATCAATTTATGTTAGAACGGCTAATCGTATAGTTGTCAACAAAAACAAACGGGTTTCAGTCTACCTAGGATAAACACTAAAATCATCTTGATCGGTGTGACAGTAGCGAAAATAAAATCCATGGAATTATGCAAAAAATACACAATGAAAATGCTCAAATTATTACCAATATCGGTCACCTAAAGGTAGCATCTTATCGTAGGATCATATTTTTCATCATTATTGTAGACAAAATAATTTTTATATTAAAAAAAAACAATATTTAGAAATTAATTATTCAACTATTTTTTTTAAAGTTTTATTAATTTAGCCGTGACCGGTTGGTCTAAGGCGCTCGCCATTTCAGATCACACACCTGACCTCGACTCGCCCAACGTGGGTATGTGAGAAAGCTTGATAGAAAGTTCATACCTGTGGCTTTCCATGGGTCTTTCTCTACCAAATATATTGTATAGTCTATCATCATCGTCGTCGTCGTCGTCATCATCATCATCATCATCATCACCACCACCACCATCATCATCATCATCATCATCATCATCATCATCATCTTCTTCTTCTTCTTCTTCATCATCATCATCATCATCATCATCATCATCATCATCATCATCATCATCATCATCAATCCCTTAACCCAAGAGATCGTTGGGCACCACAGTTGACTTTACAACCAATTCTCTCCATATTTCCCTGTTCTCTGCTGCCCTTTGGGAACCTCTAAATTCCATGCCTGTCCATTCCATAATGTTGTCTTCCCACTTCTTTTTCTGTCTGCCTCTTCTTCTGCACCCTCGCACTGTGCCTTGCAAGATTGTTTTTGCCAGTCCATATGGTCTTGACAAATGACCCTATCACTTCAGTTTGCACTTTTTTTTACAGATATCAAGAGGTGGCTCGTTACATCCTTTTCTTGACTTCTTCGTTGGTTACATGGTCAATGTACGAAATATTTAAGATCTTGAGGTAGCATCTCATTTCGAAGGTTTGAATCCTTCGTTGTAGATCTGAGATGAGCGTCCATGTTTTACAGACATACAGAAAGATGAATATGACAACCAAAAACAATGTCGGTATCTTTCCATATTGGTCTAAAACTTGTTTGTGCTACTGTTGTCTGGGGAATCCTGCAAAGTATTTCTGGTTTGGTGCCCTCATCCGTGATAATTGATCCCATGTTCGAGTCTCAGGTTCGGCCAACGTGGGTGAGAAAGCGTGCCAGTAAGAGAGAGTGCCAGTAGCTTCTTCCCGGGGTTTTCCAAGGTTCTTCCTCCACCAGTTATACTGGCCGCCATGTATAGCATATCTTGTGCAGAAAATGACTTTAAACCATATAACAACTGCAACAACAGAACCAAAAATGTAGTATTATATATGTAGTACCCGTCTAACTTGCCCTCGTTATATAGGCATCAGAGAAACAGTCTCCCATTCTCTGGAGGGCATTATTGGTGTGGGTCACAAGATACACGTCGTCAGCAAAGAGCATATTCCTGATAAACACTGACCTCAGTTGGTCTTTGAGAGCAGTTGTGCCAGGTCTAACAGCCTCCCGTCGCACCTGGTGAGCAGATATATGCCACCATTGGACGTGTCGAAGGTGCTGGACAGGAGAAGGGAGATAAAGATCCTGAAAAGGGGAAGAGCAGGATCCGTCATACAGGACTGTTCCCTTCATATCGGCATGGAAGAAGATTGTGATGCTGATAAGATTTTGAGGGTAGCCGATCTTCTCAGGAAGTTCAAATAAGCCCTTACTGCTTGCTGACCAGGTCGATGAACATCATGTAGAGTGGCTGACCTCGATCTCTGATCTTCTCTTGGATTTGTCTGAGTGCGATCATATATGTTGTCGACCTGCCTGCTCTGAAGCCGCAATGGGATTCTGGATACATGCGGTCCGCCAGAAGCTGAAACCTGTTGAGGAGGGTGCGGTCATACACTTTGCCAACGATGCTCAGGAGCGAGATTCATTGTAATTGTTACAGTCACTTCGGTCGTCATTGTTTTGCACAGGATTACAATGGTGGAGTCGCGTATGACTTGTGGGACTGCTCATTCCTCCCATCAGAGGCAAAGTAGCTCATTCAGCAGTTGTAGCAATGTTGGTTTCCCACGTCTAATGGCTTATGGCGGGATGTAATTGCTACCTGGCGCTTTGACATTTGAGGGAATCGATGGCTTTGTTGAGTTCCTCTAAGGTGGGCACTTTGTCGAGCTCATCCATAATGGACCATTCCTGTATGCTGCTAAGGGCTGCATCGGTGACTGACGTTTCTCGAGAGTACAGATCTGAGTAGTGCTCCACCCTTATGGCCTTCTTTTTCTCGCGGTCTGTGAATATCTCTCCCGTTAGAGATTTAATGGAGCAATCTCTTTCACTGCATGGGCTAGGCCGATTTTGATACCAATGTACATGCCTTGGATGTTTTCAGACTCGGAACAACGCTGAATTCCTTTAAACAATTGCTGACACTACTCGTTTTCACACTGTCTAGTGATAAGTTGGATGGTGCTTCGGGCTCTTCTGAGGGTAGCAATCGTCCATTCATTGATAGCTTTTCAGTAAGCTATGAAGAATTCTCGTTTGTCCTTGATTACTGGTTCCATCCTTGAAAGGTGTGAGTTGAACCAGTCGTGGCTGGGCCTTTCCTTCTTGCCAAACTTGAACATGGTTGTACTAAAGTTGTCGTCCTTTATGGTGTTCCTCCTGGCTGTGGCATCGTGCTCTAGCAGGTCCTGGAGAGTCTGGTCCAAGTCGGACACAATCTTAGAGGGGATAATACATCTGCGTAATATGATGAGAGGGCGACCATTTGGTTTGGAGCGGTTTTTTGTACGAGGCTGTATACGCACCCTGCTGCTCACAAGAATGTGGTCCGAGTCGCAGTCTGCATTATGGTAGCTTCTGGTGGAAAGGACGCTGTTCAGAGTAGAGCACTTGGTGATGACCAAGACAAGCTGGTGTCAGCGATGAGACCTGGGGTGTTTCTATGACATTGTGTGTTGAAACTTACACTTGAAGAATGTTTTATAACGCAAAGGTCATGATAGGTGCAGTTCTGCAGCAGTCTCTGACCGTTTTCGTTGGTTTTCCAGTGCCATGTTTTTCTAGGAAGGTAGGACATGACTCGTGGTCCGCTTCTGCTCTCGCATTAGAATCGCCGAGGATAAATAGTAGATTGTCTATAGTGCATCCTTTGTTCTGTTTGTCCAGCTGCAAATAGAACTGATCTTTTATATCTTCTGAAAACGTGAGGGTGGGGCGTAGATACTGAGGATGTTGACAGAACCCTCAGCAGTTGCAGGGCGGATTGATAAGAGACGCTCAGTGTCCCCTGAGGGAGGCTCAACCGATGCCAGGAGGGTGTTTTTGATGGCGAAACCAACTCCGTGTTGGCGGTGCTCCTCAGATTCTCGGCCCTTCCAGAAGAAGGTATACTTTTCCTCTCTGAGGTGAACATGGTTTCCTTGAGGGTACCTATGCTGACATTTAGTCTGGTAAACTCTTGTTGATGATGGACGACTTCCAGGTGTGGTCCAACTCCATGAGGATGTCACAGATGCCTGTGCACTCGGTGCGCACGTGTCATCTTGGGAATCCAAGAGCTGAAATCATATTAGATGGTTTCTTGTTTATTTTGTTTGGTGCGGAGTTTTTGTCTGCTTATCATGCTGAGCAACACACTGAGATCCAGGTACCCACTGAAGCAGGCAGACTTTGGTGGACCAACACCTTACTGACTGGGAGCTGCCCTGCTTGAGGCGGGAGGTAGTTGGCCAGTGGGACGCGATGATCACTCCCACCTTCAAATCTGACCTGTGGCGTCCCTTCCCTACGCGAATCGTGTGGAACTTATAACCCATAGACTACCAGCTTCCCGGTTGTTTTCTCGCTCAGGGGCGAGGCTAGAGTGGCCTCTCCAGGACGCAAGCATGTGAGTGTAGTATGAAGATCATAGGCTGAACAGACATCAGGACCCCACTCTAGTCCTTGCTGGTGGGGTCCAAAGGAATGCTGAGCATGACATTTGCCACCAGTTAGGATGCAGGAGTGCCGGAAGGAAGTCTTAGTTGACATCCAGCCGCCTTAGGAGCTCCGCTCCAGATTTTTTGTCAGGGTTTACTCTCATTTCCTTTCCTTCTCCTGAAGATATCCACAAGGCAGCGGAGCCATCATCCAATGGCACTTCGTGGATTTCGAATTGAAGTTTCCGTCTCCTAAATGAACTATCTGACAAAGTTAAAGAGTTCCATCTCCAATGGTTTGGAGTCTAAGTTTAGCTTATCTTAGACTGGCTTCCTGCCAAGGCTAATGAGCCCAATCTCCCACCCAGTTATATTGCAGGGCACTCATTTGTGTGACACAGAAGGCTATGTGAAAACAGCGGGCCCAGTATGAATGTGTTGCTGTGGACGCAACAGTGTATGAGAGATCATATGCAGGTACCTCCTACCTAGCAAAGCCTGGCAGTTGTGCCGCAGACAATTCACTTTCCTTTAGCGAACGGGACGTCAGACCCAGACCTCGCACTTCCCCCAAGGTTAGCGTAAACATGGCAATATAATTTACCTTAAATATGCATATCAACTTTACTATTTCCTTAAAAAAAAAAAAAAAAAACCCATAACTTTTCTTAGGTAGCACTGAAGTCATTGTTTTGTTTTTGACAGTTTTATTTTCTCCATTGCAAGGTATAGGATCAATTCGTAGCCTCAGTTTGGTCGAGGCTACGACAGCCTAACATGTGGGTGGGGGTGGGGTGGGGTGTTAGCAATATGTCTTTTATTGCAATTTCAACTGAACTGTTCAGCTAAAAAATATCTTTTTCAACAATATTTATTGATTTGTAAATTTAACGTATATAAATGCGTTTTATTGGCATGTTATATTGGTCATTGCTAAGGATAACATGCAGAATCTACTTCGATACTGAGGACTATCAACAACTTAATAATAATAATAATAATAATAATAATAATAATAATAATAATAATAATAATAATAATAATAATAATAATAATAATAATAATAATAATAATAATATGTATTATGATATTGGTGATTTAGAAAAAATATTTTTCCAATCTTTCCGAAACGTTTAAAAACTTATTGTTTAGGGGATAGGTTATTTACGAATGACTATTACCTGACTTCATTCCCTTATGTTATCAATTATACAATTTATTATATTAAAGCAGGTTTCTTTTTTAAATTTTGCATCCAAATTTAATATTGGATTTCTCTGGTATATGTTAGATCATTGAATAGTTTTTATTATTTTATCTCTTTCCCCCTTATTTTTTCCACATTCTGTCATCGCATTATTTTTGTTAAAGTCCTTACTTATTTAAAAAAATTTTGAATCATTCTTTTCCTTTTGGCGACTTTCACGGTTAACCATACGTTATGTAAATATTTGAAAAGAATGCTTTGTCTTTTTAAGAATTTGATATTTGTCCAGTTATTCCATGCATTTGACCAATTTACCCCCAAGTTTTCCCTTTCAACTTTGCATCTTGTGTTTTTTTGTATATAAATGTCTCTTATAACTTTTTATACATTTTTACTATTACTTTTATTTATTACCCTCCCATATTTCTTTAACATTTTTAAATTTAGTAATTACATCTTTGATAAGTCTAAATTTATTCTCAATTAGTAATTTTTAGTTAGTCGATTGTTTCTAAAAAATATACATCATATTCTAATGTTAAAGCTGAACCAATATATGTATTAGGCTTCCCATGTCATATCCGGGGTCGTTTAAATTTTAAAAGATGGTTTAAAATATTTCCTTATTGAACCCATTAAAAGTATGGTAAAGCCAAACATCCCTTTTTATTTTCTCTGTACAAAGTATCTTTTTCAATATAATGTAGATTATATCCCCAAATATGGTTTTTATTTTTTATCTATATTCTTTAAAAACTGGTATTTTAAATCTATTGATTTTAAAATGTAGTTTAGATCTGATTAAAAGTAAGTTTTAGCAACTTTTGTTCGCTTCATAATACTTAATGGCGTTTGTGCCCAAATTGCTATGCTTTTATTTACTTTTCTTTCAAGTTTTCTTTGTGTTCGTTTTTCCAGAAATAAAATCATATGTCTTTGATTTTGTCCTTTTTAAGGTTGTGAGGAAGCCCTAGGTGGTTTCCTCTCCAGTTTCCTATTTTTAGTATTTACTTTTTTTATGGTTAATCTTTGATCCAGATGCTTTACCAATATTTTTATATTTTTTTTTTCGAGATGCTCTAAAGAATTCGGGTCGTGTATGAAGTTTGTACAGTCATCGGCGTATTGGATCATTTTAAACTCTTCTCGTAGATTTGGTATTTTAATTATTTGTATAAGTTGGTTAGTCCTTATTCTTATGTTTAGTATCTCTATGGCTATTACTTATAATAGCATTGACAGAGGGCATTCTTGTCGTACTGACCTCTGTATTTCAAATATTTCTGTAATACTTCCATTAACCTGTACTTTTGCAGTTATATCCCTGTACAGGATTTGAGTTCATTTTTTAAAAATTTTCTCCAAAACCAAATCTTTTTAGTACCTTTTGTATATAATTTTGCTCACTTCTATCATAGGCTACCTCTTGGTCTAGAAGTACCATGGCATCTCTTTGGCCAGATTCTTTAATAAAATCTATTACAGTCCTAATGTTTAAAATATTGTTTTGTATATCGTTTCCTTTTTTGTCCTACACGTTTGATTTTTATTTATTATACTCCCATATATTAGCCAAGATTTTGCTTAAGATTTTGTAATCATTATGTAAGGAGGGAGATGGGCTTCCAGTTTTTTTTTTAATTTTCTCTATCCCCTTTTCCCTTCTAAATTAGTGATATTGAACCTTCTCTCATTGAGAAAGTCATTTTATCATTTTTTTAAAAGTTTGTTGTACGAAAGATTCCATAATTAGCGCTAACTCACGTTGAAATTTTTTTAACATTCCTCCATGGGTCCAGCTCTTCCTGATGTCTTCCCTTTGGCTAGGGAGTTTAAAGTTTTAATAATTTCTTCTGTGAAAATATATCCATCACATAGGTCCCTATGTTCTGATGTTATTTTATTGCACTTAACCTATCCGTTGAGTTTTACATAGTACACTATAATATTGTTTAATTATATCCATTATCATATGTTTTTCAGTCTGTCTATTATTATCTTCATCTTTTATAGCATTTAAATTTTTGTCAATTATCTCCCTTTTGGATAATCCTCTAGCTTTTTCTTATAAACTTGAAACTTTCCTCGCCTGATTTTTGTTCTCCTTTTTTCATCCTTCTTAATTTTCTCTAAATTTTCCATTAAAATCTTCTCTTTTTCTATCCAATTTGCTTTCTTTAATTGTCGGATTATTTCGTCTTTTCTTCCTTATTTCTTAGTTCATTTATTCTTTTAGAAAAGGATAAGGCAACAGATTTTATTTTATTTTTAAGAATATCACACTGTTCTATTATATTTCCTTTTTCTGTTAGTGCAACACCATTTAATAGATTTATTACTTCAATATTAAAGTCGTCCTTTTCTAATAATTACTGTTCAATTTCCAAGCACCCTTACCCCATTTAGTATTATTTGTTAATTTTAAATCAATTAGTTAATGATAGGATTCTTTAAAGTCAGTTATTATTTTATTTTTCATTAATTCCCTTATTAAAAAGGGTGCCATAAAAATTTGTCTAGTCTATTTGCCAAACCGTTGTTGTATTCGAAGGTTTATTCCATGCGTAACAAGTTTAACCTCCTATAAATTTCTTCTACCTTGTGTATTTTTAAAAGATACATCATAATTCCCCTCAAGGTGTTATCGTTGGATGTCAACTCTCCCACTCTATCTATATTTTCCCCTACCCATTTAAAATCTCCTATGATAAGCTCCTCCATTGAAAACATACTTATATATTTATCAAAGTTTGTAATAAAATCAGTTTTTCTATATGTATTTGCAGGAAAGTACACATTATTATATTATATTTATTTTAATGTGAAGTAATCTGCCCTTTAAAAAAAATGTTTGCTTCAAGAAGCTCCCATTCCAGATTTGTATTTGCTTTTATTATACATGCTAATCCTCCATTTATATTTTCTTTTATAATATCAGTCGTTATTGCGACTGCTTTTAATTTCTCTTCTCTATAAGCTACAAGTTCTTTCGTGAACCCATTAGGAGTTTCCTGTGATATATGCGCAGGTCAATATGTTTGCCCGTTATCTAACGTAAACTCACGCGCTGTGGGGTAAAGATTATTTCAGTGGCCGCTCCAGGTCCAGTAGTCTGGTTGCCTGACCTCTCTCCACTACGTTGCTTTTCGTTATGCTTCGTTATGAGGAGTAACGTAGTGGAGAGAGCAGGGAACCAGACTACAGGTCCAGTGGCTCATTTGGCAAATCTTCAACCTCAACGTTCTGCCACTAGCTATCGGTCAAGCAGGTTTATTCCAGCATTCTCAGGACTAGCCGCCAACCGTTAATCCGTTAGACCTAGTTCGGTTTAATTTATTACGCAATGACGTCGGGGGTTTTAAGCTTAAGTCTACGAAGCCACCTGGGATAATCGTTTCCGGACCGTAAGATCAGAAAGGTCAATAATTAGGTTAGACAAATTATGATCGGTCAACTTAACCATTTCTGCTACTTTACATGTACTGTCCGATTCGCTGGTCTAAGTGGTTAGAGCGATTGCTTCGGATGCAGGAGGGCACGGGTTAGAACCCAGGCTGACACATGCTAAATATCGGCGGCTTGATGCCCCAGCAGTGATCAAGCTTGGGTAGGGTTTGTGTAGGTGGACAGTTGTCTCCATGCGCCATGTGCCAGGGCACTAAAATAAGGAAAATACAACTAAAGTTTAATAAATAAATTTTGCCTTCCGTTCTTGAGTAATGCTTGTAGAAGTACTTAAAATTCCTATATGGCATATCGTATTAATATAGGGTTATCTGCGATGAACTGAAGGGGGCGTTGAGTTAATGTTTTGTCCCAGGTCGCTAAGTACCCTTGCTATACCACTGTGCCCCAATGCTTGACATCACTAAAAACTGCAGCACTGTAGACATCATAGTGATATGACTGAAATAAAATTCGTAAAGCTACATTAAAAATCTAAATTAATCTCACACATAACTTGTACGAAATTATACAATTATAATTTTACTGTGCTTCAAAAAATATTTTACCACATTACGTTCGTTACAAGTTCAATGATTTTGGTCAGGTAAGCAATGAACTTGATTTTGGACAAGGTCAGCTACAAAATACAATTTTACATAATCCATAGTATATAAAAAATAAAAAAATAATCAATGCAAATTAAATATTCACAAATCATCTAATATGTGATTTATATCATTGTCATGTGTGATTTTACAGTTTCGTGATATATTTTCCACGGGCCTTTTTGTTTGTTTTTCAAATGTAATTACAAATTTTATTTATATTAGTTGTTACAAATAGTGTGTAGCATAATCTTTAGATGCTGAAAAGATCCGTCACTAAAGGCTGTTGGAGCAGAAAAGTACAATTATTATCAAAACACTCTCCACGCAGGTGAAACTAGCGTGATGTACAGGTGCGGATTGATTACCTGTACCTTACCAATGATAATGGAAGATTATTAGATTAGTTTTGACCAATCGAAAAAAGACACACGCTTGCCAGCTCGACAAATAATACAAAATTAGGGCGAACGACGTATTGGGAATAAATATTCAACAGAATGTGCGGCGATAACCGTAACCTTGTTGAATTATTTGCGAGGTGCGCGTCTGCCAGCGAAAGGGCATAATTGGATGACCTCAAAGGAGAGCGGTTTCGCCGAGGATTAAAAGATTAGACTAACAAAATACGGAGGGTACCACCTAAAAAAATAAACGAGAAATATGAAGGAATAATGCGATTAGTAAAATAATTGAAATCCCTACAATATATAAAGGATATAATATTAAAATATATAGACATTGATATGGTATGGGACGGGGAAAACAATAATACTTATAAAATAATAAGAGAACTTTTTCATAAAAATAAAAGATTGAAAATGAAGTGGGGGGTAAACTGGTCAAACATTTGGAAATTGTGGGCTAAAATAAATTCTCTAAAAATATAAAGTATAATTTTCAAATTCTTTCATAATACATGGATAACTGGAGATATAGCAAAAAGGAGAAATATGATAAAGAAATCATTAACATTTTTATAAAATATGGAGCATATAGAACAGAGAAACTATTATATTTGGACACCAATTGCAACCAACTAGAATATATGAAAATAATAAGTTTTATTCTGAATACAATAAGTAAATGTGGTCAAGTTATAAGTATAAGGAAGTAAAACACACACACACACACACACACACACACATATATATATATATATATATATATATATATATATATATATATATATATATATATATATATATATATATATATATATATATATATATATATATATTCAAACTGTATTTCCTTTTACAGGTAACTTCACGCATGGAGGAAGTAATGGACAAAGACAACGTAGGGCTATATCACATGGCGACACGCGAAGTGAGCAGGCCTGCTGAAGAGCCTCAGAAAATACCATGTGTGGACTTACTCAAAATTATTTTTACGGCCTTTTATTAGATCTTTAGGGAAAAATGTGGGGAGGTAGGGTCCGAATTTAAAAACTTCGGGACCCTGGCTCCCTAACAACAAAAATCTCAAATTGATAAGGCAGACGGAACACTAAGAACATTCACTAGAACATTAGGATTTAAAATTTTGAATAAGTAGAAACATAAAGTCTGACCTCAGAATTCCAAATTGAATAAAAGAAATTTAATAAATTAAATGGGGAGTAACAAATTATATGCATCTATGAATTAAATAAAAGTAAGAATGGAAGAAGGGGAGAGTGTAATAGAAAGGATGAGATGCATATAATAAAATAGAAAAACTGAATAAATTTGGAATAGTAGGCTGTCCTTACAAGAATACAATATATAGCAACATACAAAAGCACCATACACATAGCAAACACAGGACATAGGGAACCTCCAGCCAAGGGTAACTTATAGATAAAGTGGAAAGACTCCGATAGGGAAAAAAAGCCTTTTCGGATGAATGAACCTTCAGAAGATACTAAGGATAAACTACCCCAACAAAATCTAATTTAATGAAAATAATTTTTTGGGAATCAGATAAACAAATTAAACATAGCAACACATCAAAGGGCAAACACGAATATATAAACTTTTTAGATATTTTTTTCGGCTAAGTAGGGGAGGGGCATCTTTCTGGTATCCCCCCCCCATAAAAAAAAACAACAAAATACCATGAGTGCTAGAAAATTAACACAACTAGAGAAAGTATGTCCCTGGAGTGTCTATGTAGTTGTACACTTTTTGTACTGAGTATTTGGAGAAATATAATCCGAAAGTGCTTAGGATACTTCAGTCAAAAGTCAATAAAGTTAAACATTTGCCATGAATAATAATAATAATAATAATAATAATAATAATAATAATAATAATAATAATAATAATAATAATAATAATAATAACTCATTCCGTAAGCTTTATCTGAGAAGCACGAAAGTATTAAATTCAAATTTTATTCATATTTTTAAATAAATGTGTCAAATTTAAAAAATTTTACATAAATAAGATCAATGTATAAGACTGCGTCAAAAATAATTTTGCCACTTTTTCTTTAAGGAAAATTTCACAGAATCCTTGCGATCGTTCAGAAGGTATAATAAAATATTTATTTTGTTCGACGAAGTTTTATTAGTATTTGTAGTCACCATGTTCAGTAGCAGCAGGGACCGAAATAGACGAAGTTTTATTAGTATTTGTAGTCACCATGTTCAGTAGCAACAGGGACCGAAATAGACGAGGTTTTGTTAGTTTGCTGTTATCATTATTCAATAGTAAGGACCAAAATTAGACGAGGTCTTTTAGTTTGCTGTTATCATTATCCAATAGTAAGGACAAAAATTAGACGAGGTCTTTTAGTTTGCTGTTATCATTATCTAATAGGTCAGACCGAAACAGACGACGTTTTGTTAGTATTTGCAGTCAGCACGTTCCGTAGCAGGGACAGAAACAGACTAGCTATTGTTTGCTGTTATCACGATCCACTAGTATGGACCGAAAAAGACGAGGTTTTGTTAGTTTGCTATTATCAGGATTCAAATAGCAGGGACGGAAATAGACGAGGTTTTGTTAGTTTGCTGTTATCAGGATTCAAATAGCAGGGACAGAAATAGACGAGGTTTTGTTAGTATTTGCTGTTATCAGGATTCAAATAGCAGGGACGGAAATAGACGAGGTTTTGTTAGTATTTGCTGTTATCAGGATTCAAATAGCAGGGACGGAAATAGACGAGGTTTCGTTAGTTTGCTATTATTATGATCCAAAAGTAGGGACAGAAATAGACGAGGTTTTGTTAGTATTTGCTGTTACAAATATTAAGCAGTAGGGATAGAAACAGGCGAATTTCTACAAATATTTACTGTTACGATTATTCAGTAGCAAGCTGTTACCGTGATTCATTAGTAGGTACATAAAAAGACGAAGTTCTGCTTGCATGTGGAATGATAGGGACATAAATATAGGCGCAGAAGATATAACAAAAGGCAGGCAATTTTTGGTCTTCGTCAAATTAGCTTTGACTGGAAAATGTGTATATGCAGTTGCGTATTCAAATTCAACATTTGGCATTTCTAGCATGAATAGCATTTATCTCTAGACCAACTTTGAACCTGGTAGATATATATATTGCTAAAAATATCTTTTTTTTCTTCTGAAATAAATTTGCATTTATTGAGGAAATATATGTAAATGTACAATATATCAAGATATGTGGCTTTAATAATAATAATAATAATAATAATAATAATAATAATAATAATAATAATAATAATAATAATAATAATAATAATAATAATAATAATAATAATAATAATAATTTTATTAGGCAGGATTCTGCAACTAATAAATAGTGATGCAATTAATACACGCAGTCTTCGTTAATTTTTTTTTAATTGAATAACTCCAGAGTTTGATCTTTTCAAAACCATTTAAGCTATCAGACCGCATGTAATAGCTGGTCAGTGGCAATCTCTGTCATTCAAGCTATCAGACTGCATGTATTAGCTGGTCAGTGAAAATCTGTCATTCAAGCTATAGATCATTTCACGGTTATTATCTCCCCTTGAAAACACCAAAGAGCGTCTCTATGCAACTCACTTCCGGATAGTTTAATTAATAAAGATGGCAGAAGTATATCAAGAAAATATGTAAGACCGCTCACATTCTGTAAGCAAGATCGATATATCACTATCTCAAAAAGAAATTCTATCAATATTTGATCAATTGTTTTTTATCAGTTATTTTTTCAGTATCTTGCGCAGCTTTCAAATAAATGTTCTCTGCCAATTTCAAAACTTCATTATCTTTCCATTACTATCTCATGCTCTAGTTTGTATTATTTGATTGTGCGAAAGTCTATCGCTGCTTAAAATGATTTTTATTGCAATTTACCTCGCTTGAAGAATAATGAAAATATGTTTATTACAGCTTTAATCATTGCAGTTAATAGAGGTTCAACGACAACGAGAAAATTTTTTAACTTACATATCGTAGGTGGGTAGTGATTATATTGCGCGGAAAATATCACGATTCCGGAAATTGCCAACAGTAAAATAGTAAAAAAAAAAATATATAATAAAATAAAATTGTCGCCAATTAGCATAAATCCCTGAATGATCACTGTGAATACTGAATAATTTTCTCTACAAACAAAATCGCATTTCCATTTCTGTCAAATAAACTCGTCCAGTTAACACCTGACAGTTCACTACCGTATATATAAAATTTAATTTACCATGAATAAATTTAAAGAAGAAATAAAAACAATAATACTATGCAGTAAGTATATATATATATATATATATATATATATATATATATATATATATATATATATAGATATATATATATATATATATATATATATATATATATATATATATATATATATATATGTCACGTTCTACCTAGGTGGACGGATGTTTATTCAACTGACACTAATCCGGTGTTTGATCTGTGGACAAACACTGCGAGCAAGAAGCCAGCGAGATGTAGTCGCA
This sequence comes from Potamilus streckersoni, assembly GCA_016746295.1. Taxonomy (NCBI): domain Eukaryota; kingdom Metazoa; phylum Mollusca; class Bivalvia; order Unionida; family Unionidae; genus Potamilus; species Potamilus streckersoni. The sequence continues at coordinate 485,349 of JAEAOA010000545.1, forward strand.
AAAAGTTCACTATGCAGAACGGGGCTTGGTAAATTACACCTGGGTGCTAATCCTTTAATAGGACATCAAAAGAGCCATTGGTAATAAAATGATAGGCAACTTATATTGACAGTTCCGCTGATTTACAACTTGGAAATGGTTAGTCCACCGCATCCAATCAGAATTAAGCTAGTGGGTGGGCATACCTCAAAGTTTCGAGGATATTAAACTGACTCCATACCAGAATTATTTAGTAGACCGAGGCAGATTACTAGGTGATTGCACGATTAAAGGCTACTCCAAGATACGCACTCGTAAATTTGGCGTGAATCGCAGGGAAAAGATTGGAACAAAGAAAGCTTCAGAAGGTAGATATTCGTTTGATTTTTGACTCACACATTGCAACGCCGTAACTGTAAATACTAATATTATGTTTACGCAATTACTAATAGTATTGTTAGAATGAAGAATTACTTTGTAAAGTTTCATTTGTGTACTTATTTGAGATTTGTATTGGAGTTAGGAAATTATTTATGAAAGCAAGATTATGAATGTATGTTTGAATATGTTCAGAGCATAGATTGTTGCATATTTATATATTTGCATGATTTGTGATGCAAACTAAATGTGTTATTTATTATGTATTGATGTGAATGAATTATCGTTGCCTGTATACGAGTAATTGATATCGTGCTTTATAATGTGTTATTATGTTATGATTTTACATTGTGTTTACCATTCATGAATGTATGAGTATATCGGTGGAAATGGATGCGTGACCCATGAAATTTGGTAGCCTTATCTGATGATAAGCTATCTGGGTAGTGTTAGTTTATGTGCCAAGCAAAATAGTACACTCTCTTTGTGTTTTATAGGAAGCTTTCCGGGTGGGATAACTTCAGTTAGAAGGAGAATCCCGAAAGTCTGAGAGAGAAGACTGAAGTAAGACTGTCGGTACAGTCAGGGTCGACGGATTGGAGTCGACGGTTCGACGAGGAAGTCGACGGAAAGGAGGAGTAGAGGTGGAGAGCAAATTGGAAGAAGCAAAGGAGGAATAGAAGTGGAGAGGAAAGTTGAAGGAGTAAAGGAGGAGTGCCGGAGAAATTTAGATAGACAGATGAGTAGAACCAAGGACAAGGCGAAATTTTCACACTGATTCAGATGATGAAATAGGCACAAAAGGTTCGAGAGATTGGGAAGCTCGCATGTTGAAATTTTATTATTTATTAAATTGTTTTATTTAATTCACCCTTTGTACTTTGTATTTAATTGTTTAATTCCACCCTTTAGTACTTTTGGATTTAACTGTCGGCATTGCTGACTGAGGGCTCAGAACCATATTCACCTACTTGACTTCTAAACCATAATCGAGCCTGGGTGGATGCCATACCTAAATAAATATTGGAAACACCCCACCCCATTTTCATATAACCAAAACCATACACGGGTATAAAAATAATTATTTAACCTCATAATACTCTAGGGTATAGCTAAAAATAAAACCCTACCGTAACAATATAAATATATATATATATATATATATATATATATATATATATATATATATATATATATATATATATATATATATATATATATATATACATACATACATACATACATACATACATACATACTCGCTTTAAGAGGGCGCTTTGATCGGTCTTGGCCTTTCAGCAACTTTGACCCGTTATTCATAATTTTGACGCACTCTATCGCCTGAAACCACAGATCCAGCAACCTAGCCTACCAATCGGCCCTAGCCCCAGTCCCGCCCCTCCAAACATACCCACATCTCTCTCTCTCTCTCTCTCTCTCTCTCTCTCTCTCTCTCTCTCTCTCTCTCTCTCTCTCTCTCTCTCTCTCTCTCTCTCTCTCTCTCTGCATGCCATAAAAGTTTTGATTGAAATCCTCTAGTTAGCTCTGAATTCTAAAACCGTATATATATATATATATATATATATATATATATATATATATATATATATATATATATATATATATATATATATATATATATATATATATATATATATATACACACTCACACACACACACACTGGTCAAATATAATGAAGTGTCACATTCCCCAATAACCTGCGGCAAGCAGATTCGTTGTCAAGATTTTCCTAACCCTGACGAAGTTATTTCATTATAAATGTTTTCTTTATACGCCCAAATTAATTGTAACTCTAAACTTTTCATTATATGACCTATATGAGTTTCACTTTTAGATATACAGAGATGTTGTTTGATCTCACAAGCGTGTCACATTTCAACAGTGACTACTGAAACGTCGTAACAAAGATACAGACAACGCCGAAATGCTACGATCCATAAATTCCAAAGTTATGCCTTTCTTTCAGTGAAATATATAGTAATAATTAGTACTGGATGCCAAACATAAATAGGACAGGTCGTAAAAAAGTAGATTTAATATTGATCAAATTTACATACGTGAACGATAATAAGCTCATGAATTCGACATCCTCAAGGAAGCGAACAAACACCGAGGTGGCAGGGACACTATCGTAAATTGGTCCCAGTCAAATGTCTTAGGTTAATGCTAGGATGTGACTGTTACGGTGGGTTTTAGTTATACTCTTGAGTGTTATGCCCCCAGTGTTACGGGTTTTTTTTATTTTTATACCCTTGTATGGTTTGGTTATATCAAAATGGGGTGGGGTGTTTCCAAATTTATTTAGGTATGGTACCTCCCCCCCCCGGCTCGATTATGGTTTAGAAGTTAATTAGGTGAATATGGTTCTGAGCCCCCAGTCAGCAATGCCGACAGTTAAATTCAAAAGTACTAAAGGGGTGGAATTAAATAAAACAATTCTGCGTGGGTTCGAGTCTAGGATTCGGCGAATGTGGATATGTGAGAAAGCTTGCCAGTAGCTTCTCGTGGGTCGGTGGTTCTTTCCGGTGATTATCCGGTTTCTTCCTCCACCATTAATACTGGCCGCCATGAATAGCCTATCGTGTGCTGAAAAATGGCTTTAAGCTCAACAACAACAATTTAATTAATAATAAAATTTCAACATGCGAGCTTCCCTATCATTCGACCCTTTTGTGCCTATTCCATCATCTGAATCAGTGTGAGAATTTCGCCCTGTCCTTGATTCTACTCATCTGTCTCTCTAAATTTCTCCTGCACTCCTCCTTTACTCCTTCGACTTTCCTCTCCACTTCTACTCCCCCTTTGCTCCTTCGAATCTCCTCTCCACTTCTACTTCTCCTTTACTCCTTCAACTTTCTCATCGAACTGTCGACTCCAATCCGTCGACCCTGACTGTACCGACAGTCTTACTTCAGTCTTCTCTCTCAGACTCTCGGGATTCTCCTTCTAACTGAAGTTATCCCACCCGGAAAGCTTCCTATAAAACACAAGGAGGGTGTTCTATTTTGCTGGGCACATAAATTTGCACTAATCCCAGATAACTTATCATCAGATTAGGTCATCTAATTTCATGGGTCACACATCCATTCCCACCGATATACTCATACATTCATGAATGGTAAACACAATGTAAAATCATAACATAATAACACATCATAAAGCACGATATCAATTACTCGTATACAATCAACGATAATTGATTCACATCAATACATACTAACCAACACATCTATTTTGCATCACAAAACATACAAATATATAAATATGCAACTATCTATGCTCTGAACATATTCAAACATACATTCATAATCTTGCTTACATAAATCATTTCCTAACTCCAATACAAATCTCAAATAAGTACACAAATGAAACTCTACAAAGTAATTCTTCATTTTAACAATACTATTAGTAATTGCATAAACATAATATTAGTACTTACAGTTTCAACGTTGCAATGTGTGAGTCAAAAATCAAACGAATATCTACCTTCTGAAGCTTTCTTTGTTCCAATCTTTTCCCTGCGATTCACGCCAAATTTACGAGTGCGTATCCCGGAGTAGCCTTAATCGTGCAATCACCTTGTAATCTGCCTCGGTCTACTAAATAATTTTGGTATGGATTCATATCCTCGAAATTTAGAGGTATGCCCACCCACTAGCTTAATTCTGACTGGATGCGGTGGACTAACTATTTCCAAGTTGTAAATCAGAGGAACTGTCAATATAAGTTGCCTATCATTTTATTACAAATGGCTCTTTTGATGTCCTACTAAAGAATTAGCACCCCAGGTGTAATTTACTATGCCCTGTTCTGCACAGTGAACTTTTGGCGACTACGACTCGCTTGACTTCTTGCTCGCGGCGTTTGTCCACAGATCAAACACCGGATTAGTGTCAGTTGAATAAACATCCGTAAACCTAGGTAGACCGTGACAGTGACTCTATCAGCTATTATCGTTTTCTAATTAAAGGCATGAACTGTTTCAATCTGTATTGTTCTTGAAATTGATGCGAGGCATGTACATCTCCCATAGTTACTCTGCAGTACATATATAGTGATATACCAATAGTCGTCTAGTAAGAAGCGCTAACCCCCAGCCCCACCCCCAGCAGTAAACACGCGTGTTCAGGGTAAGCAGAATGTCTCACAAACGGCTTGGATGGCAACTATTTTTAATTGCATCACCTGTGTAGCACACAGTGTATTGAAGAATTATCGCCTAGGATAAGGTCTCCTGGTTGCGATGTGAACATCACATGTCAAAAATAGCCATCGGATGTGAAAACTGAAGACATAACTTTAGAGATGGGGTGCATAAACTTCTTTTGCTGTGAACTGCAATTGGTTTCTCTGGTCAAGTTAATAATGTTCTTATTTCTTATGTTTTATTTTAAGATAATCATCCACACAGACCACACCATCTCAAAAATGGACCTTTTTGACCTCACGTGTGTACTTTTATTATTTTTAAAATAATTGTTTTACTAGGTCAGTGAATACGGCATTAAATTTGTGCATAAAAGCTGTCCTTCACATCGTGAAGTTTCATGTTTTTGCCAGGATTAAGTTCACACCATTGATCGCTACTCTCAGATTTTGTCCACGAAAGGGGAACGTACGTTTGGGGCAATTAAACTATCGAAATACCGGTGTTACCTGCCTATGTCTTTAGAAGAATATTTATCTTTTCAGATTACCAATTTCTCCCATTGTTTGTAACTTTAATAAGTGGACCCACAAGCCGATTATCCAGTATTTACAAAGTTTAATTTTCACGCGATATTCTGTTGTCACGTGATGGGTTAATCTTTCAGAAAAGTAGTATTCCATCATACTTCTGCCTTTTTCTTAACGCGGATTATTTGCATTACGTGATCCCGAAATTTCGATCACGTGAAGAAACGTACAAAATATGTCAAAGTATGTTTCGGTCCGTTTCTACACAATGTCAGACTCGTCCATCGGCGTATTCAAGAGCCGAAATACGTTTTAGTTTTTGTACATTAGAAAATGAATATTCAAATAGTCCACATCATACATGTTTAAGTAAAGAATAAACTCTGACCACCCACCCTAATAGAACTGTCCATATATTCTAACTGACCATCCACCCCAGTAAACATGCCCAGATATCCGAAACTGACCATCCATCTCAATCGACTAAAACTGGGTGAGAACGTCTATCAGAAACTCTAGGTTTTAAACAGTAACTATAACCGATTATCGGCCAGTAACAAGAACTCTTTTAATTTCAATGTCTCCCACTCATTAAAAAACAAATATTTTCTTTTCAGTTTAATTAATTTTAATCAATTTAATTTTTAAATGTAATTTTTAATGTCAAATGAAATTTAAGTTATAATTTTTGAAAAGAAAATATGCAGGGATGCAGCTGACATGAGACCTTTTAAATATTGCAAAAAAAATTGCAATCAGTCACATGCACGTTTTTAAAGAGACGTTTTGTAAACACGGGTAAATACTTTTGATCAAGAGTTAGTGCCATTATTACTTCAAGCGTATATGATGCATTCGAGAGACCGTTCCTGACCAAGGAGATCATGTTCCTGGGTCAATAGAAAATTGAAATAGTTGCGTACGCAATCATTGCTTTCAAAGTAGCTGATCGTGCTCGAACATTCACACTTTCGTCTTACTGCCATTTTGTGCATGGATTTTCGCGATAGAAGGAGAAGAAAATGGCTAAATGTATACATTTGACAATATTATTTTGACTGCCGTATTATCGTGGCGAGATGGTGACCAAAGTGAAAGGCTTTGCTGAGGAAAACGTACCTCATAAGAATGACAATGAGTTCCGTCGCCATTTCAGTATTGGGAAATGGTATCTTGTTTTTGGCAGAGTCTGGAAATGCTTCGCTCGAGAAAAACAGGTTACGGGACCAAATTTCTTCTCCTAAGCAGCTACTGTTGTTTAATTAGTATATTAGTATTTAGAAAGTGTTAGAGATACGCGAAAATTATTCTGTGTTTCTTAGTACTATCTACGACTGTCCATTTTGTCTCCAAGGTTATAGCAGACAGTGGTAACAAATTTATCAAATGGTCTGATCATGACCGCTGTCAAAAAAAGTGTGGCTTCTTTTCATGCTGTCAGGGGTATTTCAAATGTTCCAGGGTGTGATTTATGGCATACATATCAGATTAATTAATCTTAAGGCAGGAGAAAGAGGTTATAGTAACAAAAAACGGCCTCCCATCAGTACATCTACAAATTGTAGACGCCAGGTTGTTTATAATAGGTGCATTTGTTAGATGGACGAGGTCAACATATAATCCGAGGGTACTCAGAATTACCCCCTTTTGCAAGAGAAAGGTGAAAACAGTTGGATCTTGAGGCGAGTGTTTCCAGTCGTTGATAGCGTTTGTCTTCATAAGAGAAGGTTGCAAACACCTTGCTTGGAAATGGTCACCTGTTTGCATAGCAAAGGGAATATAACAGAGCTCGATAAAGTATTATGACTCCGTATAGTCTTAAACTAAGTTACAGAACAGATCGAAAACCATCAAGTTTTTGTAAAATTCAAGAAATAATGTATTTCCCAAAAATACAATGCGACATTATAAAAAAACTGACAGTGAACTAAATGCCAAATAGTTCTAAAAGTTCTAACAAAGGTAACAGAGTACAGTATTCCGAATGAATTACAGTGGTGTTCCAAATAAATCAAATGTTGAATGCGCTAATGAATCCAAATTTTGAATGCGCTTATGTACCAATAATAGCATGGAATAGTAATGATGTATTAAAAGTCTTGATGCATCACAGTTATCAGTCCGATTAAAATCAGATCTCCGCTGTCGCACGTGAAGATCTGACAGCGACCGCCTATGTGTTATTTTCGGGTGACCTATGTCAGTCAAACAGATTAAGTCCTGTTATCTTCGCTTTTCGGAGGCTGGGAAGTGTGGGTGATGAGCATCAATGAGTGCAGAATGATTTGATTCACTTCAGATTTTTTAAAGCTGCATTTTTATTGGCTAATTCATAGATTACCAGAATATAACCCATAAGCAGTCGTTATCAGATCTTCACGTATGACAGTGGAGATATGATTTTAGTGATATTATTGCAATGTTATAATCCTAGTGTCTCTAAATGAATTTACAATAATCCCAAAATAGTGATTTTTTTTTTGTGTTATTATTCATTTTGTAATTCCGGCGAATAATTTAAATATGCAAGTCCTCTCAAATGTTCACTGAAACGCAAAAAAAAATTATTCCTTTAAAGACTGGTGTTAAGATAGGAATAAAGAATTTCTGTTTTCTACTCTCTTATCTAAAAGTTCAGATACAATAACAGAAAACGAAAAAGGGAAATTTTTTCAAGAAATTCATAATCAAGATTCCTTTTAGAAAATCACATGGTCAAAATGTCACATAGACTTGTTTATCTCCAAGTGATAATCTTAATGTATACTCTACAATCATTGGCAAATGTTAGCTATATAATATGTTGTTCAACAAAAATAGACATTAGTCATCCTACACTCATTTATGGATAAAGGTCAATCACAAGTTAAATATACATAACACAGGAATCAATCAAATTGTAGAAATGGACATTGATCACCTAAAATGTTGATTTAAAGATTTACTCGCAATTAACTGTTATGATTTTGAAAAGATTTCTAATCTTGCAATGGCAGCAAATGAATTGAATACGATGTGTATTTTAACAGATTGTGATATTCAAAATTTTCATCAGCATGGACGAGGCAGAGAATGCCAGTCAGTACCATCAAAATTTTCGCACTTTCGGTCATGAATCCTGCACGCAGCCATCTGTTCCTACCATGACTGTGAAAGACCCAAAATTTCTGGGCCAATCTATAAACTATATAAGCCATATACAGGTAGTTAATTTTGATATTTGAAAAGTCCCAAACCGTTCCGTGAAACTAGTCAAAAGAATAGGTACGTAATTCCTAAATATTTTACAGAAAATAAAACTAACAAAAATACAAAGAAAGTAACTAATAATGCATTATTTACAGAAAACTTAGATGTGATTTAGATCTTTAAATGTAGCTTGAACAATTTTTCAGTCATATCAGTAAACCTATGAATGCTGTCAGAATGTATTCATTTAGGAAGAGACAAAATAGAAACGGAATATAATGATCAAATTAATATGTCATAAAAGTGTCCAAATACCATTAAACAAATGGATAAAAAAACAACATTATATACGGAAACTTAACGAAGTATGACGCAAAAAATGAAATGTAATATTATATATACAGAAACTTACAGAAATATTAAAAATAATCATAACTAATGTATTATTTACAGAAACTAATCGATTTATTTTTAAAAATAACCAAATCTGTATTATTTACAATAAGTTTAGCAATACATATATCAGTTTATTTAGAGAATTTGTACAGAGGAAATATAGTGTTAAAATGACTTATTTTTATGCATTTACAAAAATCAATTTAACCTAATTTATACATTTATTTACACATTCTTAGTATCAAAGGATATACGTTTGATATATTTGAGAGTATTTTTATAGATGATTATATTAATATACGGTGATATTACACTGAATACTACACGGTACTTTTTCAGTTCCCATAGCAAACCTATGCAGAAACCATGATATTAAAAATTCAATAACTTAAAAGTTTTGAGTGCTCATGACCAAACCATTATTTATCACTATAGATGAATCCTGGAGGTTAGCTACTGTGTAGAGGAAAGGATATGAGCCGCGGCATTTTTCTTGACCTGCAATATGTTTGAAGCACGTTCTTTCAATTCCGCACCAAAGAGTCAGGTGCTAGTTTTACTAATGAGTGTTCCAAGCGATAGAATGATAAGGGGCTGAAATTCCATCAATAAAACAATATACCAGTGTTTTTACTTACAACTAGGATAAGCTCTCAAAAAATTCCTTTTCCTAAAACATAGCTTACATTATTAACCAATCTAGGCAAAACAAATCCATATACACTCTATAAAATGCTCTCCCATTTCCATGCTGGTTACCATTTTTCTATACCATTAGTACCGTGTGTCCAGTATGGATTTCCCTTCTACAAGTCAACGATGTGTGAAAAACTTGTATTGGACGAGACGTAGAGTGAAATACAGGTTTTCCGCACATCGTTGACAAGTGCAATAGAAACACATCATATTTATTCAATGCAAAATGACCTTTTATAATAAATCCTACATTTTTCATGAAAATATGTAAATATTCTTATTCAATCACTACACAATATGTTATGAAAAAGCAAC
>JAEAOA010000545.1:1100000-1370000 GCA_016746295.1 Potamilus streckersoni
TTGGCACTAAAGGAACATGATGGGCATTCTGGATATTTTTGAAAATTTAATTTGTGACAAACAAAATTAAAAATATAATAATGTAATAATCATTTGCTTCATTATAAATTGTTGATCTGATGCATTTTTTGCCAGAGATTTCCTAGGAAACCTCGGACGATGTCCTAGGAAACCTCTGACGGAGTCCTAGGAAACCTCTGACGATGTCCTAGGAAACTTCAGACGATGTCCTAGGAAACCTCGGACGAAGTCCTAGGAAACCTCGGACGATGTCCTAGAAAACCTCGGACAAAGTCCTAGGAAAGCTTGGACGATGTCCTAGGACACCTCGGACGATGTCCTAGGAAACCTTGGACATCTGAGTATAAAAACCTTGGACATATATAAAAAGTTTTTGTCTGTAAATAGTCACTGTAACCTCGGAAAGTAAATAACCAATACTCCGAGGTTTTTCCTAGGAAACCTCGGAAAATGTACAGCCGGGTCTGCCTTTATTTAATCCCAGTAACAATGACAGATTTTTTTTAAAAAAGAGTCTAGCCATGATATCTGAAATTTTGAATGTAAGCTTATTGTCTTTTATAGTTTTTATTTTAAAGTACATGTAAATAATTATGCACTTAGCCTAGTTCCCAGTCCTATCATAGCTAGTTCCTGTATGTATGACTGGAACTCTGTATCTCTATGAATGACCATACAGCAACAAAATAGATACCAATGATCTACATGTAATAATTTGTAATAATGACCCCTTGATTAGTGCCAATTATTCTAATAATAAACAAACATAAAAAATAAAAAAAGATTTTGGCTACTGGTGATAGATGCTACAGTCCAATGATAAACCAGGCTTTTCCATGGTATAGCAGTAGTTAATACCTATTTGTCTTTAGGTTGATAAGTATTGCCTGGGGGTGAATATGATCTTTTTCCATTAAACCAGAGAAAATCATTGGCTGGATTTGATTGATAGTGTTAAAGACTTACCCAGTTGGTTGTTTATTTGGGGGATATTACAGTGATTATATCCCAATCACCTGCTATTGTCTATTAAGTTGGTGGGCCTGGGTTACACCTGTTTTTTAGAGTTAATTCCTGTAAGTCTTCTTTGAATTAAGCCACTGACTTTTGTTTAGAGTAAATGATTATGTTTCTGGACAAGATAACTGTTTCTTTTTATTTCTTTAATTGTTAGATATACAATGAACATGTATAATTTTTTTTATTTTCCCAAAGCCCAGTCAAAAGTCTTTACAGTGGATATTACAACTGGTAACTAATAATGGTAACAATGGATGAACCTCCAACTAAAAAGAGACAACTTTTAATGCTGAAGAAAATATAATTTAAAGATGTGAAAATGAGCAGACCACTTGTAAAATAGTGGTGTAACATTGATAAAACAAATTTAGTGTACAAAGGAAAAGGAGTAAATCATAAACAATTTCATATGCTAATATATGTAATACATGTACATGTTATCCACAAATAATAGAATATGTATGCAGTGATTGTGGTTAGTTTTCTTTAAATTGTTCTAAAACTGGACCTTGGAAATGAGTCTTTTTGTACACACCTGTTATGAGAGATCACCTGTCTTGACCAACGTTTTTTGGTTAGTAGAAGGGGCAGTCTCTCATAACAGGTTTACTATATTCATGAAAATATGGCCTCAAGTTCACTTTTCTTACAGAATGACATTTATTCTCAAAGTAAGAATTCAAACAAAACAATATAAATACCACGGTAGATGTCTTCAATTTACACAAAAAAAGAGTACACTATATGCATTAAATCCTTAATTATAACAAGATTTTACCTTTATACAAACAAACTCGTTACATATACATGGAATATATCTGGATTTACCTACCTAGCAGATATAAATCCATCAATACAATATCAGAGATTCTGTTACTCTTGGCATGCTAGGACAGAAAACTTTCTCCAGACTGTTTGTACTATCAATTCACTATCCCTTCCAAGACTGTCCCCAAAATTAGTCAGTCTATAGCTATGGTCATAGTCACAAGTGGATAACAATGGATCTTGTGGCCATATTTTACAAAACATGTGGTCAAGACCAGACACATAGTAAGTACATACATGCAGTATGTATAGTTTTATTCAACCAACAAGTTGTGTTTGTCAGGTCATGCTCAATCAATACATGGCCCAAGGTCATAGTCCATACAGCTAGTATTAGGTTGTATTCAGTGAGCCACGTGAAATTGGATACTGTACTTGATTTACCTTGGTGAACTGATCCACAACCAGTAACAACACCTATTCCCCCTACTATAGAGGGAGATAAATGCCATAATTCATGCATTTTCTACTAGTATATGATGTGTATTCTCTTCTGGAATATTATATATTTCTGTGTCTTTCTGTGTCTAAGATGTACATTGATGACTGCATTAAATTCGATAAGGGTAATATTGGATTATTGCCATTTCATATCTTCAAATTCTAAGTGCATAATTTCAATATTAAACACATCTACATTCCACAGTACATTATTCAATTTCTAAGTCTACTTGCATTTAGACAGTTTCTTGATTACCTATTATTCACCATAAAAATACATAACATTAAAAACAATTGTAATGTAGCACAGTGGAAGTTACAACTATGATGTTAGCACAGTGGTTCTTAACCTTGGTTGGATCCCCAGGAGTTTGGTGAGTCAGTCTTAGGGGTTCGGTGGAGGATAAGACACACCTGACTCATATGATTGGTGATGACATGCCCTCCTTGGCCATCATTGGCTGCAGGTGATCAAGCAACATCGCTTGGCCTATCTGTGCTGCAGGAAATTTAGTTCGCCCAGTAGTTGTCTTGTGACTTTCATGATGGTACCTCCTGTGATTTCTTTCTTAATATTTTAATCCCTTCATACTATGTAGAGCAAAAAAAGAAAGTGGTTGAACGAATATGTACAATATAGATTCACATATATAATGGAACATGATGGGAGTCAGCATCCGAACTGCATTATTTGCAATGCCAAGTTGAGCAATTCTAGTCTAGCACAGGCAAAACTAAGAAAACACTTCCTTAAGCTGCATGGAAATGGAAAATACAAGAACACAACACTCGTTGAATTCAAGGTGAAGAGAGCCAGATTCGATGAAAAGGCTACTTTGCCTGTTCTTGGCTTTGTACCCATCAACAAATCGATCCTCACAGCATCGTACGAAGTTTCTTACCTGATCACAAAACAGGGCAAATAACACACCATTGGTGAAACACTCATAAAACCAGCTGTGTTGAAAATGGCGAATATCATGCTGGGAAAAGCAGCTGAAGTAAAGTTATCCCAAATTCCTCTTTCAAATGACACCATCAGCGACAAAATAGAGGACATGAGCAAAGACATCTTGGCTCAAGTAGTTGCAGATCTGATTTCAGGCCTGACAAAATTCAGCCTTCAACTCTACGATACCACAGACGTTTCCAATCTAAGCCAGCTTGCTGTATTCATGTGCTATGTGAAAGGCGACTTGATAATGGAAGATTTTTTTATTTTGTAAGCCTCTTACAACAACTAAGGCAGCTGATGTGAAGAAACTTGTGGATGACTTCTTCAAAGACAACAATCTTTCATGGGATATGGTTTCTGCAGTTTGTTCAAACGGAGCTCCAGTCATGCTAGGAAGAAAATCTGGTTTTGGTGCACTAGTGAAAGCTGATGCACCACACATCATTGTTACGTACTGTATTCTGCACAAGCATGCATTGGTAACAAAACCTTACCTTCAACACTGGCAGAAGTATTAAAAATTGTAGTGGAATGCGTGAACTATGTTCGAAATAGTGCTCTGAGGCACCGCATCTTCAGTGAGCTGTGTAAAGAAATGGGCTATGAATTCAAGGTACTTTTGTATCATTCTAACGCTAAGTGGTTATCCCCAGACAGGTGCTGAATCGTGTTTTTGCCCTGCATATGGAATTAGCCATGTTTTTGCAAGAGCAACAACATTTTCATGCAGATTGCTTAAAAAATTCTGAGTTCATTCTCATTTTAGCGTACATGGCTGATATCTTCCCAGCTCTCAATTAACAGATGCAGGGTGGTGGAGTCAACATCATCGAAGCGGATGAAAACCTGAGACAGCCGTTCACGTTTAGTGTTGAGACAACATATGTCAATGATGAATACCTCTATGAAATCACTGAAATTCAGCAGAGCCAGGCCAACAGCAACTCTTCAGAAAAACAACGCTCTCAACATTTTGGTGTCAACAAATGGTAATGTACCCTGTTATTGCTAAGAAAGCTCTGGAGATTTTCATACCGTTTGTTACAACATATCTTTGCAAGCAATCATTTTCAAGGATGTTGGACATAAAAACAAAGAAAATGAACAGGCTTTGTTGTGAAAATGACATACGAGTGGCACTTGCCATGGTGAAGCAGCACATTTCTGAACTGGTCTCTGAAAGGCAACAGCAGAAGACACACTGATTTGCAGTAAATATTCATTATTATGTTTTTGTTTTTGTGTGAAAATCATGTTTTAATGGTTTTGTTCTTTGAACACAGTGATGTTAACGCATGGTTCATTTTGTGCACCAGTAAAATATACACTTACACTTTGAATTTGAAAAATATCATTTTATTTTTCCAATTAAGAAGGGTTCAGTGAATGCGCATATGAAATTGGTGGGGTTCAGTACATCCAACAAGGTTAAGAACAACTGTGTTAGCATAATGGAATATTGTATACAACACCATCTGTTGTCAAAATGGGACATTATTGTTATGACCCATTAATACACAGATGAAGCAGCAAGATCAATCACTTGAGAGAACTGTCCTGGGACCAGTATGTTGCAGATTCTAACCATGGAAAGAAAACATCAAACATTTGTCAACTTCCCATTTCTTGCACTGAGAGACAAAGATAGTAAACTTACTATATATTTTTTCTAGTAATCTCAAAACAATATTGTCAAAATAGCAGTTTCTTTAAAATGTATTTATTAATCTATTTATTTGTTTACTTATTTATTTATTTATCTATTTACTTATTTATTTATTAATATGAGCATGTTAATTGGGATTCAGGGATTGTTCAATGCAATCTCACCAACAATAGAAAATCATCTGGTATAGATGCTGATGTATAACATAATCTAGAATACACTTCTACTGTTCTGGTTGGCCTAGGTGGTTAGAGCATCCACCTTGGATGTGGGAAGTCACAAGTTTGAACAGAGGCCGAGTCATACCAAATACATAAAAATAGTACTAGCAGCTGCCTTGCTAGGTGCTCAGCAGTTCAGCATTAAAAGGTTAGCGCTAGGACTGGTCAGCCTGGTTCAGGATAATGTGACCATTTGGGACATGATGCTGCATGTCTGCAGCATGATGCTTCATTGTTTGACATCACTATAAACTGCCACACTGCAGACATCAAAGCAATAGGGCTGAAAACTTGTTCAAGCTACATTAAAAATCAAAATCACATACAAACAGAGAATACCCTTCCATGTTAAGTGATATAATGACGATTCCAGTACACACCCCTCCTCAGGACAGAAGCTCCTTAACAGTGGTAGGAAAAAAGCCTGTTGGGAGTAGATTAGCAGCCTAACTTTGATATTTTTTTTTACTTATTTTCATTGTCCATTTTGACAGAATTGTTTATGAATTTGATGGCAATTTCATTTATTTATTTGTTTATTATACAGATTTTAACAGTATTTACAAAGATGCACATTTATAAAGGTCTTCCTTGCACAATTTAATATTATTTACTGGGTTAAAAAAAAATATTGGAATATTTTCAAAAATAACAAAATAATCAAATTTATCTCACACTAAGGCAACAAAGTATTATTATTACAAAAAAAATATTCAAACACATTCAAATAATCATTTTAATGTGTAGAATTATATAATTAAAAACATCAAGCATGTAGTCAAATCTATTTTAATGCTTACAATATATATATATATATATATATATATATATATATATATATATATATATATATACACACACACACACAGTAGTTCCCCTCTTGAACGGACCCCCTCACCAGCGGCCACCCACTCCTTACGGCCAGAATCTGAAAGCACCAACGAATTTTTGTTCAAAATTACCCCTCAGGAAAGGCCACCCAGCTAATGTGACCAGTGGCCAGCATATTTTTGCAAAAACATAAAATTTACCCCTCACAAACAGCTGCATTTTATTTTGTAATATGTCTCTAGAACAATTTTTTTTTCTAATTGTGTTAAGTAATCTGATTTCTGTTTCCCAGGTCAGGTTTTCGTTCCCTTAAAAAAAGTGTTCTACCTGTACCACTAAGGTTAATATTATATCCTTTGCACCTCACCAGAAGCCACATTTATTCAATAAAGCCAAGAAAGACTCAAATTTTAATCCATACATAAAGGTAATCCATATATCCTTACTGCATGTTATCATAAGAGGTCTGGTTTATCCACTGATAATTGTTAAGATTGCACTTATTAATTGTAGTAATATGGAGAAGTGGCAATATTGCTGTACAATACAAAAGTCTGCCTGGAAAATGGTTTGATAGCCTTTAAGGCTTTCCTTTGCAAGAGGTTGAACTTAATAATTAATGGCTATTAAACAACAATGGTAAAGTTTATAAATCCTAAAGACCTCATGTGCTATTATTGTTCATACATATACCAGCTGTTTTTCACACTTAGTAAAAGAAAAAAAATATAAAAACAATAGGGTACCAGACTTCGACTAATGAATCACCTGACAATCACTGCCTTTAAAAATATTGAGCATCTTGTTTAAATGAAGAAGAAAAAATTGTTTTATCAGTCATGTAGTTGCAACATTGATGATTATAACTGGAGGTAATGTCAAGATCACATGGTCAGCATTGGCTAAAAATGGAAACAGGGTACTAGACAAAGACTGAAAATTCACCTGACAACACAACTTGTGGCTTTTTTAGGAAGAAAGCATTTCGTCCGCTCAACAAATGTGTTGTCTGCATAATTAAATCACATACAGTTAGCAACATTGGAATAACTCATTACCAAACATTAACATGTTATCATGTAAACGAAGATTATTTCAGAAAACGTAAGGGTATTTCTGTTCCTTCTGTCCATCTGTACATTCTGCCTGTAAATATAGCTTGTTCTTAATTTGTGCTTTTAGTTAATTCAACAAACTTATTTTATATGTTGTTGGTATCATAATTATAAAAATACACCTAAGAAGGGTATAGGTTTTTGCTTTCCATTCATTGAATCTAAGAGGAGGATATTGGATATTCACTCTCTATGAAACAAACTGTTTCTTCTGTTTCTTCCAATGTATTATCTTTCATTGACTTGAATTAAGTGAGAATTTTGACTATTTTTGTTCTAGCCCAAGAATCATTTGTGATTTTACTGTCTGGCAAAGATGTGCAATATAATTACAAGCACCACTTGCACCTTAAGGAAGCAAGAGAAAAATTAATTTATAAAAGTAGAGTAAAAGGAACTTCTGATTGAATTATTTCAATAGGGTACCAGACTGTGAGTAATGAATCACAGGACAATTGCTGCTTTTAAAAACATGTTTTCTTTTTTAAATGCAGAAAAAATTGTTTGATCAGTTTTGTAGTTGCAACATTGATAATTATAATCAGAAGAAATTGTCAAGATCACAGGGTCAGCAATAGCTAAAAATAGAACACAGCATGGTACCAAACAAAGATGGAAAAATCATGTAAAATCACTTGTTGCTTCCTTTATGAAGCCATTTCGTCCTATCAACAAATATTTCGTCTGCATAATTAAATCACATACAGATAGCAACATCCAAATAAATCATTACCAAACATTAACATGTCATCACATAAATGGAGATGATTATTTCAGAAAAAGTCTATTTCAGAAAAAGTCAGTTTTTATAGTCTATGACATCGCAGGGGGGGGGCTTGTCAAACAATTATATGTAGAAAAGACTAGAATAAACAATTTTATGTTGAAAAGACTTGAATAAACAACATCGTAACCAATAAGAAATTTATTCAGCAGCAATGGAAAAATGGAGAAAATGGAAAGCCAATTGAATATGTACCAAAATTTAAATAACGAGAAAAATATGGTAAAAATAGGACACTAAGGCAGCAAGGTAAATAATACCTACCATATGCTTCAAAAATAATTTCATTATCTTAAACATTTTGACTCAGTAGGCTTGAAGTAACCAACCATAAATAAATACCTGTTTACTCATCTATAGTAATTGTGCTACTCAATCAAGCCAGTGTTCATACCCTAACTGATTGTCAATGATGCTGAGGTCAATGGTTAGTTAGTCCAAAATAATGGGAGAGGAAAAGGGCCAAATAATTTAGTACCACTATGATGCAGAGCATCTCATCCAACTTTAGATTTTACAACAATTAACTGGTGTGGAGTAATGTTTTAGAACAAATGGCTACTGACATTTGCTGCCAGACAAAAATACCCCTTTCACAATTCAATTTCATACTTAAACAATTACCTGGTTTCTGTCAGAAAACAAAAGAAAAATTTGCCAATTATAAATAAAAGGAATTGCCAAGATAACCAGCTGTCAATATCAAAGGTGAAATGATAATGTGTTGAACATTATGAATTTGTGTTCAGTAAGATGAAACACAAAACTAATGTATCAATGATGATTAGTTATAGGAATATACTGTATGCTGGTTATACAACATCTATAATTAAAGATGGGTCATTTCATATGATTTACATCATGTTACTGGATTGCATATGTCTGAAAAACAGCAATTCTTGAGCTTTTTGGGTCGAATAAATAAAAAAAATCAATTGACATGTGATTTGGAAGAATGAGAGTTGGTAAAAACAATAAATAAACAAGAATATGAAATCTGCACAGTTATCAGTCTGTACACTATATTATAGTACCAGTCACATAGTAAACTCAAAGCAGCCCTTAAATCATTGAAGTTTTTATTTTCCTTTATTTTATGTTGGAAAAACTGTTGGAAAAACTGATAAATATGCACATGCAAAATAATATCATAAAAACAAGCGTAATAGTTTATGTTTCCTGACATACAAAAAAAAAAACGAGCATGTCACTGTTGTGTGCAGTATGATCAGTATGGAGAACAGAACTTGCCAACTTTGCCCAGACATTGCTTTGTTTTTTATATCTATACATGTTGGGATACTGAAAAGAGTAGAACTTTTAAATGCACATAAATTTTGGGATGTGAAGAATTAATTATAACCCTTTGACAAGGGTAGCATTAAATCAGATTTGATGTACATCAACAAAGGAAATCCACATGAATCTATTTGTGAATGCATGTGTGATTTGTTTTTTTAACATAGGTTTAATAATTTTTCAGTCATATTAATAGAGATCTGCATTGTGACAGTTTATATTCTAGCACTGGGGCACACATATTGCATTATGTCCCACCCAGTCATATTGTCCTAACACCATGTCCTCACACTAACCTCTTATTGCTGAGTACTAAATAAGCTAGTACCATTTTTATGTCTTTGGTAAGACTTGACCAGCTTTCAAACCCACAACAGGTAGGCAGGTGCTCTAACCACTTAGGTCACCAGAGCAGTTGGATCTATTTGAGAGCCTGTATTATTCATTTTGTTTATAAATGACTTGCACTTGTATATGACACTCAAAAACTGATCTATATGCTGATGATACTACTTGGCATAAGTCTGATTATAATGTTAAACCATTCACAAACATTTGGGTGAAGATTTCAAGTTGAACACTGATACTAACTGAATAACATCTTTCTATCAATCTTCTAAAACCTAAGGCAATGTTGATTGGAACATGACAAAGATTATCAGTGAACAAAAAAAAAAATCAAATCTTGAACTGTATACTGGATATTCAAAATCTAACTTTTGACACAGAAAAACTCTTGTGAGCTCATGCTGACAAGAATCTTGACTGATGCAAGAAAATGAAAACATATTTGCCTATTATAAGCTCAAGAATTAATCTTTACAGAGGATAAAATGTTACCTTCCACTAAAGATGTCAAAATTTTCATAAATTTCAAATATGGGTACCTGTCAATCAGTTACTGGGTAGGTTTGAAGGGAAATTGTATTAAATCTTAACCTTAACTGTTGTGGTGTAGGTTCACTTATGTAACACCCCAAGTGAGGTACAAGCATAATTTATTATTAATATAAGTGGCTAAAAGCATAATGAGCATAAAAAGAGAAATCTATACATTACACACCATAACTACAAAAAACTATGAAAAACGTACAAATTCATTTTAGTTAATGTGCATTTTTTATTTACTTAGCTGGATCTGCAGTTATATTTTTTTCACAAATCAGCAAAATCCATGTGGATTAGTATTTCAGGAGTAAAGACAAAAGAAATGGATAAATTATTGATGCATAACACTCACTGTAACTAGTCTACATGTGTACAGCAACTTTCACAAAGATAGAATGGTCTAGCTTTAAGTATCAGTGTTGATTCTTAAATGGGTCCCACAAGAAAGGAGAAGTGTCCTCATTTGTATTATTATTATTACCCCACTCCCTTGATATCTCGAGACTGGATAACTCATGAACCCGCTTATAAGGCTGTGTCTGGCATGGCTCCGATTTTTTTCAAAGAAAATATATTTTAAAATGTGTTGAACATGAAAAGTCATGATAAGAAATGGTAAATTGGTAAATTAAACCTTGATATATAACTCATTTGTATCATCAAAAATGGTGATTATTGCCCGTAAAGATAGAATCCATATTGTGAAATTTGCAATTTCTAAAAAGATAGGTTTTTTTCTTTAGTTGTTAATTGCTAATTATAGTTGTTAATATACTGTAAATTGTAAATAAACATCACTCAATGAAAAATTCTGGTAAATGCTAACATGTGGCAACAGAGAATGAAATAGACACTAATTAAATGTCTTGCTAGGTGAAATTCACATTATAATCCTTTAATTTTGTCTCAACCCTATAATCCCAACATACATGAAAAGAGTCAGTCAAGGTCACATTGAAACCCTTGAGTCAACCATCACATCAAAACCCTACCCCTACCAGCTTTGTTTTGATTAACAGCTTGGGAAAGTGTTTGTTACAATAAAAGAATCAATTAAAAGAGACAGTTGTTTTATCACTTTGTATTTTGTATCAAATCAAACAAGGTAAGTACAATAAAAGAAAGTTCAAAGGCTGCCAATAGGAGCATACATTCTTGTATTCATTACTATTATACCTGAAAAATATAGCCTCACTCACCAACAACTTCAAACAGATGTGACAGCTATGACTATAATTAGAAACAAGATCTCTGCTTATTATAAATAAACAATACGAAGACGTCTGTTTTGATTAATAAAATTCACTGGCATTGTGCAACCAGACCAACCTTTGAATTTTGAAAGTTAGCCGTCATACATTATTTCTATTTGAGATACTACTAGTTTTTACCATAACTATCTTAAGAATTATAATTCCAAAAAAATTAACATTTATGGCATGGTGACATGGTATAACTGGGGCACCATGCATTGTCAAAAGCTGATGAATAAACATGGTCTGTTCTAACAAGGACTTATATAGCCCTAAATGTATACTAATTATTTGTAAATGTGACCATGGAGAGCAAAGGAATTAAACGAGAAATGTACTCTGACTGAAAAGCTGTGCATCATGGATAGTGTTCATAATGATGAAGCAAGATAAAAAATTGCATTAAACTAAAAATTGCTGAGTCAACATTTAAAGGTTGGCTTAGGGATGAGCCGAAACTTCGAAATTACTCACATGATGTTGATTCAGATGAAGGGATGAAACGAAAACGAGAACGACTGCAAGCAATAACGAATTAGATGATGCTGTGTACACATGGTTCACGCAGCAAAGTGTCACAAACCAAAAGTGTTATCATGTTCTAATTTATGTCATTTTAATTTTTTAGACCCCTTTAAATTCATGTTGGTAATGGTTAACCCTTGTGAATTTATTTTCTTCCATTTTACTTCTACCGCAAAAAAAATCTACACATCGTTTGATCAACATTGTATTTTCGAAATGTGTTGATCTTTTGTATTTAAAAAAACGGTCTACTTTGGATCAAACAATAAAACTAGAATGTATACCATTCACAGCGAAAATTAGTGATTTAGTACACAATGTGAAGTCGTACATGTGCTAAGTGAATGGAAACCAGTGAAATAATGTTTTGATGATCAATATACTGCAAGTTATCCTGAAATTAATGTTACTCTGAGGAAAAAAAAAATATACCGATATGAAGAGATATTTATTAACTGTTGATCTTAGCACTTAATTAATTGAGTATTCAACACTGTGACATGCCAAGCCAACCCCACCTCCTTTTGCCTATAGGTAGATCCCTTTGTTAGTTTTGTTGTTTGGTATAGGTCCCTTGATAACTCACACCCTGCTTATATCAGGTTGATGTTTTTGGACTCCTATGTCCACGAGTTATCTAGGGAGTGGTGTATATAGTACATGTATGACAAGTAAATTGTAAGCAGCCAATTGTGACAATCCACAAACTTAAAGAAAGGACAGAAAGAATTATCCTAGATTTACCATATGATCCAACCTACACAACTTTTTTCATGGAATGGAAAGGAATCCAATTTAAATACAGATTAGCCTAGCAAATATTATTATTAATGTTCAAAAGTCAAGAATGAACGTTGCCTTCAATATCTGCATGGTATCTTTCATTATGAAACCAAAGAACACCATGATACTAAATGCAGATCAACTACAAATGATAAGTACAGAAAACCATTTCCCAAAACAAATATGTTTAACCCTGGTAGTGGGAAGCCATATATATATATATATATATATATATATATATATATATATATATATATATATATAGTTTACGGTACCTGAATGGTAGCCATAAAAATATAGTAGCCATAAAAATATGGTTTCGTACAATGACATAAAAGGATGTTAAATGTTCACCAATCATCAATCTCATGCTAAAAATATTACAGAAAATACCAAACAAGATGGTCCAAAAATTATATCACATGTGATTGAGTCTAACGGACATTAAAATGAATGATAATAACAAATTTGCCGGGAAGGTTGTCAACAGACGACATCGCTAAAAACAATATGGTGGTTGTGTATGGTGATGAGGAATAATTCTTGCATGAGTTGGTGTGTGAGGAGGATAGTGAATTTGAGGGGTATGATGAGGCTGATACTCTTGAAGTTGATGATGATGATGATGTTGGTGACAGAGAAATTGATATGTTTGAGGTGTGGAAAGTTGGTGACATAAACGTAAGAACAGAGCCCAGTTTTACATCTATACCTGGTATATGGGCACCTGTTTAGCAACTTAAAGAGCCCTTAGACTATTTAAATCTGTTAATTAAGGACGATGACTATGATGAAATAGCTACAGAAACAAATAGGTTAGTTAATCTTCTATAAATAATGGGACAATATCATGCCAGTATAACTTACTTTCAATATTCATGAGTTAAATTTTATTTTATTTTATAATTGTCAATTATGGCAATTCATAGTCATATAAATATTGTTGAAATGAGTATTGTTTTGTTTCATCAATAACATCATTTACAAATTATGATAACAAGGTTGTGAGTAAATAATATTTATGTATATTTGTTAACTAAGATACTTAAAACAATAAAATTTAATTTGCATTAAGTTAATTACTGACATGACCTGTACAATTTTGATGTTAAGACTAAACAAAACAATTATATTGGTAGAAGCTGTATTATTAAAAATAATATTTGATTCATTAAAAAAATATCAGTCAATATAGTTATATTTTATATGGGGTTTTTTGTTCTTTGACATATCTATATTAGTAATTGGGTGTATTTATTTCAATGAACAATTTTTGGACATTATTTTTTTCTGATATGCTGATGAGTTCTTGCAATAGAATCATGAGCTCTTAAAACCAAAGTCCAGGTTTAGGCACTGGTGTGCTGCAAGTGGCAAGGAAATAAAGTATTTCTAGCCTTTACTATTGCTATGGGACTGATTGTGATGCAAGATGTCCAGGTGTAATTTAGTTGATGTGCATATATTTTATATGTAAAAACAAATTTATTTTTATGTATTAAAAATTGAAACAATAACAGAGATATTTTCCATTTGCACAACTTTTTTTCATCATTTAATAAAAATATGTAATGTTTATGATGATACAATGTAATATAATATAGAACTTTATTTGGCATGTGTTTTGTATATGCAGGAATATTGGAGCACAGATCCAGTATGTCAACATCATTTTTTCCTCCTGTCATGTCAAGGGATAGATTTCTCATCCTCATGAGCTTCTTTCATCTTTGCAACAATGCAGAATATGTTGCCAGAGGTAATAAAAAAAAAATTAATGTTTAACCCTTTCATCACTAAGTAACTTTGTAGGCATAGAGTCCTCAACACTAAGTAACTTTGGAGTTGTAAAGCAAAATGACTTGTGGACTTTGAAACAACATAATTTTGTCAATGTTAAAGATATCTGGCTAGATTAGGTGTCAAAATCAAGGTTAAAAATCAGATTTTATGACTAATTCATTAAAATGTGCACATCTATTACAACTGTTAAAATCCAGATGCAAACAGGTAACACAACAGGTAAAATACAATTATTTTATTACCTCTTAGAAAACTTAGAAAGTTCTCAAAACTTGTTCAATTGACCCTAGATGTATTAGTGAATAATCACAGTAACAATACAAGTCTTTCTTTCATGGTGTCCATAATATATAAGATTCTATAAAATGAACCAAAATAATCTCCAAAGTGAGATCTGTCCACACACCTATAACGCTCTGCCACGTTTGATCGTCACATTGAAGTTCGTTAAACGGATAATTTTTCCAAAAACTTCATCTGAATAGAATATTTGAAAATATTCCAAAGCTTTCCTGGAGCGATCTAACACTCGGGTGTGCCCAATTCTGTCAGAAAACTGAAACAAATCTCTTTGGTTTTCGGGCTTCGTGCAAACAAAACCACGTGGTGCGCACAATTCCTCTGGTTCAAAACCTTCAAAGTTTTCTTCATCGTAATCACTGTCACCCACAAGTGCATTTCATTGTCTCTCCAGACATCTTCTCTCATTTTCATCCAAATTTACCAGGTTGAAATTATTCAAATCCTCCAATAACCTCCTCTGAAATTTGTTCAAACTCTGCCATTTTGGATACAAATTTCAGCATTCGGAAAAACAGTTCGTACTTTGTTCAATATTTCTAATTGTATACAAGCTAAACTCACGAGATAATCCAAATATAACATCTACATTACAAGAAGGAAGTTATTAGAGGTATCCCGAAAGTTATTTAGTCGGGTACTATATCGTTAAGGAAGAACACTGCTCTAGACCAAGTACTCGGTCCATAGTGTTTACGGACTTACTTCCCCTGGACCGATTTTTCGGTCTGTAGTGATGAAAGGGTTAATACTTCTCAAAAACATGATATGTCCAAATCATCATATTATAAAAAATATTATAATTATCATATAACTATGACCTCGATATAAGTGAGGGCGCGAGTTATCGAGGGACCTATAATAAACAAAGGGACCTATAATAAACAACAAATATAACAATGGGATTGACGCATAAAGAAAAGGGGGGTGGGGTGGCTTGGCATTTTGAATACTCAATTAACAATCGCGCTAAGATTAACAGTGGATAAATATCTTTTCATATCGGTGTACTTTGTTTAGTTTTTCCTCGCAGAGTAACATTAATTTCAGGATAACTTACAGTATATTGAGGAAATCATCTAAACATTATTCCTCCTGGTTTCTGTTTGCTTAGCACATTTGTATTACATCACTTATTTTTGTGGTAAATGGTATACATTGTTATTTTATTGTTTAATCCAAAGTAGACGTTTTTTTTTTTTTTCAAATACAAAAGATCGACACACTTCGTAAAAACAATGTTGATCAAACGATGAGTAGATTTTTATTGCAGTAGAAGTAAAATGGAAGAAAAAAATTCACAAGGTTTAACCATTACCAACATGAATTTAATGGGTCTAAAAATTTAAAACAACATAAATTAGAACATGATAACACTTGCAGTTTGTGACACGTTAGAGAAATATCACTTCTCATTTTGAAAAATTGCAAATTTCACAATATGGATTCTATCTTTACAGGCAATACCGTATTTTCCGCCCTATAAGTCGCTCCTGCATATAAGTCGCTCCTCTGCACTTACCGTAATCATGTCTTTGATACCGCCGGCCATTGCATGCCACTTGGTAATTTCCAACTTCATGTAAGAAATATTATACAAGTGTTTAAGAGTTATATAAAAGTCAATATTACAATAGACTTTGACTTTGCCTTGAGTTGTATTTGAATTGTTGAAAGTCCAAGACCTGCAGCACGCTGTTCCACAATCCATTTTCATAGATTCTCCTCGAGAACTGGCCAACTTGCTTTGCCACTACGATTTCCCATCTTGGTTTTTTTTCTGTTGACCTTAACTAGTCTTCTTTTTAACGCCAGTCACGCACAATCTTCTCGCTTACATTGAATTTTATTTCTGCTGCATAATTTCTGTTTTCTTGTGCAAATGCTACAATGTTTAACTTAAATTCTGCATCATATTTTTTCTAGTTGTTGGTGCCATGATAAATGACACAAATTTAATTTAAAACAAAACTTATTGACTTACGCTAATAATGACTTACGCTAATATAACAATTTTAAATCATACAATGTTATTGTGAAACTATATTTTATTAATGCTCCATTGTATGAATAGTATGTATTTATATATCTGGTCATTTCCACAACCCAAGTGAACTTCAAAAGCACTTTATATGCTACAGTGATTTTAATACATTAACGAAGACATTGCTGAATTCACCTAACAATTGAAACTGTTCACCAGCCTTCCAGTTATTTTTTTTTTACTAATTACCAGTACTTTGAAGTTCTCTCCATGAAGCCATTCTTGGCTTAATCCAGAGGATATGTTTTTTGTTTTTTTTATAACAAACCAACCGAAAAATTATTGTGTGTTTTTATAAACTAATATTAAAGTAAATTATGAAGCCCTAACAGGTCTCGGAAATGCTTTACAGGGACATAATTCATTGTTTAAAATAACAAAATAATCCCATCTGTATTCTGTATTTATTTGAGTACATCAAAAGAACATGACAAAATAGCTCAGTGGCAAGTACAAAGGACTTTGACTAGCAGCTTGGGTGGGAAAATGTGCTGAAATTTACAACTGAATTTAGAGACATAAAGATTCTAAGATATACATGCTGAATAATAAAGGAAATACAATGGCAATCGTTATTTCATTATATTTTTTTTTTTATTAATAACAACAAATTTTAACACATATAACTAATTTTTTTTGGACTATTTAATTTGATAATCTTATAGTCTAAATCTTTCGTGTACCATATGTAGGTTTCCAGCAATTGGCTTGCCCATATACCGGTAGATGCATTTCGCTAAAGCACAGCATCACTGTGTATCAGTCACAGTCATTAAAAAAATTTATTTATCATATAAGTCACTCCTGCATATAAGTTGCACACTTCATTTTTAAGAAAAAATAACCAAAAAAAGTAGCGACTTATACTATGGAAAATAAGGTAATCACCATTTTCAATCATAAAAACTGATAAAAACGAACTATGCATCAAGGTTAAATTTGCCAATTTACAATTTCTTATCACAACTTTTTTTCATGTTTTACACTTTTTAAAATATGTTTTCCTTGGAAAAAAAGTCAGGAGCCATGCCAGACACTTCGATATAAGCAGGTTCGCGTGGCAGGTTCACGTGGCAGGTTCACGTGTTATGTGTTATCTGTTATGGAGGGAGTGGTGTACCATGAAATGCAGACAGTGTGATATGCCACTTTGTGTTACTCTTTGCTTTGAAATATACTACACAAAGAAGGAGTACATAATAGCATACAAGAGAATGAGATTGGCACAAAATAATGATGAATAAGACAATTTTATCTTAGATATGGAACAAACTTAAGTATGAAGTAATAAAAAGTAATGTGTATAAAATTATATTAATTATTTTGATTGGTCATAAACCAAACAGGTAAAAAAGTGAGCACTTTTACCATTGTCTAAATCATATAATTGGCCCAAAAAAATGTAATATGAACTGCCTTTGAAACATAACCTTGTAATTATAATGTTTAAGTTTTAATGTAGTGTAACAGTGTAAATAATTTCTTAATATTAGTTCATTATCAGAAATTTCGTTTCTGAATGATAATGCAATAAAATATGTATAAGTTTAGCAAGAAATTAAATAATTCCTTTATGTTTTTTGTTGCTCTTATTTGTATTGTTTATTATGTCAAATGTTTCTATAACAAAAATGATTATTTTGCACATTAAAATATGTTATTGTTTCAACCATGTTATTATTACTTTTATGTTAATTATGTAACAATATTCCTTCTATAACATTCATATAAAATCCACTGGATCATTCTTCAAGATCAAAAGGTATTCATACAAATATTAAACATGGGTATCAAAGAAACACTGGTTGAAATAAGTTTTTGAAATATGTAATGATTCAATGGAGCACCAATATATTTTCAAATTTGTTCATTTTCAAGACCACTGTTGTCACTATGAAAATTTATAATATACTGTGATGAGATTCAAAGATATGAAAATATCAAACAATACTTGAACCATGACAAAAAAGTTCAATTATTGTATATAGTGGCAAAAAGAAGTTTTAAATTCATGCATATGAAGATCATAGAATACTATAAGGTGTTTCTTGTTGGATTACTATTTGTAGGAAGTCTAGAAGTAATGAAATAAGAAACATGTTATGATAATTAATAAATCTGAGAGGAAAACTTATATTTGTAAGTTATAATATTCCCCAAAAAAATAATTTGAACCTGAAATTAATTTTTTTTAAATTTCTTAAATTGACATTTTTGGTTGCCATAACAACCATAAGTCATTGTATTTGATTAAAAAATACATGTACAGAACCAGGAAATGTCCCAGCATTATCTGACGAAATTTCATATAATTCGGTTTAATATAACTGGTTATAAAGCAGTGATCCTGGCATTAGTAAAAACTTTCTATAAACTCTCAAAACAATTCAGCATAGGCAGGCTAAGCAGTTACAAACAATTCAGCATCTCAGTGGATGTCATGTGAAAACAATTCAGCAATACCAGGGTTAAAAAATTATATGCTTACTCTGGTGCAAATTTATGGAATGAACTTCATAGCCATTAGATCAGAAACAAATCCATACTTGTTCAAAACAAAGGTCTTTATAATTATCATACTGAAGGACATTTAGTCATTTTAATAATAAAATATTCAAATATAACTGAAGCACCCTCATAAAATGAAGCTATTATTACTATTATTACTGTGCATCAAAATTTTTTATTTAAACAGACCACCATTTTTTTTAGCATTTAATGAGATGTGTTATGGTTGGTCTCTTTGAATGATGCTGAAATTTTACTAAATGAAATGAATTAGTTACTTTTAGTTTTTTTTATTATACTAACCTGAAAATCCAGAGTTACAGATATGGATATCATTTGTGATGCTTAATGCCTTGCACTAGTGGTGCCATAATAAAAACAATATTATTCATGTTCAAAGATGTATCACATGTAACAGCATGAAATGATATATTCATGAGGCACAAGAAGACATTCTGGCATTTGCATAACTTCCAAATGCATAATTAGCAACCCTTGAAAATCCCACTCCTAAGCTCCTGATTTGTGAGTGGAAAAATGTTACTTGTGAGGTTATAAAATAACAAGTATCATATGATGATATTTTTCACACAGATTTTGATTTTTTATCTTAAAAAATTATAATTTATGACTGGCAATCAATTTGACTAGCATTTTCAGTTTAGACACAAGTCATGATTGCCAGAGAAAATAGAGCTAGAATAACAATAATGTACTTGTATGTCTTGAATGCATGCCATTGCGCAAGTGAGAGGCAAGCATAGAGGCATATTCGACATGTACACTCAGTTTGGAATATTTGTCAACTGTGCATCTGTACCAAAGTAACTCGGCAATATTCAGATCAGTTCATATTCAAAAGAGTCAAGCACCCTGTCCCCCTCAAACATCACATGGGTATCACATGCTGTGTGTTAGCTTCCACTTCCATTTTAAGTTCATCCATTTCTATTTTTTGTTCAGTTTCTTTTCTTAATTTTCCCCCACTTCACTAGGCATCCTGTGTTTGGATTATTAATTATTATTTACAGTGATATTCAATATAGCTATTTTAAAAAAATTCTAAATAACTGGTACTCTGGTCTCCAGGTAAATGTCACATGGAAGGATATAAGTGCAAGCTTGCTGTGGCCGGTTTATACTGGTTACATAAACTAATTTTATAAAAACTGCAATTATGTTAACAAAAGAAGCAATAAAATCAATGAATTTATCATTATTGAAACAAAGACAAATATGTGATGTCAGTTTTTTGTTTACCTGAACCTATTATATATTAGATATTGACAGTAGTTGAAAACCTCTTCCCCATCCCTGTCCACCAACCCCTCTCGTTGTTGGCATTCTTTGGCTAGTGAGATGTCATAAACTACAAGTTACTCATGGCTACAATTTTCAAGGGCTGATGATCATCTGGTCAAAAAAATGTACAAGGGCTGATGATCATTTGGTCAAAAAAATGTACATCAGTATGATGATATATATATATATATATATATATATATATATATATATATATATATATATATATATATATACATACACACACACACACGTGCACACATATACACAAACACACACAGATGCTGTTGATTGCATAAAATATAATTATAATTTTATGTATGTGTTTGTACAATTGACAATTTTTTTCCCCAAGTCTCTCCAATTACTCCTAATTATAATTACTCACAAAATTTCATCTATTCATTAGCATACAATACATATGCATGGTAAAAGTCCTTGCCAGCTAAACAAATGCAAGCAATATTCTGCCTCTGAGGAATGAATTATTCCTGAACATGGTGGGATAATAGTCCAGTTTAATGATTTGTTTGTCCAATGACATCTTCAGTAATTGGGGTTACAGAGTGCTTCAATGGAAAATAAAAATAAATCTTGCACCTGCCAAGCAACAAAACAAACTGTTTTCCTTGTTAATTTATCCTCTTAAATAAGCCAATGAAATGCATAAAATGAGAGCTGTTTGATTCAAATTAATTAACTGAGGAAACATTAGCCATCCACCACCTTCAGTACCCATTTTCCTGTTTTAATGTACTCTCATCAACACCTAATTATTAATTTAAAGTCATGGTACTGGTATATCAATGCTTGAACTGTCCTTTACTGACATCACCTTTGTTTCCAGGATAATGTTTGAACAAATATAATACACACAGTACTGTTATCAATCACATTATTATTATAATTCTTGTTATTATTGTCATATAAATAGATTCAACTTAGCACTAATTTTTTTAAAAAGAATCACACACTAATTTTTTTAAAAAGAATCACACAATATATGTACAAAAGCCATGTTACATGCAAGATTACTGTATCTTGCTCACTTTTATCAATCCAACTTGACAAAACACTAAATGCCCCACTTGGCCACAGGAATAGAGGTTTGACTGTATTCAGCCAACTTGTTTAATTTGGGCTTAAAAACAACTCTTTACATTACATGTAATACTGCTCAACTCTTGGAGATCTATGTCTTCTTGATAGGCCTGTGATGAATAGAGAATTAAGAAAAGTTAAATATTGCAATTGTAAGGAAAACAAAAATTAAAAAAAATCCACCTTACTTTACAGGCATGTTCTGTCAATACTGATCCAATGAAAGGGGTTTAACTCTTCCAGGTGAAATGATTAATCAATATATCAGTGTGACAAACTTTTCTACATTATTCCTCATATTGATACAAGAACTTAAGAATGAACACAAAATGGTTCTTGTCCAATACAAGTTACTTTATGCTTCTGCAGTCATGAATAATTATTTGTCTTAATGCCTTTTATGCTTTGATCTGAGAATTCATCTGAAACATGTATTTAAAAGTCAGTAACAAAAAAAAACTATTGATGACACCAACTTGTCTTCTACAATTAGCAAACACAAACACTCATGTTTTTTTTGCTGCTTCATTGCCAAATGTGCAATTGTACTGAATATCAGAGCTACACTTCTACAATTGCATGCATTTAGTTAGTTTGGATTGGTAGTTATTTGTTTGCTCAAGTCACAGTAAAACAATAACCACCAATCAGAAATGTAGCTTGGCAAACAGAAACATTGGCATCCAAACTCATTGTAACTACCTGCAGTGATCTGTAAAGTACTTAAATTGTTTATTGGAAACAAGTTTGAAATGTATCCCTGTATGTGGGTATTTGTAATAAGTGTCTGAATATACTGAAGGAAATTAAAATACAAAAAGCCAGGACAAAATCAGCAAGGGGGAAATTTCCAAAATTCACAGGTTATAATCATGTTGATAATTAGCAGAAATTGAATGATGTTGTAAATAATTTTCTTTCACACATAGAAAAATGTGTCTGTGGCAGTTGTTTTGCATCTTCACGAAGTACAATATAAAGGATTTGGTTTACTAGTCCTCTCCACTCCAATATTCAGATTTGATCTAGACACAGGAAAATTATAAAGATGAAAAACAGAATTAAGTTCAAATGTGTATCTTATCTAAGTAACATGAATTACATATATTTTCACCCCTGTAACTTGTATATCTAGTCACAGATTAATCATTATCAGTTTAAAATCCATCAAATGATTGAACTGATGAAGACATCAAACTATACACAAATTGCTAACACAAAAAAGTGACATATTTCTACTGTTACAAAATGACACTTTTTCCACCATACAGGAAATAAACTGCTTTTTGAAAATTTTCGGTAATGACAAAAATCACCTCATTTTCAAATCATGACATTTTGTATTATACTGACATTATCATTGGAGTACAGTGAGTACAAGTGACAAAAATGTTTACACATTGAGTCACATGATTCTTCCTCATGCAAAATAATTAATCTGAATACAGTAGTCCCCCTCTTGAACGGCCCCCCTCACCAGCGGCCACCCGCTCCTTACGGCCAGAATCTGAAAGCACCCACGAATTTGTGTTCAAAATTACCCCTCATGAAAGGCCACCCAGCTAATGTAACCAGCATATTTTTGCAAAAACATAAAATTTACCCCTCACAAGCAGCTGCATTTTATTTTGTAATATGTATCTAGAACAATTTTTTTTTCTAATTGTGTTAAGTAATCCGATTTGTTTCCGGATGTTGGGTTTTCGTTCTTCAAAAAAGTGTTCTACACATACCACTAAGGTTCATATTATATCCTTTACACTTCAAGAGAAGCCACATTTATTTCTGTAAAGCCCAGAAAGACTCAAATTTTATTCCTTACATAAAGGTAATCTGTATATCCTTACTGCTGTTATCTTAAGATGTTTGGTTTATCCACTGATAATTGTTAAGATTACACTTATTAATAGTAGTAACACAGGAGAAGTGGCAATATTGATGTACAAGACAAAAGTCTTCCTGGAAAATGGTTTAATAACCTTTATGGCTTCCCTTTGTAAGATGTTGAACTTACCTAATTAATGGCTATTACTCAACAATTGTAAAGTTTAACAGCCGTGATGTGCTATTGTTCAAATCAAATCAGCCTACATATCCAAGCTGCTTTTTGCACTTATAAAGTAAAAAATTTTTTTAAAAACAATAGCATACCAGACTGCAACTAATGAATCAGGTAACAATCGCTGCTTTTAAAATGTTTAAATGCAGAAAAAAAATTGTAGTTGCCACATTGATGACTATAACTGGATGTAATGTCAAGATCACATGGTCAGCATTGGCTAAAAAGAGACACAGAGTACTAGACAAAGACTGAAAAACCACCAGACAACACAACTTGTGGCTTCTTTATGAAGAAAGCATTTCGTCTGCTCAACAAATGTGTTGTCTGCATAATTAAATCACATACAGTTCGCAACATTGGAATAACTCATTACCAAACGTTAACATGTCATCACGTAAACGAAGATTATTTCAGAAAACGTCGGTTATTATAGTCTACGATATCCGGTGAGGTGGGGAGGGAGACTGGTCAAACAAATTTAGGTAGAAAAGACTCGAATAAAACAATTTTATGTTGAAAAGACTTGAAAAAAATAACATCGTAACCGATAAGTTATTTAGCAGCAGTGGGAAAATGGAGCAAATGGAAAGAGAATTGCGTATGTACCAAGATTCAAATGACGTTTTTGAATGGTTCTGCAATGTGCATGACAACACCAGCTCGCATATCACGCTTACGCCAAGAATAAGAACTATTAAAAGGCATATTCAGTTGAAGTAAACTATTATAGCACAAGAACCGTTCAATATTTAATGTTGCTTTTAAACGAAGATATTAAATGCTTTGAAAAATGAAGCTTTCTTACTATGTACATCTACTTCTCACAAAACATTTAGTCCCCATCTGGAAAGGCCACCAGCCTTATAAGGCCACTTTCCCGGTGCAGAAGGGGTGGCTGTATAAGAGAGGGACTACTGTACACTTAGCTCTTTTAACTTCTGCAAAGGTATATATGTGATATTAGAAATAATCTTGTAAACCCAAAGACACATATACAATCTGCTTATAATACTCACTATATTTAGCCAGTCTTAATAATCTTTACATAAATCTGATGAAAGTGTTCTATCATTAGTTTTATGAAGGATCGAACATTAATACAAGTCCTATTTTGTACCTGACATTTCAGGTTTATCTGAATCTGAGGATGAAACATGTGGCAATCTTACTGGTCTTAACATGTGGGATTGTTACATGTGGACAACTTTACAGTAGATTGAGGGTCAACATTTAATTTAGATGAAAATGCATGGGAGATAGATTTCTTTTAGTTTCTTTCAACCCAAAGAAATATTCCAGTTGTGCAAATTAGTGGTGA
Organism: Potamilus streckersoni; assembly: GCA_016746295.1. NCBI lineage: Eukaryota > Metazoa > Mollusca > Bivalvia > Unionida > Unionidae > Potamilus > Potamilus streckersoni. The sequence goes on from JAEAOA010000545.1 coordinate 1,125,069, forward strand.
GAAAAGTAGTCTAAAATACATTATAAACACAACAGATATCTTGCAGTATATTTTTTATTATGAATATGTGAATATAAATGTTGATTCCTGAGAATTATGTCTACTTGTTGGTGGAAATGAGTGGCAAAAAAGTTTAGTAAGTATTTAAATTAATAGTTCTGGTTATATTATAGTTTGAGGGGGCCCCGAGTGGCGAGTGGTCTAAAGCGATGTCCGTCACGGATCACTGCCATCTCACCTCTGTCTGCCGGTGTTCAGTCTAGGATTCAGCAAACCAACGAACAACGTAGATATGTGAGAAAGCTTGCCAGTAGCTTCTCGTGGGTCGGTGGTTCTTTCCGGTGATTTCCCCCGGTGATTTCCCGGTTTCTTCCTCCACCATTAAAAATGGCCCAAAATGAATAGCCTATCGTGTGCTGAAAAATGGCGTTAAGCCAAACAACAACAACAACATATTATAGTTTGCATGTGACAAAATTGATGCTGAGAATGCAAACAGCATTAACTCAAGAAGCTCTCAATCAGGCAGCCATTATGAGGCTCAGGACACATGGTACCAATGATATGGAAAAATGGGAACCAGCCTGGAAATGGGTGAACATTAAGTAGAATATATATGGGTTTGGCTGGCCAGGATTACTTATTAACCCTTTCATCACTAAGTAACTTTGTAGGCATAGAGTCCTCAACACTAAGTAACTTTTGAATTGTAAAGCAAAATGACTTGTGGACTTTGAAACAACATAACTTTGCCAATGTTAAAGATATCTGGCTGGATTAAGTGTCAAAATCAAGGTTAAAAATCATATTTTATAACTAATTCAATAAAAATATGCATATTACAATTGTTAAAATGCAGGTGCAAACAGGTAACACAACAGGTAAAATACAAGTAATTATTTGATTACCTCTTAGAAAACTTAGAAAGTTCTCAAAACATGTTCAATTGACCCTAGATGTACTAGTGAATAATCCCAGTAACAACACAAGTCTTTCTTTCATGGTGTCCATAACATATAAAATTCTATAAAATGAACCAAAATGATCTCCAAGGTGAGATCTGTCCACACACCTATTATCGTCTCTGCCACGTTTGATCGTCACATTTAAGTTCGTTAAATGGACAATTTTTCAAAAAAACTTCATCTGAATAGAATATTTGAAAATAATCCGAAGCTTTCCTGGAGCCATCTAACTCTCGGGTGTGCCCAACTCTGTCAGAAAACTGAAACAAATCTCTGGTTTTCGGGCTTCGTCCAAAACAAAAAAAAACAAAAAAACATGTGAATGTACAATTCTTCTGGTTCAAAACCTTCAAAGTCATCTTCATTGTCATCACTGTCACCCACAAGTGCATTCCATTGTCTTTCCATACCTCCTCTCTCATTTTCATCCAAATTTACCAGGTCGAAATTATTTAAATCCTCCGAAAACTCTTCTTTAAAATTCCCTCAAACGCCGCCATTTTGGATACAAATTTCAGCATTAGGAAAACACGTTAAAAGTTCCTACTTTGTTCGTTATTTCTAGTTGTATACAAGGTAAACTCATGAGATCATCCAAATATAACATCTACATTACCAGATGGAAGTTATTAGAGGTACCCCGAAATATATTTGGTAGGGTACTTACTATAAGGTTAGAGAAGAACACTGCCCCAGACCGAAAAGTCGGTCCATAGTGTTGACGTATATAGTTCCCCTGGAAGGGTTAAGTGGTCTGCCGTGATGAAAGGGTTAATTAGAGTTTTGTTTTAAGAAAAAGAACCTTTTTGAGAGCTTATCCTAGCTGCAAGTGAAATTGTATTTAGAGACATTGTTTTATTGATGAAATTTCAGTCCTATAACAGTCTTGAGTATGGAACATTCATTACTAAAATTAGCACCTAACTCTTTGGTGTGGAATTGAAAGCACATGTTTCAAACAGGTCAGAAAATGCTGTGACTCATATACTTTCCTCTACATAGAAGCTGACATCCAGGTTTAATCTGTACTGATAAATATGTATGTTTGATCTCAAGCACTCAGAAATTTTAAGTTTTTATTATCTTGATGTTTGCATAGGTTTACTATGGGAATTACTATGAGACACAACTAGTAACATGATTCCTACAAACAGCAGCTAGAAGGCAGGCTGCTTATCAGGTTTAGTAGGCAGGGCAGTAGGTAAAGAGTTAAAAATGGTCACTGGAGTGTAAAGGTAACACCTGGTCATAGTAGTGATTCAGCATGTGACCTTTATGCAGAATTTCAGGAATCAATACACAATTAATAAAATCCTTTCAGTACCACAAATGTAGTCCCAGTCTATTTTTAGATCACTTTTTCCTGTCTGAAATTGGTGGTGAAACTAGAGTTAGATTTTGGCATTCTTGGTAAGGATTTAAAGGCAATTGTTTATTCTTTAAAATGCAGCTTATGGTGTGGTTGTCTGTATGTATTTCTGTGACAGTGCACAGTGTTAATAAGGTCATGGTGATGATCTGGAAGTGAAATGGAAGTGAAATCTGTGCTCTTTGCCTGGTGTTTTGTTTACAATTCAGCATCTCAAAAAAAATGCAGGTCAACCCTTGACAAGAACTAAAGCATAAAGTCATCTTTGAAAGTGTTTTAGATTAACATATGATTTGTATTGATTGTCACACAGTGGAAAGTTTAGAAATTAGAAACAAATGTAGAGAGAATATAGTAAAATTAATTGTGTTCTATGGCCAGAAACTAGAGAGGGGAAAACAGAATGGCCACTGGGCCAAGTGATTACTTTATCTAGATAATCATTCAAACAGATTAAACATTTATACCAATACAGACACAAGATCTGAAAGTGGAAAGCAGAACAAGAGCATAAAAAATAAGCTTAATTAACTGGGACACAACTTGTTCTACACTGGGCATAAGTTGCTCAAGTTGCTCATAATTACTCCATGGAGTTGTTTGGTCAGGATGTTATTTTTCAGTTGTTTAAACATTCAATGGGTAAGACCAAAGAGGTGTAAAAGCTTATCTCCTCCCCCTATCAAAACCCAACAACTTAAGGACTGCTGGGAGGGGGATTTTTATATAAATTAAATACTGCAGGCAGTGGGTCAACAGGTATCAAACATTTGAAACAAACAAAGGTTGCTTTCTGTCATGAAAACATTTCCTAAAAGGACTGACAAAGGAAATGACCCTCTACAGTTCAAAACGAAAGTAGTCTTCAAAACAAGACCAATACCTTTTTGAAATCAGCCCCTGTGGCAACCAGACAGTGCAACTATTTTCACTTAGGATAAACCAGACATCAAACTTCTGCTGCATATAACCATCCATTCATGAGAATTAGTGGCATAATTACCAAGATATTCATTGTGGCAGCCATATTCTAGGTCAGACAGCACACTACTGAGTATGTGAAGGCTTAAATCCATCACTTGACACAACCCATTAACTAAATGACTACATAAATAAGGTCAATCCCTCACTCCATGTACATTTTAACTATATAATGCTTGCAGTTTGTCAATAAATATGAAAACATTTCAAATAAATGAAATTTAGGTCATAATTAAAAACAACTACTGTGACAAGGAGCTGCCCTTTAATGTTCAAATGGAGTTGACAATTGAAACTATGTGAAGAGTTAAAATCGTATCTGATATTCTTGAGCAAATAAGATTTTCAATCAGCCACTGTGGCAATCCAAGTTATATGAAAGATTGCAAACATTTCCTTTCTTTTAGGACAAACCAGACATCTGATGGTCTTTGGTGAATATGACCATCCATTTAGGAGAATTCGTAACAGATTTTGAAGATGTTTGTTGTGACAGTCATATTTGAGGTCAGACTGGCACAATTTTCTTTCAAGACCAACTAAACATCACAATTTGTCTTATGATGAAAACACCATATCAATATGACTTTCCATTTTGGATGCAGAAATAATAAGATTTTCAAGACTGCTGCTGAAGTGGTCATACTGGATGTCAGAGGAACCGTTTTCATTTAGTACAAACTCAACATCAAAACAATTCTGCATAAAAACTAAGAAGAAGCAGTAATAAGATTTTCAAAATGGCTGCTATGGTGGCCATATTGAATATAAGATCATAATAAACTGCATTTATGACCAGCAATAACACGATTTTCAAGATGATCATTACTGCAGCCTCATTAGACATCAGATCAACACAATTTTCACTTATGACCAACCAGACAGCAAAAGAAGTCTTTTGGCAAAAACTCCATGTTATAAATGACTTTCCATTCCAGACAAGCAGCAACAAAATTTACAACATAGCTACCATGATGACCAGATTGAACATTATATTGGTACCAATGTCATTAACCCTTTTACCATGAAGTAACTACATGGGAATACTACCATTCAACACTAAGTAACTTTCAAGCTCTTAAAAAATGTAGGCAACATATTTTCAGTGACTTGTATAAATTTTATTTCTTGTGATAGGTATACATAGTTGGTATCATTGTAAAGAAGACATATTCAGGTTTCTGAAAATATTCTCTTAAGCATTTTTATTCTCACACAGATGATTATAAAAGTAAATCAAAAGGTCAGTTAAAGGTATTTTCACTGTATTCTCTATAAAATGTTGAATAAAATGTTGAAAGAGTAGTATGTGGTCTGCTTTTTATCCATTTGGTGTTCTTACAAATCATGGCTTGAATAAATGCAATGTTGACTCAAAATTCAAGCAAATCCAAAGGTGGGTTAATGATATTTCTACAGGTATTTAAAACCTGAAGTATACAAGGTTTTAATATCATTTCAATGAAAATAAAGATAAAATAAAACATATATTGACTGTCAACCAGATTAATACAGATTAATACAGCAAACATCCAAGGCAGTATTTTGTGCAATTTGTGACCTTGCAAGATTTTGACTGGTATCATCACTGAAATGCAGGTAGCCTTTTACCTGGACAAACATGTCATGTGACATAATTTTTCCAAAATTTAATCCAAGCCAGAATTTCTTACTCCTATACCAATACAGTCCTTCTCTGTCTAATTTCCTAACTTCCATCAATATCAACAGGCCATAAAATGCCTTTTATTTAGATAACTTGAGGTCAGTTCAAACACCTTTGTGTTGATTTGGGTTAGTCTGCAGGTGTGTGCAGGTGTATTTTTTAATCTTGCTATTTTTGAAAACACTATCTCTATAAAATAGCAAAAAATATTCAAGAGTTGTTCTTGATCCATCAAATACTTGTGTTGGACCTACACTTCCAGAAAATGTTGGAGATTTTGTCCACTGACAAAATTCAGGTCACAGGTGTCTGTACACATTGAGTTCAAAACATTAAAATCCTCACCAACAATATCATACCACTCTTGCTGTATATCTTCCCTCTTTTCCTTATTTATCTTTACAAGCTCAAAATTGATATTTTCTATTATTTCATCCCCAGGTAATTCTGATTCATCATACAAGTCCGCCATTTTGGATGTACTTAAGAGACTTTGAAGATTTCCATGGAAAACCCCCCTTTCTTGTAAAGAACCTACCTTAAAATCAGGATGTATCCAAATATTATGCAAATGAATCAATGTATGAACAAAATATTTACTATATGGGAATACCAGACATTGACTAATCAGAGAATTTATTGCCAAAATGAGACAGGTATGTGAAACCCTAATACTGGTTTACAGTGTTGAGTGGAAGTCGTTCCTGATCTGCTTTACCTGTTTGCAGTGTTAAAAGGGTTAAAAAAGTCTTTCAGTGGATACCCCATGTTAATGTGATCATTCATTTAGGAGTAGCAATAAGACTGTCAAGATGTCTGCTGTAGTGGCCATATTGGAGTTCTGAGTGTTATCATTTTAAGTTAAGTAAATTGTGCTTTGAAGTTAACATGGTCAAGCCAGAAAGGTCTTGAGAAAGTGCACCAATTATTTCTTCATTTCATCTCTGAACACATAAAAGTAGTTACGTTAAGCTTCAGTAGCATCTGACTGGGTCAATTTTGCTGGTACAGTGATGAGCGCAATAAACTCAACCGTAACTCTTTGAAAAGGGACGGACATAAAAAATAACTGACTTTTTAAAGGAAGCTAATTGCAGCATATTTTAGGCTAGCTATATATGATTTTTTTTGGAGGGAAATTTTATGAACAGTTATTTCCGATTGGTCATGGACACTAAGAGTGTACACTTTGGGAAACAATTTAGGGCTACCACTTGTCAAAATTCTTTATTCCGCTCGCTTTTCCTTGAAAGAAGCCTAAGACCAACTCAGGAGAAGCCTAAAGAGTAGTGCTTCTTCATAAAAAGGAAACTCCGAGAAAAGGGCCAGATAGCTGTCTTTAAAAGAAGGACAGACTTTAGTCTAGGACACTTTGTTTGGAAAGAAACGGTATTAAGGTACGCAATTTTAATTTCCAATTTAATATTCTATTTCGCTTGCTTGGTTTGCTTGCAAATATGTTGATATGCTTATGATTCATGCATGTATTGTGTATTTATTTCGTAGGACTCTACTGATATGTTAGTTTTATGCTATTTAATTCTCTGATTTTTCAATGATCAATTCATCGAGAATAGAAGGATTACATGTAATTAAATATTCAATGTGTAGAATTTCATAGGGTTTTTTTAAAATTCACCCTTTTATACAAATGTGTCATATTTCTTAGGATGTATGAATTGATTCTCTGTGTAGGATGATATTTGCTTTTGCAAGTTATTGATAAGCGTATATTTATGTATGATTTTGCAATATTTATATGATCACGCAAGTACCTTAGTTTAGCTAGATTTGGTGGATATTATGCCATAAGTAATTGAGCATTTATTTTATTGAACTGCATTAACTAGCCAAAGGTAGATAAAACATATAGTAATGTATGCTGGTATATATTGCTGCTTTTATCTGAGAAGCAAGTGGCAAAAATCAATATAAATTGGCAGTCAGTGAAATGAACTTTGAGCTAGGGTCATTTGTACTAAAGTAACAGTACTGTACCAAAACATTTATATACAGATATTCACTAAGACAACTTTATGTTAGAATTTATGAAGTGCATTCCATTATCTGATACAAATCAATATAGTTATCTATATATGTAGAAATCTATATGAATTTGTCTAGCGTGGGGCATAATCTATATTAAAGAAGCATCTTCAAACTCAGGGAGGAAAAGAGAGAAAGAAGCAGGGACAAGTCGAAGAACACGACGACTCAAGGGGAAGACCACATCTACGAGAGGTCAGAATAGTCAAGGGTCGAAGAGGACCAAAGCAAATATATTAGACCAGGAAACAAATCCAGAGGAGACATCAGGTGATGCTGTCTAATCGCAGGAATTGCACTCAAACTCAACACTCATAATATTATGAAAAGTTGAGTGTGACTAAATTCTGTCACTGTAAATCAGTTGGCTAGTAAAGTGAAATTTAGCTATGCATTAATTGTTGGAAGTGAATTTGGTTATGTATTAACAGAGTACATTTAATTTAGCAAATTTGTTGGATGAAAGTGATTTTCTTTTGATTATATGTTAATTGATTAAAATTTTTATTTTTATTTATTTAAAGGGGGCTCCTTGCTATTTCCTTCAATAATTTGCTCAGCTATCTGCAATGTTCCATCTATCTGTCTACACTGGGAAATAACACTGTGGAGATCATTCCCTAGCTGACCACACTAAATTAATTAAGGAGGGTTTTAATGTAGTTTTAAATCCTCGAATCACAGTGACCAACTAGACTGCTTGATGAATGTATATGTAGTTAAAGGGTAGTAACAGCAAACTTGTGCTAAAGGACATGAGAAAAACTTTATTTTAAGATGGCATATGACTAATAATGCTAATGCAGTGTTAATTTATAATATATGAATAGATCATTACTTTTTTTTCAGTGTTAATTTATAATATATGAATAGATCATTACTTTTTTTTCCAGTTACCCCATGATGTGAATCCAAGAGGATAATACAGATTACCCAGCTGTGAAGAAGAGGTCATATGAAGGTGAGGAGTGATTCCATTTTAAATGCAATGGTCTATAGGCTAGCATCAAATACATAACATTTATTGATTCATTAAATAACAACATGTTAACAAAATTACCCAACTAAGAAGCAGAGGTCATATTGAGGTAAGTGTAGTCTGTATTAATGTCATGCTCTGCAGGCTTGTAAAACAAATACATATATGCTGTCAAGGTCTGCCAGCTAGTAAAATAAATACATGTGAACTGATCAACATATATTGTTAAATCTGAGGGTTAATCTTAAATGTTTTTTTTCCCCAAGGATTTAATAATTTATTTGAGGTGCAAGACACAAAACAGTTACAATATTATTTCCATTGTAAGCATAAATTTTATTTTAAAATATTTAAAGTATGCTTTGGGTTAGTTTCAAACTAAAATAAAAATATAGTGTGAATTACTAAATAAAAAACAAACTGATACCTTCTTGGGTTTCTCTGCTTTTTTTTAGGTTTCTATGAGAAAAATTTTCAGTTTAGGTTTTTCAAGGTTTTTGAGATCCGATTCTAACCATGTCTCTCCTGCCTCACAAGTTACCTTTATCCTGACTTCTGGATTACTTTGACCTACAACTGCCAGTGTAGTACAGTAGCAACAAAGTCCCAATCCCAATGTCACTTGAACATTCTTTCACAATAATCAAGATAAACATTAATTTTGTATAGCAATACATTTACCTACTAAAAGAAGCAGTGGTTCAAGTGAATTGTTCCACATAACGGTCATTTTGCATAGCTCAAGACAGCTAAATTTATTGCTTCTTTCTTCCATTTTGAGTTGAAAAAGCCATTATAGATGGAGCGGTTTGGGGGGTGTCTTTTAAATCATATTTTTCTTTATATTTTTGAATAGTAAGTCAATTCAAGATCAAAGCTGAACCAAGGAATATTTCATTTTCTTTTGTCTGTTTGACGGTCTGTAAATAAAGGTTAGGTAAAAGGTATTCAATCCTGTTTTATGATCAGTCAGTGGATTCTCTTTTAGTTGCATTCAGACATAATTCTAGAACAATTATTTATTTACATTATTTACCAGAATTATAAAGTGTTCATCAACTTTTTGGACTAAAACACTACTTTGGGATTATTGAGAATTGGTTCAAAGACATTCTGGATTATATCATTGTGATACAGAAGCATTCAAGATTACTGGAATTCACTCTGAACATTCTATACTTTTGGAACTGTGACAAGATATTTACAACTACTTGGGATTTAATTCACCATACTGTACAATACTCTTAAAATAAATTACAGAGTCTTAACACAATGTTGGGAGGGGGGAATAACTACTTCCTGACCAAGCCACAGTTGATTTCCATCTGAACTGATCTGAAAGGCCAGAAGACCTGAACTTTGTTACTAATTTTAGTATAATCATTACAGCTGCTACTATTATTAGTAACAAAAACTATGTCTTGTAAACGAGAATGGACACTATAATGTGCCTTTCAAACCAAAACATGGCATTATTCTGAATGATCTGAAATTATCAATGATGAAATACAATTTCACAAATTAAATGGAATTCATAACTATAGTTGTATTATAAGAAAAGAAGCAGACACTAAGGGGCTTTGTAGCAAGAGACCACTGTAAATGATTAATATCATAGAAAAAATTTATGGTACATTTTTGTTACCTCAATATAGAGTTATGCACAATAATAATAATAATAATAATAATAATAATAATAATAATAATAATAATAATAATAATAATAATAATTATTATTATTATTATTATTATTATTATTATTTTTATTATTATTTCATCTACTTAAGCATGTTGAGACACAGGTCCCACATTTCTGGCAGTGATATTGGCAGCATCAAGATACAAGTTTTGTTTTTAAGGTTTTTCAAGTTGTATCATGGATGTTGCTGGATAGACATCAATGCACTAGGTGCAGGTGTAATGGAATTCCTTGTTACACTGATTGTTACTGGCCCAGGTCCCCAATCCCTAAATGAATCTAAGGATATTGTAGTACAGTGGAACCCCGCTATAACGCGCCCCGCATTAACGTGAATTCGGATACAACGTGGTCGTAGCATGGCTCCCGAAATTTCGTATATTCATTCACACATGGAAAATTTTTTTAAAGAAAAGTAAAAAAAAACAACAAAAAAAAATAAAGAAATTAACTTCATTTTGGGCATGAGATTAGTTGTGACTTTTAAAATATTTTCGTGGCATGGTTCCTGAAATTTGAAATTCATTTATGTGTATTTTTATGGGACCGTGAAAATAATTGTTTAACGTACAAGAAATAGTGTGTAAAACGTTTATTATAATTTGGTGGAAGAATTTGCGTATTGCTTTTAATAATAAACGATCGGAACTTAACAATTTATCCAGGTTCTTTAAGTGATTTTGGAGAAGTGATCCTGTATGAATTCTAAAATAATACGATATATATAATGTACGAGAAATAGTATACAATGCTTGGCTTCTGAAATTTATCAATTTGAACAGGTTGTGGTGAAGCTCCGTATTCCACTCTAGAAGAGAAAACTGGTTTCAGTAGGTTTTTGAATTGTTAAGCCAAAGTAAACATTATCGAAAGTGTTACTTATTATGGATCCCTGAGTAAAGCCAGTAAATCGTCTTTGTGATCCGTGAATTCTGTAGACAGTTGTTGCTCAAACAATAGCCAACATGGGCTTCTTATTTAGCTGCAATCACAGCCAAGCCGAAGACCAAGCTGTGGTTGATACAAGAGTCGCACAATTTAATAAATATCAAAGAAAGACCCTGACATGTATACTGTGCTTGGCATTGTGGTCAAATAACAAACAGTTCAAAGTAAATAATATCCACTTTATTATCTGTAAATTAAAAGGGCTTGAAATTGTACATCCATTTGGCTTAATTTTGTTTTAAATAAAAAGTGATTCATAACCATTGCAGGCCTTCATTACTTAGTTATCGAGCTTTATCTGTGTACGTTGTTTGCTTATATATAATTTTGTTTTTACTGTTATGGAAAAGCAAGTTCAAAAACGCAAGTCGTTTTCTGCTAAAGAGAAACTGTATGCCCTAGATCAACTAAAGAAGGGCAAACAAAAAACTCAGCTTGAAGATGACATACCTTTAGCAGAAGAAGCACTCAAAAAAATATGAGCACAGACATCATGATATCCTTAACTTGTATTCAGTAGATGACATCTGCCCTATATATGAACACATATCAGATGATGAAATTTTTACAAATGTCAGGAGGAAGAATGAAGCTGCACAATCAAAACCTGAAACCAGTGATGATAATGATAACGATGACGATGGCACACAAACTCCCCCCACCAAAAGTGTCTGAAGCAGTAGTATATTTAGAAGCAAGTTTAAGGTGTCTGGAAACACAAGATGTTGACAGCATCAAGTCATTCAATCAAGAAACAGTCTTGACTTGGCTAGAACCCAACAGTTCGCAGCAAAGAAGCAAACGTTATTGAATATATTTTTCAAGAAATGATGAAATTTAAATTTGGGACCACACTGAATGCACTTTGGGCAATGATTAATTTAGCAGTTTTCACATGCTTCTTTTGATGTTCACAAAATCTGAAATAAAAGTTATTTGCACGCTGAAATCATGCTTTGATTGTTAATTATTCTTGCAGTTGTCGCATATGATAAAATTTTAGTGGTATGAAATTTGTACAGACAACGTATGTAGACCCGGGGAAAAGCTGCATGCAATGACCATACGATATCAGGCGGCAAGTAAATGGTTTCAATAGTTTGTTCATCCTATATTTTACACAATGAATTCAGACTATTACAAAATTATTGAATATTTAAATCTGTACAATTTTCAATGAAATTACATCCATTTTGGATGAACTGTATGCCACGACGGCACAGTAGCATACAGTGTTGATACACTTTTCATGATATAGCGATAGTCTGGCATTATCGGTCAATCTGTATTATCGTTCAAACAAATAAAAATTAGTAAATGTTTTAAATGCACAGTAATAACCTATAAATATCTTAGCCATCAATTATTTTGAATATATCTTAATTAATGCAATCCAGTTAATATTCATCTGATGATAAGCAGACTTTTGAACATTGTACATGTATACACGTACATGTATATGTTCTCGGAAAAAAAGTTAAATATTGTAAACCCGCATTAACGCGACCCCGCTTTTAACACGCTTCAATTTTATGGACCCCGATCATTGTGATTTATCGGGGTTCCACTGTACCATGCTTTTCTGCTGTGTGTCTGGATTCACTTTTGAGTACTACAGTTCTATACAAAAATTTGGCATGTATTAATGTAATCTTTTTTTTCAATGAAGAATGCAGTCTAGTGGTTTCATTCATCTCACATACTATTCCTAATCCAAACTCTGATGTGCCTTATCCTAAAAACAACACGGGTTCAATCAAGACTCCAATAGCCACTGCAACTTCTAATTATCATCCAAAAAATAAATTCAGACATTATCTTAACAGAAAAAAAACATTGCTCATTTTTTTAATTCACAAGGGCTTTGGTTCGCAATTATTAAAAAAAAATCTTTACTTTTAGACTGTCAGTCTTTGTGGAATTTAACAATTTAACTTTAGAGTATCACTACACTTGTTTACAAATAAACCTACCTAACTACCAAACCACACATACCCACTAACTCTGACAGGAGTTCATGGAAAAGAAATATGATTTTCTGATTTTTGGAAACGGGCTGGTGTTAAACTGATTTCTTTTATTAAATTTTGAACTGGAGGTCAGAAATAATCTTTTCAAAAGATAATAGCAACACAATAACAGCAGGAATTACTGATTTTAAATCGAGATAATTGAAATTTTAATATTAATACTTTTTAAAATCAATCCTATTATCATTTTTGTACCTCTAGAAGCCCAAGTTTACTTGGTGCAAGTCACATAATTTGAGTAACCTTTTGCAGCCAGTAGAAAAAGCATCTTGTTCATGCATCAAAAATTTCTCTGTTCAACCACAAAAGATAATATCTGGATGAAAAGCATGCATTATGCAGTCCCCTGGCTAATTCTTATTCATCACACTGCAGAAAACATGAACAACATGTATAATAGTATGTATACAGGGTGCCAAACAAAATCAAATAAAACAAAAACTAAGCCACACAACTTTCTTTTGCAGGCTGGTTTAGGTCACATGGTACTCATGGTATGGAAAAATGGGAACCAGCCTGGAAATGGGTGAACATTTAATAGAGAATATATAGATTTGGCTGTCCAGGATTGGTTAATAATGTAAGTTACGTTTTAGAAAAAAAGGATCTTTTGAGAGTTTATCCTAGTTGTAAGTGGATAAAAAGAGACATTGCTTTATTGATGGAATTTCCATCCTTTAACAGTCTTGAGTTTGGAACAATCATTACTAAAATTAGCACCTGACACTATGATGCAGAATTGAAAGCATGTTTCAAACACAAGCAGGTCCAAAAAGTGCTACAGTTTATAATCTTTCCTCTACAAAGAAGCTGATATCCAGGTTTAATCTATACTGATAAATATAGGTTTTATCATGGGCATTCAGAAATTTTAAGTTATTGAATTTTTAATATCATGGTGTTTGCATAGGTTTACTATGGGAACTGAATTAGTACCAGGAGTCCTATAGAAAGCTACAGTAGCATTACAGTGACTCCTCCTTTGAAGGTGTAATTAACATTACTATAATTGCAATGATGTAGTTCTATTTGTGAATAACAAGCAAAAGTAATACCTTTTGTAAATCAGAGTGACTTTCAGTGGGATATTAAACACATATTCAGATACATTAACTTTTGCCAAAAAGGAGGAAGGGGAACAGGGTGTAGATTTGACTGTTAGGTGGAGTGTTTTGCACTTTGGTTCATCTCTTAGCAATATGTATATAAAATTTATACAATTTACCATCTTTTGAGTACTTATAGTAAGCAATATAATATTTCCTAGTTGTATTTTGAAACATAATGCATCACATATGATCACTTAGGTCTCTTTGATCATGCTTAATGGGGATGAACTCTCATGACAATGCGCTCACTAATTTCTTTCAGTAAATGTTTTGAAACTTCAAATTTTTTATTGTGTCTACCTTACTTTAGTTTTAAAACTATATGTCTTCTGGGAGGAATTTTAGGTAATTTTTCATTCAAATATCTTTCTGTATTAATACATGTACATAATCCCTTAATTATATAATAGGACAAGGCTGGTAATATATTTCAGTATTAAATTGAAGAGAAACAAAAGGTGACTCTTATTAGACAACTTTATTTTAATATTTGTTTTCTATTTTCTCAAATAAACCTCCTATTTAAATGCTGCCTGAAATACACCATTGCTCTTTCAGTGAAAATGAACTTGCAATATAATTTAATATTCACTAATGTAATTTTTGACAAGCAGAACTATGCATATTGCTTATTTGTGTATTAAGCTACTATTCCTTGGGCTGTCAAGAAAATCAAGGGTGGATATAGGACACATGGTACTAATGGTATGGATAAATGGGAACCAGCCTGGGAAATGGGTGAACATTAAATAGAGTATACTGTATATGGGTTTGGCTGGACTGGATTGGTTTATAATGTAAGTTATGTTTTAGAAAAAAGAATCTTTTGAGAGCTTATCCTAGTTGTAAGTGGAAAAAAATAAAGACATTGTTTTATTGATGGAATTCCATTCATTTGAATGTGGAACACTCATTGCTAAACTTAGCCCCTAACTCTTTGGTGAAGAATTCAAATTATATGCTTCAAATATATGCAGGTCCAAAAATTGCCATGGCTCATATCCAGGTTTCATCTATATTGATAAATATAGGTTTGATCATGGGAACTAAGAAATATCAAGTTACTGAATTTTTAATATCATGGTGTTTGCATAGGTTTACTATGGGAACTGAATTAGTACCTTGAGTCCTTAAGGCACAAAAAGTGATGCATAGGTCATCTAGTTTCTTGATTCTTACATGAAGAAGGCTTAAGAAATGAAACTGAAACAAAAGTTAAGCAAAGTCAATGAAGCATTAATATGGGTCACTGTAATAAAAGTACATGTAGTGATGAATGTAGTACTCCACAAGATGGATGACATAGCAAGTTTCCTAATTTCTGGCAGTTATTTATCACCTTTCCTCCTTAACTCCTTTTCTGCACTAGTGTAGAAAATAGGTTAATGGATGGGGCAAACAAATGTCATTTATAATATAAATGGTTCTATGACAGATATAGTCAACAATATTCTAACAGGGCAAAGAAACAGTGCATACATGTGATTATCTTCCTGCCTTCTGCTTCTTTGATGCTAATAAAATGTGTCAAGCCAGATTGGGCTTTCAAGGAGGAAAAGTGAAACTATAAAAACCAGATTTAAGGAAAGAGTTTATTGCTTGCTCCAAGTTGTGTTTATCCATCACCCTGGCTTCTATTTGTTTCCCATTTTTTAGCATAATTTTTGTTTTCAAAGCAAATATTATACACAACAATAACATGTTTTAATAACACTTGTAACCCATGCTAGCAAAAATATTATCATTTGCACTCACAGTGGATGTATTTTAAATTAATGATTTTTATTTGTGAAATACCTTTGTAAAGTTAACCTGGATACAATACAATCTTAGTTTGCACCTTGTAACTTCATGAATGAATGGCATGTGCCGTCAGATATAAAAATATCGTCTCTTTTGTGATTTTGTTACTTGACATAAGTGATACACAACAGTAAGGACACATATGTAAACTGGCATCCACTACATACACAGAGGTCATGGGTATATTTTTCCCATCATCACTCTTTCGGTTACATCCATATGCAACACAGTGCATCATATTTGCTGTACAAAAGCAAGTTTGGAAGATATATCACATAGACATTTTTGTCCGACATTAAACACTTGAATATCTAGGTTGAATAGAAGGGATAAATGTCATATCTGTGTTTGGCGCACAAAATTACCAATTGTTTATGAAGATTGCAGAATAAATTTTTCATTTACAAAAGTGGATTTATTTTAGTCTTATTAAGCATTTTCATGGTGTGCATAGATAACAAATGTGTTTTGTTTATACTATAATAATAGTTTGTACAACTACTTTCTGGCTATTATATATTACTGGTTAGAGACCAATTCTGACAGGTACCAATTTTCACCATAGCAATAATAACTGTTTTAATAATTACCTGATCCTTATTTTTGATTGGGCTTGTCAGCTATAATGCTTTTTTTTATTTTTTAAACAGGAACCAAAACACTGAATGTGGTCACAAATTATTAATATGACAACAATTGGAATGCAGCAAAAATTGGTGTCTAACCAGTATAGTTATTTGACTTAGTTGTGGTACAAACTCCACTTTGTGCTTAAACTTACCAGAATTACCCTAATCTCTCCCTGATTATAGTTTCCAGAAAACTTGGCATGTATGGAACTGTTCAATGCTTACAAATGATGGACAAAATGTCCTATTACAATTTACATGATGAAAATAGTTGTGACTTACTGCTGCAGATCTTTGTGAGTGACAGTAACAGCATGGATGAATATGAGGGATTTATGCCAATGACTTGCCACCACTATTGTAACACACTGCATGGATTAATATCATTTGGGTAAATCTATATGCATACTTATAACTGAGGATAATCTCTCGAAGTATAAATATTTTCAATGCTTACCATGGATTTTAAATCTTGTTGGATATACTCACACTATGAGATCCAAAAAGAAGCAATTCTACTTGCGTTTTTTTTTTAAAAAATAATTAATGGAATTATGAGAACAAGCGCTGTTGTAAAGACACTCATATAACTCTTAGCAAAACTGCCATGAAATCTTGCAACTTTTGCTTATTTTCTGTTTTCCATAAGATTACCAGTCCTACATTATAACAGTTTCAATTGATACATTACAGATAAACTACAATTTATTCTACAAAAATCCTCCTTGTACATTTATTTTTATTGAATTTTATGTTGAATTTCAATGTCTTTCAATCTTTCAAATTCATAAGTCATATCAACATATTTAAAATCCAGGTATGTTTATCAGATATTTGTTCTTATGTTTTATTAATTTGATTTTTACAGTAATTTGAGCACATTTATTGGCCATTTGGAAGTGGGAATCAAGTGTCTTACCTCAGAATACACAGAGGCAGTCAACCAGAACTGGTCTGGACAAGTATCAAACACGTGGACAGTTTAATTACAAATCTGAAGCTGACCCAACTGAGCCCCCTTTATCTGAAAACCACATGCTCGGTAGGCTACAAAGTTGTACTGACTTGTAGGCTACAAAGCTGCACTGACTCATAAGCATTAGTCAATGACTTGGCTACTTGTCAAATATGGGAGTGTGACTAACCTACATAAGCAACTTATTTTAAATTATATACAACATGTATTACTAAACTAGAATCCTAACTGTACATGCAAGTCCTCCTTTTCAGCAGTTGGCCCAGTATTTCAGCCAGATGACACTTTTCTGCTGTGGCCATGTTTACTGCACATCACTGTTGGTCCACAACTGTCATTAATCACTCATTTACAAGTGTATGAAATCTACATTAATTATACAGGAGGCAATTTTAAGGTCATCTTAGATTTAATGATGCCTCTCAGCTTTCATTACTTGTAGTGCTCTGAACAGAAATTCAAATATTGTGTCTGGAACCAACATTTAATTTTTGTAAGTGGGGTGTTGAAAATAATTTTCCATCCCCAAATACTTTTCGGAAAAATGTGCTCTTGCTTTCATTCAGAAAAAAATTACCATAGTGTAAAAATGTCCAAGTAGGCAAGAAACTTTCCTCTTCACATGAATCTTACCCTGTTTCTCCAAGTTAAATCATTTTAAGTTGAACATTAAATTTAAGGACTTTAAGATTTTAACTTTAATTAAAGCACAGATGAGATCATAAAAATATAAAGAGTACAAAGTTGGCCCACAGAAATGATTTACTGACCACTTTTGATGTCGCCAATATGGGTTATATGTTTTACACGTCTTGCAGAAGAGATGTATTCTTTTAAAATGTTCAATAGTCTTTTGTCCTCCATATTCATTTTTCCCTCACTTCTTTGTACTGCAGGTATGCAAGAGTAATGTTAGTGAATATGCATGCATTTGTGTATGTGGCCAGAATGGTACAGAATTAGTGTAAAATTGAAAAATGAAACTGATAATAACTGATATTTTATGAACTTGTTTTATTTAACAATAAACAAAAGTAATACTCAACACTTTTGGAAAATTGTTTTTCATTTTATGTGTGAAAAAGAGTTCTCGAAAGGATAAATGATCTACAGACTGAAGAAAATTTCTAAGAATTAAAGATAAATCCATGTTTAAACTGTAACCATTTTTTATATTTTCGAACAATAACCCGAATTTCATACCTACCGGCAGGTCTGGTATACACACTGGATGTGTCATCAGCACCATTTAGGTCCAAACTGATAACAGTTTCATGATGTCAATACATGCCTCTATTTATGTGGAGTATAGGCAAGATTTTCATGGTGTTCATTGTGGTGGCCATATTAGATGTCCATACTGCATTTTTTTTCATGTAACCCCTTCATCACTGCAGACGGCATAACCGGTCAGGGGTAGAGTTCTTCTTTCTTCTTTAATGTTATAGTACCCAACTAAATAACTTTTGGGGTACCTCTAATTACTTCCATCTGGTAATGTAGATGTTATATTTGGATGATCTCGTGAGTTTAGCTTGTATACAGCTAAAAAATAATGAACAAAGTAGGAACTTTTAACGTGTTTTCCGAATGCTGAAATTTGTATCCAAAATGGCAGCGTTTGAAGGAATTTTAAAGAAGAGTTTTTGGAGGATTTAAATAATTTCGACCTGGTAAATTTGGATGAAAATGAGAGAAGAGGTATGGAGAGACAATGGAATGCACTTGTGGGTGACAGTGATTACGATGAAGATGACTTTGAAGGTTTTGAACCAGAGGAATTGTACGCTCTATGTGGGTTTTTTTTCTGGACGAAGCAGGAAAACTAAAGAGATTTGTTTCAGTTTTCTGACAGAGTTGGGCACACCCGAGTGTTAGATGGCTCCAGGAAAGCTTCGAAATATTTTCAAATATTTTATTCAGATGAAGTTTCTGGAAAAATTGTGTAATGAACTTAAATGCGACAATCAAACATGACAGAGACAATAGAGGAGTGTGTGGACAGATCTCACCTTGAAGATCATTTTGGTTCATTTTATAGAATCTTATATATCATGGACACCATGAAAGAAAGACTTGTGTTGCTACTGTGATTATTCACTAGTACATCTAGTGTCAATTGAACAAGTTTTGAGAACTTTCTAAGTTTTCTAAGAGGTAATAAAATAATTACTTGTATTTTACCTGTTGTGTTACCTGTTTGCATCTGCATTTTAACAGTTGTAAAAGATATGCATATTTTTATTGAATTAGTCATAAAATTTGATTTTTAACCTTATGATTCAAACTCATAACCTTCTGCATCTGAGGTGAACACTCTAAGCACTTAAATCATTAGAGCAGTCAGCATATATATATATATATGTGTATGTATATTATGTATGAATATGTATGTATTATTACATATGAATTATGTATGTATTATGTATGAATACAAAATATATTCAACCCTAAAAATTACAATACCTAGAATGACTACTATGTATCTCTCTCCTCCAAGTCAGATTCAGCTGCATAATTCATAGACCCTAATGCCATCACAAACTGTACCAGCAGATCTAAGTCTATACAGTTTGTTAGGAATGATCATTAGCACAATCAAGAAAAATTCTGATATGCTGGTTTATTAGCTATGACTGATGCATCTAAGCTCACTTGTAAATAGCTCCTGAACCTGCATATAGTTTAGCATTACTCAATCCCTGAATCTCTAGTGTCACATCTATTCGGATGTAAAAGTTATATTAACTAAATGTTGATTGGTTGAAAGTAGTTAAGTTTACATATTTTTTATTATCATAACCAATCAGAGGACTGATTTACTGAACATTTTGATGCAATTTTGAAGCCAAGAGATTAAATTTAGACACAGGAAGGGATTTCCCACAATGTTCTAAAAACATGTGATTGTGATAAACAAAATGGATTCTGATTCAGATATAAATGACTTTAAAGGGTTCAGTGCAATTGATATCGAAGAGTTTAATAGATCATTCATAGAAAATGTGCATATATATTACAACTGTTAAAATGCAGGTACAAACAGGTAGCAACAGGTAAAATACAATTATTTTATTACCTCTTAGAAAACTTAGAATGTTTTCAAAACTTGTTCAATTGACCCTAGATGTACTAGTGAATAATCATAGTAGCAACACAAGTCTTTCTTTCATGGTGTCCATAATATATCAAATTCTATAAAATTAACCAAAATGATCTCCAAGGTGAGATCTGTCCACACACCTAAGTGACCTATATCGCCTCTGCCACGTTTGATCGTCGCATTGAAGTTCGTTAAACGGACAATTTTTCCAAAAACTTCATCTGAATAGAATATTTGAAAATAATCCGAAGCTTCCTGGAGCCATATAACTCTCAGGTGTGCCCAACTCTGTCAGAAAACTGAAACAGATCTCTTTGGTTTTTGGGCTTCGTCCAAAAAAAAAAACCACGTGGAGCGTACAATTCCTCTGGTTCAAAACCTTCAAAGTCATCTTCATTGTCATCACTGTCAACCACAAGTGCATTCCATTGTCTCTCCATATGTCTTCCCTCATTGTCAAACAAATTTATCAGGTCAAAATTATTTAAATCCTCCGAAAACCCTCCTCTAAAAAAAAAATCCTTCAAACACCAAGTGATTTTGAATCAGATGATGAAAATTTATTTTGTGGGATTCAAAACAGTTTACATGGCTGGGATTTGGTGTATGATGGGATGTAGGAGTATATAAAGTGGAGATATATGAATAACAGACACTATGCTTTTTTATTTCACGAAATCCTGCAAAAACTTATGAAATAATGAATTGAAACGTAATCATGCTCTTATTGTCAGTATCTGTAGTCAGCCATGATGATGCTCTAGTATTCAGCCTAGCAAACAGCCTCAGTAGTCTCAGTAACTGATAGGATAGCAATAGGCAGTAGTGAAACTGTACAACAGCTGTAGTAGTTGCAGGGTTAACCCTATCCCTTATAGAGTATGTCTTTTTAGCCCATCGATATGCATGTAGCAAAGTTACACATTGCAGTCCAATATGCATAGGTCTGTGAAGAAGTGAAGTGTATGTTACGTTTAACAGCAATTTTAACCATTTTACGTTTTTGGTACACATATATTATGTATGGAAAGACTGAAGAGTAAATTATAGTCTTTATAGCTGCATAATTATTTTTCACAAAATAATTTTGTAAGTGCTTTAAAATCTTGGGAGAAAGTATTCACTATTAAGTCAGTGAAGCCACATGATCAACCATAGCCGCAATTTCACATACTCGAAATTTACTCATTCTTTGTCTGCATCTACATCACTAAATCAGCTGAATTTGATAATTTATAAAAACTAAAGGCTTCAGTATCAGAGCCTTTACCAAAGTTATTGAAGCTTTCGTAGTTGTGATTCTACTGGAGCAAGTACTGAATGATATCAGAGACTGCCATTTTGTCAAATGGAGAATATGACAGAGTTACCACCTACTTATGTTAAATAGCAGATTTCAAACCAGAAGATAAAGTGACCATGTGATCTGACATAATGGTCATTTTCACCAATGAATGTAGTATCCAATAGGGTTTTCCCCAAAGGTGGTGCTATGAAAACCTACTCAAAATGGCTGCAGTTTACAGACTTGCCAAATGGCCCTTGTATGAGGATTAGGAAAAGTGCTAAAAGACCCCTGTATGCCACTGAGGTAGAGTGCCAAAGGGGTATGGTATTAGGTAAAGGGTTAAGCATCAGTAGAAGATCGGAGTCTATACAATTTGTTAGGAATGATCATTAGCACAAACAAGACATATTTTGATATGCTGGTTTATTAAGCAACCTCAGATCAGGATTTATGTTGTTTGCATTTCAGTTAGACTTTGTTAATCAGTATAAATAGCATTCCAGCTATACCCTCCTAGTAGATATAAAAATTTAGATAATTACTTGTTTGATTAGGATTTCAGATTCATATATTGTCTATACATCAGCTGACAAGACACTGTTGTTTTTATTTGCCTATTGATAAGAGCTAGTTGGAGGTCAGTAGGAGTAACTAACATGCCCCTTGTGGACCACTTGTTGCCTTTGTGATTAAAGTAAACACTTATAGTTTCAAGTAAGGGCTTTTTATTGCATAATTAACACTAACATCACATGTCCTATATTACAAATTTTGCCTATAATGTATTATATACCAGGAGAAAATTGAGGCACATCATAGGGTATTCATGTGCATTTGACAAAAGTTTGATTGTTATTGAAACTCAATCCATCAATCTTTTCAAAGTAGTATCAATTCTATATAAAATATTCAGAAATCCAGATCATAAAGTTTTCTATATATCCAGATGCCTCATTTACCTTGACTATGTCAATGAAAACAATCAGAATGTACATGGTAAACATTTTAGAGATCTGCTTGTCAAAGAAGGTAATGTTGTTTTGGGTGTAATGCCATTTCTCAGTGAAAGTTAGGTTACAAGGCAGTCAGTAAATTTTGGAGAGAAAACTCATGAAAACCCAGTTAAAAACCACCAATCTATGGGAAGCTATTGGCAAGCTTTATCACATACTTATATTCATAGAAGGAAACAAAAATTATAGTAGAATAGGGCCTAAAAATAGCAGTGGTCTCCGAGGTCCAAGACCTAGTCATGTCTTGTACCATAGGATCCAGACAGCAGAACTAGAAGAAGCCATAATGGATAATGATGGATCCTGAATATCTCATATACCACACTTGTAATGAGGATATGTACATGAGAATCCAAAGTAAAGCTGAATCATCTGAAGTTCGAGTCACCACTGTAGAGAAATGCAAACTACAATGCTTTGGTCATGTCTCGCACTCATCTGGCCTGTCAAACATAACCCTAGAAGGCTCAGTGAGAGGAAAGAGAAACAATACACACAGAAGAAGAGATAAAAAAATAACATTAAACCTCTCATCACTGCGGACCGGAAAAGCGGTCAAGGGAAAGTAAGTCTGTAAACACTATGGACCGACTTTTCGGTCTGGGGCAGAGTTCTTCTTTAACGTTATATTACCCGACTAAATAACTTTCGGGGTACCTCTAATAACTTCCATCTGGTAATGTAGATGTTATATTTGGATTATCTCATGAGTTTACCTTGTATACAATTAGAAATATCAAACAAAGTAGGAACTTTTAACATGTTTTCCAAATGCTGAAATTTGTATCCAAAATGGCTGCAGTTTAAAGATTTTTAAGAGAACAGTTATCAGAGGATTTTTTTATTTTCGACCTGGTAAATTTGGATGAAAATGAGAGAAGAGGTATGGAGAGACAATGGAATGCACTTGTGGGTGACAGTGATTACGATTAAGAGGACAGTGAAGGTTTTGAACCAAAGGAATTGTACGCTCCACGTGGTTTTGTTTGGACAAAGCTGGAAAACCAAAGAGATTTGTTTCAGTTTTCTGACAGAGTTGGGCAAACCCGAGTGTTATATGGCTCCAGGAAAGCTTCAGATTATTTTCAAATATTCTATTCAGATGAAGTTTTTAGAAAAATTATCCTTTTAACGAACTTCAATGCGACGATCAAACATGGCAGAGTGATATAGGTGTGTGTGGACATATCTCACCTTGGAGATCATTTTGGTTCATTTTATAGAATTTTATATATTATGAACACCATGAAAGAAAAACTTGTATTGTTACTGTGATTACTCACTAATACATCTAGGGTCAACTGAACAAGTTTTGAAAACTTTCTATGTTTTCTAAGAGGTAATAAAATAAATTTTTGTATTTTACCTGTTGTATTACCTGTTTGTACCTGCATTTTAACAGTTGTAATAGATATAAATATTTTTATTGAAATAGTCATAAAATTTGATTTTTAACCTTGATTTTGCCACCTAATCCAGCCAGATATCTTTAACACTGGCAAAGTTATGTTGTTTTCAAAGTCCATAAGTCATTTTGCTTTACAACTCCAAAGTTACTTAGTGTTGAGGACTCTATGCCTACAAAGTTACTTAGTGATGAAAGGGTTAAAGAGTGGACAGGCATGGACTTTGTAAAGTCCCAAAGAGCAGTGGAGAAAAGGCAAAATGGAGAGAAATAGTCACAGTCATCAGTGATGACCCCTGTAGCCAGCCAGGTTACCAGTGAAATACAAACAAAATAACTGGGAAGAAAAATTAACTTTTTCTGACATGGATCATCTTTAAATTTATGTTTTAAAGGCATGTTTTTCATCTTTCAATTCTGAGATCAATCTTTTTTTTAATTAAAGTTCAGGTCTAATCAAATCTTTCAGGTATATGATGATAATAATTTATCTGCAACTATTTTCTTACACAAGATTTTAGTGAATCTGAAATATCTGCAATCTTCAAGATACTGTAATACACGTAATAGCATGAAAAGAGCTGGCAGGTCTGCAAACTGACTTGGAAATAGCTTCAAAGAACAACACAGTTTTTGTATTGTTTATCAAAATTAACAAGCTCATTTGAGAAATATGTTTTGCAAAAAAACTATTATTTTTTACTTAAAAAATGTTTACCTATTTTCTGAATATAGGTAGGTGCTAGCAGCAAAGTTTATAATGTAAACCCCATGCCCTGGCACCCAACATCACTGAAGTATCTGAGAGACACAGGATATGAGACTGATACACACTCCACCTTACAGCTAGTTATATGGGTGATACACTATATGAGCAACCAATACAATACACATTACAGGAAGTTAACTACTGTACTCCACCTTACAGCAGATTATCTGAGGAGGCAGGGTACAGTTTCGTATTTTGGCCCCTGGCAAATTTCTTAACTTAAGGCTATGGTGTGACTTTTACAGCAATTATTGTCTACTAATTAAATATATGGATATATTTGTGAGCTAGGTGTTTCGGGCTTGTGTTGTTCTTGAAATTGATGTCAGGCATGTACACCTTCCATAGTTACTCTGCAATATGTTGATAGTGAAATACCAATAGTTGTCTATGAAGAAGAGCTAGCCTCTCGTAACAGTAAACATGTGGGTTTGGGACAAGGAGCATATCTCAAAAACGGCTTGGATGACAACTATTTTCAACTGCATCAGCCTGTTTAGTACACACTGTTTGGCAGAATTGTAATCTAGGAAAAGGGCTAGTGTTTGCACTGTGAGTACCACATGGTGTCAAAAATGACCTTCGGACATGAAAATTGCAGGTATAAATTTGGGGTTGGGGTGCATAAACTTCTTCTGCTATGAACTGCCACTGACTTCTCTGGTCAAGTGGATAATATTTTTATGCTTTGTTTTAATATAGGTATCTCAAAATATAGGCATTCTTGACCTCACTTGTGTATTTGATTTTTTATGATTTTTTTGTACTAGGTCACTGATTGCGGCATTAAATTTGTACATAAATACTGGCCCCTGCCCCCTGAGTGATACACTTTGGGTGACTAATGCAATACACTCCACCTTACAGCAAGTTATCCCAGTGATGCACAGGATACAAGTGACTGATACACCACAATGTACAGCAAGTTACCTGAGTGATACACTATATGAGTGAGTGATATAATACACTCCTCCTTACAACTGGCTATAAAAATACTGTAGTAGCTGTCTGACTGTAGTAGTTAATCTGTGGGTGGGTGGCAGCTTCTTTGGGGAAATAGCTGGTAGAACAAACAAACAAATGTCTAGGCTACATATTTCTTTAATGGTTACTTTTCGCTGTCGCAAATTTCCACCTCCTTCAAATTCAAAAACTCAGTATATATCTTAGTCCTAGCGGACTTCACAGGAGACTACTTTTATTGTATTTCTGTAATTGGCTTGATTGTTACTAGTACACAGAATCTTTGTTTCCTATATTAAACTAAATATTTTATATCACATTTGATATCTCACTACGAATTGTCCAGAAGCTGATTTAAATACATAAAAATGAATATAATATATCTGATCAGACTCACACTCACTTACAACCTCACCCTCAAAATATAAATGTTAAATAAATGAAGTTAGGTAAGGGTTTGCAAAGATTGTCAGAATTAGAGTATAAAATATATTTCTTTCAAAACTATACACAAATTATTCTTGCTAATTAGAGAAACTTAATCTACTATCTTGTCATCAACATTTTCAAAATTTAAAACTAATTATAAGTCTTGTAAATAATCATTTAATTAATTTGCATAAACACAAAGTCAGTTCTCACTAGGTAGAGCATGGAGCTAGACCCAATGATTAATGTCCCTAAGGTCATGGGGTGAGCTTGCTGTAAAGATTCTACTTATATTGTTTTTAGACTGCAAAAGCAGAACATTTATTGAAATGTGGATACTATAAAATATAGCCATTGTACAAGACCAGAAAATTGGAAAACAGTTGAATCATATCAAATGTCCCTACTACAATACAATGACCTCTGCAATTTCTGATAACCAAAACCATTATGGTTTAGCTTCATCCTTTTTTGACACAAAACAGCATTTCCAAAGAGTGATATGAAACAGTTTTCTATGTTATACACCTTCAGGTTTTTCTAGATTCCTAAAAAAGAGGTATTCAAAAGAACCTAGTAGCCAATGATCTGCATTTCACAGAAACAACTGCCCCCCCACTATTCTGGAAATCAAATTTTTTCATTTTACATACACTGTACTTCCTAACTAGTTAACCACTGGTGCCATGTTTACATGGCAGGAGGTAGTAGCCTACTTCCAAGCTCTGTAGTATCAAGGTCATGAATGACACACTAAAAATAGGTTTTATTATTGAAAGGTGACAGATGTAGCTCTACAATGATACCAAATAATCTGGACGTTCTAGTTGCACTACAAAATAGAGGAAAAACATTCATCTTTTGAATCGATTTTTTCCACCAAAAATTACCCCATGGTTTGAATCTGATTTTGTGTCTGGATTTTAGACATTTTAGCCTCAGATCTAAGGCAGACCAGTCTGAACTGCACAGACAGGCAATCTTTTTTTGCCAAAAAATAGGATAACATGGGCATTTGGAATTGGAAAAAAAGAACTAAACTTTTACCCTTCTGCTTATGCGCCAGCAAAATAGCAATGAAAAATGATGTTTCTAACATAACTAGGCATTAGGTCAACCGGATATCTCTTGGAAGTATTAGGATGTATTCAGAAATAGCCCCCAAAATGTGTTTCCTGCTCAAATTTCTGGCAAAAAAACAAAAACCTCCAGGGCTTAATGAGTTAATGGGTGCATTTTGATGATGTCACCAAGTTTAAATATTCCTTGCATATATAATCAATTGTGCATCAACATTGCACATGAATTACAAATTTAGCCATTCTTTGACAATTTGGAATTTTTTTTCCCCCAAAATACTTCATTAAGCCCTGGTGCTACATTTGGGCACCAGCAGGTAGTAGCCTACATTCAAGCTCTGTAGTGTCAAGGTCATGTATGATATGCTTAAGTGGATTTTATTATAGAAAGGTAGACATATGTAGCTCTATAGTGATACCAAATAATCTGGAGGTTCTAGTTGTACTATAAAATACAGAGCTTTAAACATTTATTGGACCTGATTTTTTTTCCACCAAATATTCGACAGTGGTGGGAATCTAATTTTGTGTAAATGTTTTAGATTTTTGGCCTTAGATCTAAGGCATACCAGTCTGAACTGCACACAAAAAGTAGGACAAGATTGGCATTTGGAATAAAGAGTGGTCTCAATACAAAAATGATGGGTCCATAAAGCACCCCCCCACACACACAGCAAACAAGAACTCAATCTTTTACCCTTCTGCTCATGTGCAGGCAAAAGTGGCCAATGAAAAATGATGTTTCTAACATAACTAGGCATTAGGTACATCAAAGGGCACCAGTAATGTTCTGTTTCTACCCTTTGATGCCCAATCAATCATGCCCCATCCAAATCATTAGGTAATAGTCACAGAATTCTAAAAATTATGTAGTACAGTAGAGTACAAAATGAGACAGAAATGTAACAAGATTGACTAATTGATGCTCACTGATACAATATATAAATGGTGAAAACATTTGATTCTGAGGATAATCTAATGCAA
Organism: Potamilus streckersoni; assembly: GCA_016746295.1. NCBI lineage: Eukaryota > Metazoa > Mollusca > Bivalvia > Unionida > Unionidae > Potamilus > Potamilus streckersoni. Next base: position 1,153,302 of record JAEAOA010000545.1, read on the forward strand.
CAGATAAAAACACGTTGAACATAAAATGCAACAAGAATGTAACACTTGTATTGAAACAGAATAGCCTTTTCATTTGGGGAAAAAACCAGTTTCATTTATATAACACTTACTACTTCATTGCTTTCCTTTCCAGGACTTCAAGTCCACAGTCGAAGCTAATGATTCCCTCCTCCATTCAGTACTGGTGGTCCAAATTCAAGAAGATGATACCAGCCTGACATCTTAGTCACAATTAAAAAAAAAGGAATATCTCCTCTTTTGACTTGGACCAAGAACTAAGGATAACAGACCAGGGTGGAGGGAATCTTTTCACTTGTCCTAATATTACATGATTAAAATTAGTTGCCCACCATTTATTATCTATTGCTGCAATACTGAATGTAGCAGAAGGGAGGCCGACTGTTGTGCACAAAACTGAAGAAAAAAACAAAAGAAACAAACTGCACTTACCTTATGGTATGAATGTTTGCTACTGTAGGCTGGTAAATGTTTGGAGCACATGCTGTGCCATCACTACAAAATCCAACTACAAATGCCTTGCATCTGGTGCACCAAAGAGAGAAGTAAAAGGAGGTAGCAAGATTGGAGAGGAATGATTCAAGAGGTCCAAGATATATCAATAGCCTTAACTTTATAGACTTAAACTTTTAGAAAAGAAAGGTCACTCCCATAGAGGAACAAATAAACTCTTGGTTGTTAGGACAATCCACTTGTAATGGTGGCCACAAAATATCTGTAAAGCCTTCAAGAGATTGAATAAGGTGAATAAGGTGATCCCGACTATTTCTCTCCATTTAGTGGAAGCCAAACAAAATGTTAAAGCCCCAACTGTAGAAAAGAGCCTATCCTGATTATCGTCAGTGTAGATACAACTAAGGCATAATGTGTACATTTATTTAATTTTCCAGACTTTCTTTTACTTGAACTGAAGTAATTTTTAAAAAATTAGAAAAAGATTGATGCACAACAAAGCATGGCAAAATCTGGTGTTATCTTACCTGTTAAAATTCCGGTGATTCACTGACCCAAAAAGAATCTCTGACCACTACTTCAAGTAATGATCTCCCACTGACCATTGTCCACTACAGGCAGCAATGACCAGTCTGCCTCAATGAGGAAAATGAACTAGTCTAGACCTCATCACACATGTACACAGAAATTTCTCTGACTGTCTACATCAATTCAGCCTTTACAACTGACCATACACTGCCTGATTCCACAGGTTTCATACCAAACTCCAAAATTCAATTCTGCCAATATTTTTTATATCCACAAAACCAATCAGAAGTATGACACACTTCAATAATTTCTGGATATTTAAGAATCCTGGCTTAGTGATGAAGTAAAAAATTCCATCACAAATCAATACTAATTCAGCCACCATATATCAACTAGGCAATATGCAATTGCAGGAATTATATCAACTAGGCAGTATGTAATTGCAGGAATTATTTCTATCAGCCTAGTTTCCAATCAAACTGTACCTTAATAAATTATTGGACACAGTCCAATACACCAGTATATACCTCTATGCTTACAAATGATTAGCAGAAACTTTCCCTCATGGTAATAACAACTGCTTCATTAGCCAATGGGTTATGGGACCTGGGGAGGGGTACCCTAGTAAGGTCAATCACCTGGGTTGAGTGATAGGCCAATTTGTTGAAGCAAAGTCTTTCTTCCTTCCTGAGCCCCAGGTTGTAGTGTTATAATGTGGGAAAGGTGATATTCACTGCCCCAAAGGTCAGATAACCTGACATGGCCCTTGTGTGACCCCATGATTACATCACTCGAGGTTTCAATCCAGCTTGGCCTGGTGGACTGTTACAAATTTTATGACTGCAGGGAGAAGTGAGGCCAACTATAGGAAAGAATTCAGTCATAATGGGTCTATTCAAGTCTGAAAATTGAGGGAGAAAGTTGATCCCACCATTTGAAAAAAATAGTAAATTTTCTATTAAAAAAAAGAGGGATATAGCAAAAAAAAGTAGGACTTGTGTACACTTTTGGGCACATTCTATACATTTTATAGGCATGATTTTGTTAAAAATTACCACAAATCCCAATCACACATCCAAGAATAGAACTTTATTACATTCACTGTATAATGGAATTCTGAAACCCATTTAAGAACTTTCAGGTGGTGGGGAGGGGGGATTGAAAAGAACATTTACCTGTATTTCCATATAAACATATGTGCATATGACATTTGCTATTACCATATCATTGTAAGAATGCCCTATGAAAAAATATTGATAATATTAGAAATGAGCATAACTGTCAAGGTTCAATTTGTTTATTATACTGATAAACAAAAACTGAATGCTTTGTACAATGTCACTGTTTTCTGTTTCTTACATGACATCACAGCATCTATTGCAAGATCTTGACATCAAAAACCAGTAGAGTCATCAACAGTGATGTGTCCTTGGGCAGGGCAATTTGCTCCCCTTGTCTTGGCATTAAAAATTTAAGTCCCTGGAGAATAAAATACTGAAAACAAACTTTAGCATTATTCCAAAATAAATCCAATGCAGAAAATGATGCGCCTGTGATGGCCTGAATAGTACCAATGTGCTAAAAGTCTTTTGTTAATCATAATAATATTATCCAAGAATATATCCTTATTTGAATTTCACTCTAAATCCAAGTCTCTATTTCCAAGATTTTTTTGGATGAGCACTTTGTATTTACAGTTAAATATATAATTTGAAAAAAGAAACCAACTCCAACCAATGTGTCTGTTTGTATGTGTGCACGTGTGTGCGTGCATGAATTTGTGTTTTTAACATAGCTTTAAAAAATTTTCAGTCATATCTGCAGTGTGGCAGTTTATAGTGATGTCTAGCACTGGAGCATCAACCTGTAGACATATACTATGATGTCCCAAACAGTCACATTATCCTGACACCAGGCCAACCAGTGCTAACACTAACCTCTTAATGCTGAGAGCCAAGCAAGGCAGCTGTTAGTACCATTTTTTAAAAAAATCTTTGGTATGACTTGGCCGAGATCGAACCCATGACCTCCTGCATCCAAGGTGGACACTCTATCCAATTCAAGTGAAATATTGGACACAACAATAAGACTTGATTTCTGCTTCAGATGCCATTGCAGGAATAATTAATTTTTCACTTTAAACTATATTTTATACTCCTCTACCTGATCTAGGTCACAATTAAAATTTTTCTGGCAAAATCCAAAAGTATTACCTAATAAAAAATGAAATGTCATTGGAGGAGGTTGTAAATGTTAACAAGATAGAATTTTAGTTATAATTATAGAACCTTAGTTATAACTAGGTCTGGTACTAAAACATGGTAAACACAATGTCCTTGACTCAGACCAAGATAATAATCCTACTATTTACCCTTCAGTCATTTAAAGGTAAACAATGTTGTTTACAAAATTGTCACTTACTTTGGACAAGGTCAACTATATTTTATAGCATAAAATAAAATAAAAACTATATTTACTGGTCAACTAAACTGAAAACTAAGTCAATGTTAATTCATATTTGGAAACAATAAAGTTAAGTCAACATGATGTATACATCAGCTATTTGATAGATCATTAATAAATTTTTGTATGAAATTATAATCTAAATGTTCAATAGGATTAATTGATGTTTTTTTGCTATGAAAATTTTATGCACTAGACCAGATTTTTTCATGAGTTTGATGTTTAGTTTTAGGTATGGAGATAAGACTGGAGGTTGGAATTAAATGGTAATGGGTATCAAATTAGTGTCTGTCTATCTGTGATATGCATATATCAGTGGTTTCACTTCTATATTTGTGAGTGTTTACTTGTTCTTTTTTAAAAAAATTATGGTAAAGATGAAAGTCAATAAAACATGTATGCATGTATGTGTGTATTTCTTCCTGCTAAGGTCTCTATATGTGAGTGTGTATCTGCTTTACAGTTTACTTTTTGAAATTAAAATATTGTTATAAATGTGGAAATATATAAAAACCTATATCAAAATTTTCATCAACCAAGGATTATATGTCTTCTTAGTATTAGCCAGAACTTCATCCAGTACTGGGCATATTTTGTCAGTGTTTCCCTTGACACAAATTTGTGCATCAGGGATGCACGATGGAGAAAACTGTCATACATATTTTGCTGCCATGCGTTTTTTTTTTTTTAATGCAAAGGATTTGCAAAATGCAATAAGGATTTATTTAATATCCAATCCATTGGATGAGGTACGACATCTTTTATGTGTCGTGCATAGGAATAGTCTGTTTGCCTGCTTCGTATGCTCCCTTCGTTACACTCAAAAGAAATATGACCAAACTAGCATAGAAATAGTTATGACAGGAAATTTATGACAGAGTAGCTTCCCCTAATCTCGAAAGCTCTCACATGATTTTAATTGAACTCAACAATATGTCATCAAGATATTTAACCTCAATGCTTGTTGTACTAGAAAGTGATCTCCAGATGAAAACGACATGCACTAAGAATCATTAACCACAAAAGTGAAAGAAGCAGAACACAAAAGAGTAACTGTGGATCCAACTTTAATGAAAAAAGGTGAAAATAATTCCAGTGACTGGAATACAGCACATCCATTGGAATTACCAGTGTGACTTCTGATCGCGTAATTACGAAGACTGCAAAAGTGAATAATTCTTTGGTGTCAGTGTTTAAGAATTTTAAAAAATATGCCTTTGTTCACTACAAGATATGTAGAAAAAATTATCACCCAAGACATTCTTTCATAAGATATGTAGAAAAAATTATCACTCACGACATTCTTTCACAACAAAAAAGTCCATAAATTTGCAAAGACAAATCCATTATTTGGATTACAAAGTCAGGTGGTCATTGCATATTTTGTTGGTTTTAACTTTGCTGCAACGAAAGAAAAATCTAAAAGTTCAAGTGTAACTTATTAAGGAGAAGATGAATCATTAGCCTCTTTGATTTTTAAGACAAAATGTAGTGAAACCTATGACAGTACACATTTATGACAGGCATTAAATTAAATGTCCGTTGGGTATAAAGATTATTTGGGTTTTTGTATTGGTTTATATGAATGTGTTGGTCTATAATATTGCTACAAAGAGATGATAAGGTGGCTGTTAAAAGTATGACTTTATACTAATAGGAAAATGAACTAATAAAATTATCCCATGAATGAACAATGCATTTGTGTGTTAATTGTGCACATTTATTTGTATTTTTAGAGAGGGAGAGCATGTTGTGCAAGTTGCAATATCCTATTTCAAGCTGAAAAAGAATGAGTCAAATGAAAATTTGTTAGTACATGTTGACCTCCACAATTTTTGTTTGACTGCCAGTTCTGACACCAAGGGGTTTTTCTAACCCTCAATTTTACACCCTTGGGGATAAACTAATTTTGTTAAGTCTGTCCTACTTAGGTTTTTTTTCTGGACAATTTGTGATGTCATCATTAAGGTGTAGGTACTGAACTATCTCAATAAGGACCAACATACCTTGAAAGGAAGACATCTCAGGCACATTGGTGTCTGTCTAGTTAGGATCACTGGTTTTATGATCCTTGTATTGTTCGGCAAATTTATTTGTTTCAGTTACTATCTTTTCAAACTGTCCAAAATAGAAATGGCAACAGTCTAGTTCTGTTGCTGTTTCCTGCAAATTACATGACAGTCCTAACAGTTGAGTCCATGGACTGGTGTTACTATCTTGCAGGTCTACAAACCAATTTGGCTATTCATTTTCAGTGTCACTCAAGACTGGTGACATTTCAATGTTGTTATGTGATGACAAAATATCAGATTCTTCATCATAAATGGCATCATTATTGATATAATGAATCTAGAAAAATTACTTTCAATTCCAGACAAATCACTGTAATTAACTCAATAACCCCAGCACAACATTAACTCATCCTACTTTATACCTACTTTATCTAGCTTTTATCCTGGGTACTGAGTCTGCATGGCAGTATTAGTTAGTCTAAGCCTTTATCCCATAGAAGAAGTTAAATTGGTGCAAACCATTGTTTGATTTAAAGAGATTTCCTAATTGTGCAGGCAGTTTAATACATTAATCCCTGGAATTCTAAGGAAACACATTTGGGTGGCCATTTCTGAATGCATCCTAATACATTGACTTCAAAGAGATTTTTGATTAACCTAATGCCTAGTTGTGTTAGAAACATCATTTTTCATTGGCTATTTGGCCAGCATGTGAGCAGAAAGTAAAAGTTGGGAGTTCTTTTTTTTTTGCTTAATGAACCCATCATTTTCATATTGAGACCACTCTTTATTACAAATGCCCATCTAATCCTACTTTTATGCATCAGTTTTATTTCTGCATGTAGCATGAAATTTGTACATTTATGTACTTAATCTTATTGAGAACTTTTGTGCCACATTTCAGCTTAATTTAAGTAATATAAATAAAATTTAACAAATTTATTGCATGTAGTCCCCTCTGGGATGCAGACACTGACTGATAAGGCTAGCACTGCTCTAGGTATGCTGTATGGGAATGTATATCTGTTTCTCTCAGGGATTAACAAGTTAACAGATGAGGATAAAATCTTCATCCCCATGATGAAATCAGGGAATTAATTCCCTATGCAAATATAAAATTTCACTTCTGGTCCCAGGCAAAAAAAGTTCTTAAGTTCATGAATACTTCATGAACTTCATGAACTGTTCATGAACTGGTTGTCAAAAGTCAAATGTGTTCATGAACCATTCATGAACTGTTCATGAATATTAGTTCATGAATTCAAGTTCTTGAACTATTCCTGAGTTTATGAACTGTTCATGAATATTAGTTCATGAATTCAAGTTCTTGAACTTTTCCTGAGTTTATGAACTGTTCATGAATATTAGTTCATGAATTCAAGTTCTTGAACTTTTCCTGAGTTTATGAACTGTTCATGAATATTAGTTCATGAATTCAAGTTCTTGAACTTTTCCTGAGTTTATGAACTGTTCATGAATATTAGTTCATGAATTCAAGTTCTTGAACTATTCCTGAGTTTATGAACTGTTCATGAACATTAGTTCATGAAATTCAAGTTCTTGAACTATTCCTGAGTTTATGAACTGTTCATGAACATTAGCTCATAAAATTCAGGTTCTTGAACTTTTTAAAATTCATAAACTATTAAGTATTGAACCAAATAGGCAATCAAATTACAATTTTATAAACTGTTTAAGCATACTTGTAGTTTATCAACTGTATCTGAAGCAATCCACTTTGTGAAGAATTAAAATTTGAGAATTTTAATAACATTTTCATCAAATTGGTGACGAACAAAATATTTAAAATTAATCTCATAAATTTAATTAAATACCAATAATTTAAGATATATGCAAAATGGGTTGTAAAATGGGAATTAATCTATTGAGCTTAAATGTGATTGAAGATAAGCAGTACATGAAAGTCAGTTGCTTACATAAGGATACATCATCCTATTTCACAACAAATAATGTCCAAATAAACACTAAAAGTGCATTGTAGTAAATGTGCAAAAAGAATTTTTCAAAGTCTGCATGCTTGCTAACTCTAAAGTACTTGATATAGCTTGCACAAGCTTGCAATAATCAGATGTGAAAGGGACCTTCTGCATGAGATCAGTACTTTTTGAAATGTTGAATATATGTTGTTACTAGATCATATACTCAGTATTATAAACAACACTATCAAATTAAATGATCCCTTATGAAAACAAATTCATGACTTCATGAACAATCGTGAATGTTCATGAAATGTTCATCATTTGAGTTCATGAACAAATAGTCATGAATGTTCATCACCTAAGTTCATGAACACTTCAAGAAATTTGATGAATTATGTACTTTAGTTCATGAACACAATGAACTTTTATGAACTATTATATCTTTGAAGTTTCTAAAATGTCATGAATTTGCTTCACGAACAATTCAAGTACCATTAATATATTTCTTAAAAATGTATATGAAATTTCTATATCATTATATTCATAAGATGTTTATAAAAATTAATCCTACAAGCTTCTCACAATATTAGTGAATTATAAATAAAGGAGATTATTTTTTTAAATTATATGATAATGGATAACTGTTCGGAACTCTTTTATTCAATACTCATGTACTTAATATGAGAAGTTCTGTATTAATATCAAAAAATATTTTCTGGTCAGCATGAACAAAATGTACTTGCTATAAAAGCTTTCAATGACTTTGTTCTAACGTTTTTGTCCAATACTGTCATAAACTGCATATTTTATTGACTTTGTAACTGGTTGCCAAGTTGCAGTAAAAAACGAAATATGTAAACAACGATTATCCTGATTGGATAGCTGTAAAAGAAGACGTGATATGATTGGGTAAAATACGCACATGATTTCAGTGGCTGAGCACAAACGAAAGAGCATGCAAAGGGTTTTGCAACAAGTAACAATTTAAAACAAAAATCGTGGACTCCCGCGGAAGTGACAGATGAGAATATTTTCTGTATCATTTCTTTTAAGTACTTAGAAGTACAGAGAAGGAATTGTGAAGAATATGAAGGAACTGACTTGATGAGAGCAAAATTAGGCGGAAAAGCTTACACAGCAGGATCATGAATTAAAGATTCATGAAGTGGCCATTTTCTGTTCAGGTACTTTCCGACATGTAGGTGTGCATGCAAAAAAAAACTCTATTGAGCCTCTTACTCTTGTTGCCTTAAGTTCAACCATAATAGATATATTTCTACTCTCAATACCAACATTTCTCTCTTAAATACCTTCAGAATCCTAAATCATTTTTATTTACCAAGTGGTTTGCTTTCATGTTTTATGAAATAAAGCTTATGTACATTTGCAAGGTAGATTCTAATGATCAATGCATCCACAGAAAATTAAACTCTTAACCACAAGATTAATATGTAGATTCTTTTGTAAAATGCAAATATAATCTTGCATCTAATACATGTATGGTTGCATTTTTTGTGGATGGACATTTATCAAATAAACAAAAGAAGTCGGGTATGACCAGTTTTTCAATTATAATTTTATTCATGAAGTCAAACAAAAAAAAAACTGTAATTTCAACACAGTACATAATCATATGAGTAATGTGGCATTATCAAGCATGTGATCTTATCTTCAGTCATCAACATAAATAATAACAAATGTTCAAGTTTGTTGACTGGCACAACAGAATCCATCAACATGGTTTGTTTTCTTTTCCTTCAAGGTGTTAATTTTATACATGAGCAGATAACCTAAAAGCACCTCTGCTTTTTACATGTTTGTTTTCTTTGCCATTACTGAGAATACACAATGTACTCCAGTGAAAAAGTGAATCCTACTGTATAACCACTTGGCTATTCCATTGTTAGAAACTCAATCAAGATAAATCAGTGATATAAAGTAAAAGTTGTTAACTAATCCAAGTATCAAATTTTTGCATCTATCTGTTTACTGTCTTCCATTCCATTCCTTGTGTCTGTCAGATTAGCTAATTAACATAATGATGGTCTTACTCCCAATTACAATTTACCAACAGAAATAAGTAGATCTAACTCCTCTATACAAAATATCAAGAATTGCTTGAAGCAGGATAAACATATAAACATTTGCTGTATGCAAATACATGTACCTGAGCTTCAGATAGCTAATCTTTTACTTCTTTCTTTTTCTGTTTATTTTCCTATTGCATACTAGACATACTACAGAAGAACATGAATTTGCAATGTGATGTGATGTGATTATGATTTTAAACGTTGCTTTAATAATTTTTCATTCATATTGCTACGATGTCTGCAGTGTGGCAGTTTATAGTGATGTCTAGCTCCGAGGCAGCTGTTAGTACCATTTTGATAAGTCTTTGGCATGACGCATGACTCTACTCGGGATTGAACCCACAACCTCCCACATCCGAGGCAGGCAAACTAACGACTAGGCCATCGGAAAGGTTAAATAAATTTGTTCAAAAACATTTCCACATCATAACTGTTTTTGGTCAAGTTCCTCTCTCTCTCTCTCTCTCTTAAAATATGGAATCCAAATCACTCCTTCACAAGTTATTGTAATCAGTTGCACTTAAATTAGGAACCAGTTTCAGTACAAGTTTCAGTATCATCAAGTATGCCATGTTTCCAGTTTTCTTCATTTAGTAGCCATATCATTTATGACAAATCAAAAAAAGATGTTCATGCCATAACAGCTTTTTTTTATAATTCTTAGGTTTTGAAGACTTTTTCAAAGTGAGTTTCAAAATTAATGATAATATACTTATTAACTTATTATTTTACTTTTTCAATGCTTGACATGTCAATATTTTTAGACTATCTTCAGAATTTCATGTATGAAAAATTGACAGAAACTGAAATCTGGAATAGTTTATATAAGGGAAGAGAAGAATTATATAATCATCAACATTATAGCATCATGGATGAAAAAGAATTTTTCACCGTTATTTAGTGCAAACTCACAACCTCATTCTCCAGTGTGTGTGTGTGTTTGTGTATGTGTGTGTGTGTGTCTTTTAATCCATACATTTCTCACTTGGCCACAGAAACCATAAAGAAATATACCACATACACACACTGAACATTATTCAAAAATATTAGTGTACTGTACATTTCTCTTGTCTCAATAATCAAACACTCCAAGAGGCACAATCATACTATAAGAAATAGATCAATAATACAATTAATTATTGACATACATATTCCATATGATTTGCTATATTTCTATCATAATAAATGAACTGTCATCATACTATGACTGCCCCAGGTCCAGACACAAATATAGCAGTGTCAGGGCCATCTAATTAATTTAAAGTTGGTGAGTTGCCTAATTAAGTGGAGAGGATTAGGGGACCTCCACCAATTATATGTGGATTATAACTAGCAAAAGCAGCCCAGTGTAAAGTAACAGTAGCCAGGGGAATCACCCAGCTTCCAGTTGACCAGGAAAGCCCTGTGTTACCTAAAAGCCCAACAGCAGAGGATACTTTGTTCCCACCTTCAACAAAATCTGGAGGATAAATATCTCCAAAAGAGCATGAAACACCTGATAGTGCTTAATGTGGTATTTGTAGTAAAATAAACAAGACAAATTTATCTGTTTTGACACTTTAACCACCTTATCTTTGCCATCTGCTCATACTATCATCTTTTCCTCTGACATTTACAGTAGTGTAAAATAAACAGGACAAATTTATTTGTTTTGACACATTTGCCACCTTAACTTTGCCATCTGCACTCACTACCATCTTTTCCTCTGACATGTACTGTATTGTAATAAATGTTTTATCACATGCTCAAACATTCATAAAAAATATTAAATGTCTGAATACACCACTCCCTTGATAACTCACACACAACGGGGACCAAAACATTGACCACGTTATAAGCGAGGGCGCGAGTTATTGAGGGACCTATAACAAACAACAAAACTAGCAAAGGGATTAAACGTAGAGGCAAAAGGGAGGATGGGTTGGGCTGGTATGTTACTGTTGAATACTCAATTAATAAGTGTGCTAAGATTAACTGCAAATAAATATCTCTTCATAGCAGTTTTATTTTGTTTACTTTTTCCTCATAGACTAACATCAATTTCAGGAGAACTTAACAGTATACTGAGAAGATCATCAACACATTATTGCACATGGTCTCCTTTCGCCTAACACATGTACAACTTTGCACATTGTGTTACTACATCACAAGTTTTTGAGCTGAATTGGATAAATTCTAGTTTTATTGTTTGATCCAAAGCAGACTTTGTTTTATAAAAGAAGATCAACACTCATTTCGAAGAAAAAAAACAATGTCTATCAAACAATGGATAGATTTGATTTCGGTAGAAGTAAAATGAAAAAAATTTACAAGGGTTAACCATTACCAACATGAATTTACTGGGTCTACAAATTTTAAATAACGTAAATTAGAACACAATAATACTTGCAGTTTGTGACACTGATGACAAATGTCACTTCACATTTTGAAAGCATCTTTTCATTTTTTGTGTTACTCTTTCATTTCTCTGCCGCTTCATGTATTGTTCATGGATGGCTATCTCTCTGAGCTGGTATGGATAATTATGTGCTGGCTTTCTAATTTGCTAAGAGTATTTCTCCCGACAATGAATTGTTTAATTCTATGTCGGCGCTGGAATCTCCAAAGCCATTCATGGCTTGCCTTAAAACGAGATTCATTCTCCATACTCTATGCCATTTTATCTGCTTGGGCCATGAGAATTGTTCCAGAGATGGGAACAACTTGTTCACATTGTGTGAACTATGCATACACAGCATCATCTAATACAGTCTGTACTCATTTTCATTTGATCCCTTTATCTGAATCAACATCATGTAGAAATCCTGAAGTTTCTGCTTATCCTTAAGCCAACCTCTAAATGTCGACTCATCAATTGTTTAGTTCATTGCAAACATAGGATCTTGCATCACTATTATGAACCCTATTTATGATGCACAGCATTTCAGTCACTGAGTACACCTTTTGCTTGCTTCCTTTGCTTTCCATGGTCACATTTACAAATGATTAGGATACATTACTGATATTATATACTTTAGTGATGTTAAGTACATAAAAATGTGAAACCATTTTCGATTGGTTAAAATTAATTTTGTGAACGGTAATGACCACAAGAACTTATGCTGCTATTGACATGCCTTTGAATTTTGTTTAAATTGTACTTCCCTTGTTTGATTTCATACAAAAGACATATTCAAAGTGATAAAACAACACATTACATTCTCTTTTAATTGATTTTTTTAAATGCAACAAACACTTTCCCCAAGTTGCTGATCAAAACAAAGCCGGCGTGTAAGCAGGTTCTCACAGAAGTACTAGCTGGTTTTGATGTGAAGGTCGATTGACTCTTTTCATGTTTTCATAGAAGAGAATGTAACAGTTGTCATTATAGTCTTTATACCTTGAATCGAAATTAATAGATTAGAACGTGAATTTTACATAGCAAGTCATTTTAATAATGATGGATTTTTTTCATTCTCTGTTGCCACCTGTTAGTACAGGAATATTTCGGTGATCGATGTTTTACTGGACTGTTTATTTACAGTGCATTGACAACTATTTCTCTCTCAAAAAAAAATAAAACAAACATAATATGTGCTATCTTATTAGAACTTGCAAATTTCACGATATGGATTCTATCTTTACAGGTAATAAGCACCATTTCCGATGATAAAATGAGCTACCGTATTTCATGTATTATTTCATACCTTTTTTTTGATACAAAATCAAGTTATCAAAATAATATTTATTTAAATGTTATCATAAGATTTTGCACATATCACTTTGTATTATTTTAAAAAATTTTAAATTATCAGACATTAAAAATTACACTAAGAATAATTACCTTTGCAATAAAGATCGAAAAAACTGATTCCCATTTTGTTTTTACAAAAATTAAAGATTAATAATTATTTTTTGTGTACGAAAATTTAAATAAAATACAAATGTATCAAGGTTCAATTTACCAATTCTTATCGTGATTTTTTTTCATGTTCAGCACAATTTAAAATATATTTTCTATGGAAAAAATCAGGAGCCATGCCAGACACCGCATTATAAGCGAGTTCGCAAGTTATCTGATGTATCTGGGTGACATTAAAAGCTGTGCCATATGGAATTTTTTGTTCTGTATCTTATTCACATTTAATTTTAGTGTTCACTAATTATCTACTAGTGTTGCATAATTCCCCTTATTTCAAAATTTTTGTTTTCAGACTATTGACTCATTAATTAAATACCAATCTATGCATTTTGGAATGTTTTTCACTTCAGAAATTAAGCTCATTTTACCATGAAAAGGTTGTTACACTACCAGCTGTCAGTGTGCACTACAACTCCAAGTGGCCGAGTGGTCTAAAGCGCTGTCCGATCACTGCCATCTCACCTCTGTCTGCATGGGTTCAAGTCTAGATTCAGCCAATGTGGATATGGTTTCTTCCTCCACCATTAATACTAGCCGTCATGAATAGCCTATTGTGTGCTGAAAAATGGCGTTAAGCCCAACAACAACAACAAAATCACTACAACTCACAAGATCATTACAAACTAAATATGTTGCTTTAAAACTGAAATTAATTGCCATCTGATAGTTGTATTGCATTTGTAGACTTTGGCCTTCACTATCACCAGCAAAAATATTGATTGATATCCACTAAACAAAAACAATGGACAGATTTTTCATTTCTTCCCTGATGAAAATGTGCAAACTACAGGCCATACCAAATATTATGGGACTCTGTGACTCGGACATAAAGTAGACAAAATGTCAGAAAACCTTAAATTGCATGCTCAAATGTGCAGCACTGATTAAGATTTTCATACATTAATCAATCTAGTATCTTGAGCCAGTCAAGATTACTTAGCCCATAAAGTTGTAAATCTTGTACCTAAATATTCTAAGTTAGAGTGATAAGCAATATAATAAAACTTCCTAACATCATTAACCCCTGGAGGATTTTGTCATTTTTGTCTGAAATATGAGTATGAAATACATTTTGGGGGCTATTTCTGAATACATCCTAATACATTGCCTTCCAAGAGATTTTATGTTAACCTAATGCCTAGTTGTGTTAGAAATTTAATTTTTTGTTGGCTATTTCATTCATGCATGAGCAGAAAAATAAAAGTTGGAGTTATTTTACTTCTTATTTCTTCTTTCTTTTGCTTTAAATGGACCTGTAATTTTCATATCGAGAACTCTCTTTATTACAAATGCCCATTTTATCCTACTTTTTGCAAAGGTTCGCCTGTCTAGTGCAGTTAAGACCAGTCTGCCTTAGATCTGAGACCAAAATGTCTAAATTCCTGACACAAAATCTGATTCCAACTATGTGCAAACTTTTGGTGGAAAAAAAGATCAGGTCCAAAAAATTATGTTTTCCCCTCTGTATTCTGAAGTGCAACTAGAATGTCCAGATTATTTTGTATCATTATAGAGCTACCTTTCTATAATACACCTACTTTAGTGTATCATACATGACCTAGATGCTACAGAACTTGGAAGTGGGCTACAACCTCCTGATGTGTAAACAAGGAGCCAGGGGTCAGGAAGTTCAACTACTTCTTAGATTAGTCCAATCAAATATAACAAGACAAGCCTAGCAAACTGAATACTTGGTGAATAAAAACTGTTTCACAGATATGGTTCATTCAGCAGTGATTACAAAATGAATATTTAGCCATTAAACATCCCTGTTACAACCAGCCCATTTTTCTCAATATCCAGTAGGGATTGCACCCCCTTTACTTTATTATCTTCCCCAGTAAATCAAACCCTCACTTACTGTGGGGTGAAAATATGCATTTCCACTTCATATCAATACAAATTGAAATACACAGCCAATGATGGAATATATTATCAATACATATCAAATTTGATTGTCTTTTCAGCTTTATAAGGCATGTCAGTGGTAGGTGGTACAATTTTTTTATGCTGACATTGATTTTACTTCTAGTATGCAGATTCAAAACTGACATAGACTTATAATCTCTTCATGCTTTAGGTAAATTGTTATCCTATAAAAGACATAAAAAGTACTTCTAAACAGACTACCTGTTAGGCATCAGAGATTTTAACTCCAGCTTTTAGGTCATTTCAGGCTGCTCCTTTGAGCAGGTGGAAGACTCATCGTTAGCACCATACCATTTGTTTTGCACTACACAAATATTTTTTAAAAAGTTGTTACCAATTATAAGCCCTCAATGAAAAAAATGCAATTTCCTTGTAAAGTAAATCTAATGTGCAATAAATCCAAGTGTGGGGCAGGAGATGACTTATAACCAAATCCTTCACATGGTACTTCCTACAGATGCAGAACTACCATCGCCACAAACATTTGTTTCTGTCACTGAAAATTATATTGATGATAACACCCACTCCTCTTCTTCAAAAATTAACATGGACGTGGTAAAATAATTTGTGTGATTTGTAATTTGTGCTCTTTTTTTAGTCCCACTGGCACATTCAGTGGCATGCATTACATATATCTGAAAAAATATGGAGTCATTGCAAACTTTTTCCAAATGTACGACTCAAGTACTTTACAGATCATTTAATAACCAAATTTGTACAAAGTGTCTGTAGTTCTGAATCTAATTTACTAATTTTTGAATTCTAATAACTCCAGATGTCACAGTGATTTTACTACTGTTCTGACTGGTGACCATTGTTTTACTTTAGACTTGAAAATTTTTCTCTCTGACACATTGCAAATTTGAAGCCACTTTTTGTTCATCTGAACAAGACAAGAAGCTAAGTATTGTTTTGTATCAATTCTTCTCATCTTATATTATTTAATCATATAATCCCTAGCTTATTGTATGGTTGATGCTTTTGGACCCTGATGTGCAGGAGTTATTAAGGGAGATTTATACGAGGATATTTCTTTGAAGAACTCAAATGGTCAAGTATTTTGTCTTTTTAAACTAAAAATATCAAAAACAGAATTAAGTACAAATCTCCCATAAAATGCAACTTGTAATGCAAGAATAGCAGGGTTGATATCCACTCAGGTCAGCTGACTCAGTGTTTCCTTGGGCTTAGTTCCTGTTAAATCAGCATGGTTGTATTGACAGTACCATAAAAAATAAAGTAGAAACAAAAAAAAAACAATCAACCAACCAACAAAATCTAGGACTATGAGATACAATGAAGCTAAAAGAAGAAAAAAAAAAACTTACCTGCTGAAAAGCTTATATTAATATTTTCACAAACTTCTCCAACTCTTCTTCCCTGTTAATTTACCTGCAAATCCAAGAGGCAAAAATGTTAAAGACTTGCATATTTTAGAATGCACAAATCCTGCAAGTAAATTCATGATACTAAGATAATTCTTTTTATTCAAAGCTATTGGCTAAATGTAAAAAATATTACTAAATTCATACAACTTTCAGATAAGGTTTACTTTATACACAAGATCAAGTCCAAAAAAAAAAAACCACAGACCAGGGTGAACAAAACACAATCCAAACAGAAATTTTAACACATTTCATCCAATTTTTGAAATGTTCAATGTATGATCAAAACTTGTATTCATTTTGTAGTTACTGCCAAAAACAGAAACTTTGATTTCATATACAATGTTAACCTAATAAGCAGGTATAGAGAGTAGAGCTTTGATGATAAAGAGTATAGCTTTCAAGACAAGACAGGACCTGTTCAATCAGACTATTGATATTGTTGGAATTTGGGTTTGACCATCTTTGCTATCCATAAAGAAATCTATATATGTGACTTTTAAAGCAATTACAACTGCTCTGACCAGAAACATAACTTTGAATTGAGAGCAAATACCTTTGAATTTGTGATTAATATACAAATGCAACAAAAGGCAAAAAAAAAACACATTTATCTTCTTGTCTCTGAGTAAGATGGCTCTCTTATGAGTTACATTACTGATTAATCACAAATTATTCCCTCACTCATTAATTTAAAGTTTTCTACAAGTCATCTCATGTCCAAAGTCCAAAGACAAGCATGTCCTTCATACCAAGCATGGTCAGAATATATCAGTTTCAAAATTGTTGCAACTTCTTGTAGACATTTATGATACCTGCCTTGTGAAAGACAATTCTTTCAAATACTATAAAACAATTTAGTTCTTTAAACAATACTTTTTGTGAATGATTAACCCTTTCATCACTATAGGCCAAAAAATCGGTCATGGGGAAATAAGTCATTAAACACC
This sequence comes from Potamilus streckersoni, assembly GCA_016746295.1. Taxonomy (NCBI): domain Eukaryota; kingdom Metazoa; phylum Mollusca; class Bivalvia; order Unionida; family Unionidae; genus Potamilus; species Potamilus streckersoni. The sequence goes on from JAEAOA010000545.1 coordinate 1,170,971, forward strand.
ATGGACCGAGTACATGGTCTAGGGCAGTGTTCTTTCTTAACGATATAGTACCCGACTAAATAACTTTCGGGATACCTCTAATAACTTCCTTCTTGTAATGTAGATGTTATATTTGGATTATCTCATGAGTTTAGCTTGTATACAATTAGAAATATCGAACAAAGTATGAACTTTTAACGTGTTTTCCGAATGCTGAAATTTGTATCCAAAATGGCGGAGTTTGAACAAATTTCAGAGGAGGTTATCGAAGGATTTGAATAATTTCGACCTGGTAAATTTGGATGAAAATGAGAGAAGATGTCTGGAGAGACAATGGAATGTACTTGTGGGTGACAGTGATGACGATGAAGAAAACTTTGAAGGTTTTGAACCAGAGGAATTGTGCGCACCACGTGGTTTAGTTTGGACGAAGCCTGAAAACCAAAGAGATTTGTTTCAGTTTTCTGACAGAATTGGGCACACCCGAGTGTTATATGGCTCCAGAAAAGCTTTGGAATATTTTCAAATATTCTATTCAGATGAAGTTTTTGGAAAAATTGTCCGTTTAACGAACTTCAATGCGACGATCAAATGTGGCAGAGCGTTATAGGTGTGTGGACAGATCTCACCTTGGAGATCATTTTGGTTCATTTTATAGAATCATATATATTATGGACACCATGAAAGAAAGACTTGTTTTGCTACTGTGATTATTCACTAATACATCTAGGGTCAATTGAACACGTTTTGAGAACATTCTAAGTTTTCTAAGAGGTAATAAAATGATTACTTGTATTTTACCTGTTGTGTTACCTGTTTGCACCTGCATTTTAACAGTTGTAATAGATGTGCACATTTATTGAATTAGTCAAGGCTACAATAAACCATTAGGCAGGGACAGAGAGACAGCAGAGGGAGGTCTTGTCATATATACATTAGGGAAGAGGTAAATACAGAAAGGTGACTTGACTTAGAGTCACAAGAAATAAGAAATTATGAGCATTTGGATGGAAATTTAACAAAATAATGCAAAATCATTTCTAGTTGGTTTCATTTATAGGCCAAGGCAATTTTGAATGATAACTTTTTGAAACAAATGGAAAATGTTCTTGCACAGGAGAAAGAAACATACTGGGTGATATAAATAAGGACCTTCTCAATACAAGGAAGAACTGGACAGAATTTATAGAATCATTAGGCCTAGTACAGCTGGTAAGTGACCCCACTAGGGTAACAGAAACATCAAGCACTCTCATTGATCACATTTATACCAACCTACCAGACAATGTAACTTGTGTTAACATATCAAAAGTTGGTCTTAGTGACCACTATCCTACTTGTTTGACAAGAAAGGTTAAATGCAAGAGAAATAAGAAAAATACTCACAAAAATATCACTTACAGATCATTCAAGAATTTTAATGAAGAACAATTTCTCAATGACCTATATAAAGTTTAATGGAATATGATCCAAAATTTGGATAGCATTGATGAAGCTCAGAGGGGGAGGATTGACTTATTTATGGATGTAGTCTCTAAGCATGCATCACTGAAAAGTACATAAAATAAAGAATAAAATCCAACCTAATTGGTTTACAAATGAAATCCTTGATGCTATGAAAACGAGAGCAATTCAAGGCTATGAAAAACCATGCACAATATAAAGTATGGAGAAATAAAATAACAAGTATGATTAAAAAAGCTAAACAAAATTATTATCAATCACTGCTTGAAAACAAAGATAGCCACAAAAATTGCATTTGATGACAATGACATTGCAAATGTTTTCAATAATTTTTACACCAACATTACCACAAAGTTAAAAGAACCAGTGATTGAAAACATCTTTAATGAACTGAAAAAGTTCTGCATCAGCAAAATCTCTAAGGAGGTATGTTTCTCTATCACACCAGTCTCAAAAAACTTTGTTAAGAAATATCTCAGTGAACTTGATACTAAGAAAGCTACAGGACTTGATCAGATTGGTCCACACCTCATTAAATCTTCTGCCTCTGCTATTGTAGATAGCATAACATTCATAATCAATTTAAGTATTTCATCCTCATCTGTCCCCAAAATATGGAAAACTGCAAAAGTAACTCCTATTCACAAATCTGGTCATAAGTGTTGGTTGGTTGGTTGGCTTCCGTTAGTCTCGAGAGACGATGGAAATGCGCCCATGAAAGGGTGTCCTAGTTTGTAGCTGTGCAGCGTCTTCTGTGACTATAAAGTCCCACATGGGAGTGGCAATCCTTGCTGCAGTTGCTACACTTGAAGTATGACTCAGGTCTTGGTTGGAACTGCATCCTCTTCCTTTGAGATCTTTTCTCATCAGCGAGCTGTCGTAACTTTTCCTCGCTGGCTTTCAGACCTGTGTACAGAGCATGTCGCCAGCTGGACTTGTCGAGGGCAAGCTCTTCCCAGGTGTTGACCTCTATTCCAAGAGCTTTCATATCCTGCTTGCAGACATCTTTGAATCGAAGATGTGGCCATCCTATTGATCTTCTGCCTGAAGAAAGCTTAGAGTAGAGAAGGTCTTTGGGGATCCGTCCATCATCCATTCGCTGCACATGGCCCAGCCATCTGATGCGACGTTGGCGGAGGAGTGTGACCATGCTAGGAATTTTGGCCTGTTGAAGAACCTCGTTGTATGTCACACGATCGCTCCAGGTGATCCCAAGTATGCAACGGAGACAATGCATGTGAAAGGCGCTTAGTCGTTTCTCCTGAGAGGCGTACAGGGTCCAAGTTTCGCTGGCATACAGAAGATTGCTAAGCACGCAGGCACGGTACACGGTGATCTTAGTGTTTAATGTCAGCTTGTTGTTGTTCCATTCTCTTCGACAATCTAGAGAGAGTTGTTGATGCCTTTCCAATCCGCTTTTTGAGCTTGACATCGAGTGAGAGGTTGTTGGTGATGGTAGAGCCACTGACTACTTCTAGTTTGTAGTTGTTAATGGTTATGCTAAGAGGGTCTGCGTCCTGAGCCATCACGTTGGTTTTCTTTAGGTTGATGGTCAGCCTGAATTCATCACATGCTTTAGCAAAGCAGTCCATCAAGCGTTGTAGTTCAGCTTCTGTGTGAGTGACTATAGCAGCATCATCTGCAAAGAGCATGTCCCTAATGGTTGCTTTCCTTACTTTGCTCATTGCCTTCAGTCGTGCCAGGTTGAACAGTCTGCCGTCTGAACGCGTGTGTAGGTAGATCCCTTCTGTGGACGTCCCAAAGGCGTACTTAAGCAGGACAGCGAAGATGCCAAAGAGCGTGGGGGCAAGGACACAGCCTTGTTTCACTCTGCTATGGATATTGAATGGTTGGGACGATGAGCCATCATACTGTGCTGTGCCTTTCATGTCTTCATGGAAGGACTGGATCATGCTCAACAGCTTTGGAGGGCATCCAATCTTCGTCAGGATTTTGAAGAGTCCGTCTCTGCTGACCAGATCGAATGCTTTGGTGAGGTCTATAAAAGCCAGGAAGAGGGGTCTGTGTTGTTCCCTGCATTTCTCCTGCAGTTGCCTGATGGAGAAGATCATGTCGATTGCGGACCTCTCTGCGCGGAACCCACACAGACTCTGGATACACTGTCGGCAAGCATCTGCAGTCTGTTCAAGATGACTCTAGCGAAGACTTTACCCACAATGCTGAGAAGTGATATGCCCTAGTTGTTGCAGTCACTTTTGTCGCCCTTGTTCTTATACTGTGTTATGATGTTGGCGTCTCTCATGTCCTGAGGCACTGCACCTTCATCCCAACACTGGCAGAGAAGATCATAAAGGTGTGTGAACAGCACACTGCCGCCACATTTGATGACTTCTGCTGGGATGCCATCCTTTCCTGGGGCTTTACCTGTGGTCAGTTTCTCTAATGCCAGCTTTAGTTCTGTCTCAGTAGGTTTCTCATCCAGTTTGGTCAAACAAGGGAGGTTTTCAATGGCGTTAAGGGCATTGTTGGTCACGTTATTCTCTCTGGAATACAGTTCGGAGTAGTATTCCACCCAACGCTCCATCTGTTTGCCCTTGTCATGAATGATATCTCCTGCAGAAGACTTCAGTGGAGCTATCACTTTCTTCGTTGGACCCATTGCTTTCTTTATGCCATTATACATGCCTCTGATGTTTCCATTGTCTACTGCTGACTGGATGCTCTGACAGAGTAGAAGCCAGTATTCATTAGCGCATTGCCATGCTAACCTCTGCACTTTGCTTTTTGGTAGACCTATATGCATGTAGTGTCCTCACGCAGGGAGAACGCTTGAATTCCAGGTGGGCACTGCGACGCTCTTCTATTGCTGGCATGAGTATGGTGGAATTGGCGTCAAACCACTGTTCTTTGTCTGCTTCTTACCAAAGATTCTTGTGGCTGCACTGTACACAGTATCTCTGATGTTGTCCCATCTCTCTTTGGCACTGCCGTAGGGAGGTTCTGAACTGAACGACTTGGAGAGGGCGTAAGTGAATTCTTCAGCCTTGTCTGGATATGACGTCTTGCTCACATCGATGTGTGGTTTACCCACTTGCCTAAAGTGGTGGATCTTCTTTGGTTGAAGCTTAAATTTACAGCAGACTAGAGAGTGATCGGTGTTGCAGTCAGCGCTGTGGAATGTACGAGTAAGCTGCATACCCTTCATGGCTGAACGTCTTGTGATAATCAAGTCCAGCTGATGTCAGTGTTTGGATCGGGGATGCCTCCAAGACACTTTGTGCTGTGGTTTTGTCTGAAAAAATGAATTGGTGATGCTGAGGTTGTGGAATGAGCACATTTCTAGTAGATGTTGCCCATTTTCATTCATCTTCCCAATGCCAAACTTGCCGAGACACGAAGGCCAGGAGTCGTGATCGGCACCCACCCTAGCGTTGAAGTCGCCCAGTAATATCAAGTTCTCTTCCTTCGGAATATTGTCGATGAGCAAGTTGAGCTCGTTGTAAAACGCATCTTTGGTATCTGTGGTGTCACTGAGTGTGGAAGTGTAAACACTGATGAGATTAACTAGCCCCGGTTGTGGTGTGGAGGCGAAGAGATAGCAGTCTTTCGTATCCTTGTTGGCAGGGTTCTATCATAGCCAGCAGAGAGTTTCTGACAGCAAAACCAACACCATACTCCCTAACTTCATATGAGCTCTTTCCTTGCTAGAAGAACGTGTAGTTCTTTTCTCTGAGGGACCCAGAATCTGGTAGCCGTATCTCTTGAAGTGAGGCGATATCGACATGGAGTCTTGCGAGTTCGTCGTTGATGACTTTAGTCTTTCGAACATCACTGATTGCCTGGAGATCATCTGAAAGCCCTGTCAGCACAGTCCAGACGTTCCAGGTACCTAGCTTAAGGATTGTTGATTTCCTTGTTTTTCGTTTGTTTTTTCTTGGTGCTGTAGTTGCAGCCTGCTTGTCAGGTACTCACGTATCTTAAGCCCTGCGCACCCAGCAAGGCAGGCGAGCTGTGGCGGGACGGCACCTTATTGGCTGGGGGCTGCCCAGCTTGAGGCAGGTGATAGCTGTCCAATGAGATCTGTTGGTCTCTCCCACCGTCGGAAGCAACCCCTGACGTCTAACTCTATGCCAATCGAGTGGTGACTTATAACCGGTAACTGTTGCTTCCCGTGTTGTGTCAACGCTGTGAAGCGAAGCTGGAGTGTCCTCTCCAGAGCTCAAGCCTGGGCAAGTTATATGGAGAATTAGCTGTTGCCCATGCAACTGACTCCCCCTCTCCACGCAGCTGATGGATCCAAGGGAAAGGACAAGCCGATACGTCATGGCACCAGTGGCGTCGCAGGAGTTGCCGAGATGTCACTAAATGCAGTGACAAGTCGCCTTAGGGACTCTGTCTCCGGATTTTCTGTTGGGGTTGACTCCCTTAGCCTTTCCCATGTAAGGGTATAGTCGCAAGGCAGCAAAGGTTTGAAATCAGAGTTTACCTTCTCCTAGACGGGCTACCACCCAAGGTCAACGGGTTCCATCTGCCCGAAGCATCTGGTTTTGAGGCACCAGAAACTCGCCTGCCATCCCTTCTCCAGTTAGTTTAAACTGGTTCCACCGGGCTTAGTAGTTAAGCTACCCGTGAAGGCCTGGAGCTGGATTTGGTTGTCAGAGGCTATCACAGACACAAGCCGTTGGGGGATTTTATGGGGAAGTGGGTGCTTGTCTCCCACAACCACCACCCTCCGGCGATAACAACCCTTGGAACCCTGGTCATAAGGATGATGCTGATAACTAACTGCCAATCTCAATACTACCAAACTTGTCAAAAATGATTGGAAAGCATGTCCAGGGTTCATTCATATCAAATTTAACTAAACACTTTCTGTTATACCTTAATCAATCAGTCTGTAGACAAAAACATTCATGTGAGACTGCCTTGATCTCCCTAACTGATAAATGGCTTCAGTTTTTGTAGATTTCAGGAAAGCTTTTTATATGGTGGATCATGAAATCCTTTTGAAGAAACTGAAAATCTATCAATGTGATGAAAGCACAGTTAGATGGTTTACATCATACCTAAGTGAGAGAACACATGTTTATATAAATAATGTTCTGTCTGAACCTGGAACAATTAGATGTGGAGTACCACATGGCTCAAATCTGGGAACATTATTGTTTATTTTATTTATTAACCCTTTCATCACTGCCCATGGTAAAAGCGGTCAGGGAAAAGTAAGTCAGTAAACACTATGGACTGACTTTTCATTCTGGGGCAGTGTTCTTCTTTAACGTTATAGTACCCGACTAAATAACTTTTGGGGTACCTCTAATAACTTCCATCTGGTAATGTAGATGTTATATTTGGATGATCTCATGAGTTTAGCTTGTATACAACTAGAAATATCAAACTAAGTAGGAACTTTTAAAGTGTTTTCTGAATGTTGAAATTTTTATCCAAAATAACGGCGTTTGAAGATATTTAAGAGAAGAGTTATCAATAGAATTTGAATAATTTCAACCTGGTAAATTTGGATGAATATGAGAGAAGACGTATGGAGAGGCAATGAAATGCACTTGTTGGTGACAGTGTTGATGATGAAGAGGACTTTGAAGGTTTTGAACCAGAGGAATTGTACACTCCACATGATTTTGTTTGGATGGAGCCGGAAAACCAAAGAGATTTGTTTCAGCTTTCTGACAGTAGGGCACACCCGAGTGTTAGATGGCTCCAGGAAAGCTTCGGAATATTTTTAAATATTCTATTCAGATGAAGTTTTTGGAAAAATTGTCCGTTTAACGAACTTCAATGCGACGATCAAACGTGAGGCGATATAGGTGTGGACAGATCTCACCTTGGAGATCATTTTGGTTCATTTTATAAAATCTTATATATTATGGACACCATGAAAGAAAGACTTGTGTTACTACTGTGATTATTCACTAGTACATCTAGGGTCAAATGAACAAGTTTTGAAAAATTTTCTAAGTTTTCTAAGAAGTAATAAAATAATTACTTGTATTTTACCTGTTGTGTTACCTGTTTGTACCTGCATTTTAGCAGTTGTAATAGATATGCACATTTTATTGAATTAGTCATAAAATTTGATTTTTAACCTTGATTTTGACACCTAATCCAGCCAGATATCTTTATCATTGACAGAAACATTCATGTGATACTACCATAATATTAGAGCTCTGAGTGGCCAAGTGGTCTAAAGTGCTTACAGATCACTGCCATCCAGCTTCTGTCTGCATGGATTCAAGTCTCAAGCTTGGCTACTGTGGGTATGTGAGAAAGCTTGCCAGTAGCTTTTTGTGGGTCAGTGATTCTTTCCAGGTTTTCTCCAGGTTCTTCTTCCACCAATGATAATGGCCATCATTTATAGCCTATCTTGTGCTGAAAATGGAGTCAAACCCTATAATGACAACTGCCTTGATCTTACCTAGCTCATATGACTTCAAGCACTATTTCAAGGTAGATCAACAGGGTCAATATTTGTAGATTTCAGGAAAGCTTTTGACATGTTGGATCATGAAAAGGTTTTCAGCAAAACTGAAAATTGGCTGATACACAGCATAAACTGGAAATTTCTTTAAAAGATGTCCTAAACAAAGTGGAAAATTGGTGCACATGCAGAAGCATGGTAGTTAATACTGGTGAAACTAACATTACCCATCTCAAATTTGCAAAATGAACAAATTTTGACAGTATGTGTAACACGGAAGGATACAAATTTTCAAATGGTCTGTCATTATAGACTACTTGGATGTTTTTGTAGATATAACGTATTATGGATAAGAACAGTTAATTCAAGATCATGGCTTTTCAGTAGGACAAGATATTTTTACTCAGAATGGATCAAAAAACAATTTCATGACAGTTACATACAACCATATTTAGATTAGTACAATACATTATAAGGTAATTCACATGATAAAATTATAGCAATGCAAGCACATCTTCAAAAAGGAGCATATGGGTTAATACAAATCCAAACATAAGGCAGAGAAAACTTAGCTGGTACATTAAAAATATTACTTAATAAAGAAATAATCCAGTTTAGAAAACCTAATTAAGGTACAATATATCCAGTAACAGGATTCCTGTATACTTACAGCCACTTTTCCAGTATAGGTTAGCTTGTAATTCACCCTATCTGCAACTCCTGTCAACAGCATAACTTCCCAAATCAAATAAGGAACTATTCATTAAAAGATTTCCAATACTCTTAACTTTGTTTTGAAACTGTAATCAAGATGAGATTAGAAATGTCCAGTCTATTTCCTTTTTCTACACTCAATATATCCATTGGCTTTAGAGATGTTGTTAAAATGAGAATGAAAACAACTGTATTTGTACTCAATAATGCCTGTAGGCATCATTAAATATGGTACCAATCTATTTTGTCACTAATTGCATATTGCAATCATATTGACTGTGGTTTCAATATGTAAGGGTGAATATCCATCAGATAAGAGAAAGGAAAGAAAGCAAACATATTGTGATTTTTACATGTACATGCTACTACTATGTACATGTATACATGTTTGTGTATGTGTGCTATTACTGTATGTAAACAAGTTCCTTTGTATTAGGGCCTCAAGCTGATTAGAACATCAACAAATTGTGTTCATATTATTATAACTATTATTATTATTATTATTATTATTATTATTATTATTATTATTATTATTATTATTATTACTGTCTAGCAAGCTTTATAGACCTTGTCATTGTTAACATGTGCACCTTTAACTGTGTAACACTGTGCTAAAAAAAATTACCTCCCCCACATTTAGACTTCTCCCTTGATAACTCCCAAAACAGGATCCACAGACAGCACTATAAGTGAGGATGTGAGCTACCAAATGACCTAAACAAACTCAAGGGGATGCTGTCCTTGCTGGACATCAAGAAAATCTAGGATGAGCTGTGGGTGTGTTTACAGTGCTGTTTAATAACCTGAATATTCATTTTATAATCATGTTGAGAGTAAATTAATATATTTTCCTAGTAAAGGTTTGGTTAAACTATCTTTAGAAGATACCCCAACCACTGATAGATCATTTACAATATTACTTACATATGTCTAAACAACCATCATATGTACACAAAAACATTAGTATTCCTTTCTTCAAATGCCAGGGATATCTATTTCCTGAAATAGCTGTCAACATCAAAACCTTATTTATTTTTGTATTGATTTTTTAGCAAATACTGATGCATTGATTTCACTTTAAGTAATAAAGACACTTCTAATCTAGATGTGGAATACCAGTTCTGAAACTATTGAACTGGCATCTCCAAATGAAACTTGTGTGTGAAATAAAACTTTTTATTTACCATTTTGCTTAGAAACCCTGCCATCTTTGATCATATATAAGGTAGCGGAATTATGCTACAGAATATTTATCAGAGTTAGACTGGTCAACTGAATTGAGTTGACCTTGACTGCTAGCTCTACAAAAAAAAAGGATTTGCATGTCTCCAACTGCTCTTTTATTCTACCCCTTTTATTTGACTTGATAAAAAAGAGACTGCTTCCATGGCCCAAGTGGTTAGAGCATCCGCCTCGCATTTGGGAGGTCATGGGTTCGTACTCATGCCGAGTCATACCAAAGACTTATAAAAATGGTACTAGCAGCTGTTTTGCTTGGCACTCTGCATTAAGAGGTTAGTTAAAACTGGTGTCAGGATAATGTTCAAGAGTTCGACATGATCCAAACATGTATATGGAATGATGTGCCAGTGCTATACATCACTAAAAACTGCTACACTGCAGACATTGTAGCAATACAACCGGAAAAACTGGTTAAGCTACGGTAAAAAGCTGGGCGTAACAAAACAATTGTAGTAGGGACATGTTTTATGATTCAACTATTTTCCCAATTTTCTGGTCTTGTACAATAGCCATATTGCATTGAATCCAAATTTCAATACATGTTCTGCTTCTGCAGTTTTGAAAACAAGACAAGTAGAATCTTTTCAGCAATTCTGATAGCTATTTTATGATTTTTAAATAATAGAGACCTATGGGGGGTAATTTTCAAGTTTTAAAACATGGGATTCATGCCTGACCCAGCACTAAAATTGGATTCATGAGTAATCAAGGGAGTGGTTTATCATGTTGATTCTAGCAATCAAAATTCTTTTTCAAATATGAAAGCTTCATATGCAGCTTGATGCTGTAACTCAAGTTATCCAAGCAGCAATGATAAAAAAAAAACAGATCAAAACTATGGCTTCAAGAGTAGTAAGAAGCTCTGTAAAATGGATGCAAGATCATTTCATCTCATTAACATGTATCAATCTCACTCTTTATTTAGACACAACATAATGATAGAAGCATCTGTTCCAGTTTTATCATAATCAGATCAAAAATTTGGCTTATCAGTGGTAACAAGCTCAGTCTATCTGATGCTAGACTGCATCATTAATATGCATAGATTTCACACAGTATCAGATTCATCCAAGCTCAAAAACCAATATCTAAAGATTGATCAAAATGGCCTGCCACTTCAGCATTAGCTGTATAAAACTGAATGTTCACTATGTGAGTTCTTTTATATTCTGTTCAGCACTTTTTTGATGAAATTAATTAAAGGTTTATCCATTTTTTTAAAAAATAAAACCACATTTTTTTTTCTATGGCAATCAGATTATACAAAAACTCTGTTAATTTCATTTAAATTCTACCCAGCAATTTATTGGAGAAGAAATCATCCGCATATTCATCTAACTTTAGTGACATTGGCTTTTCTTTTTTAGTAACGACATCCTAACTTGAAGAATGATCAACACTATCTATAAATTTTAGTGGTTTTCCTTCCAGGAAGCTTTTTCACACTCTTAACAAAATTCTCTTCTGCAGTTTCAGAAGTAGTTTTTAAATGATTTTACAATCTTTTACAATGGCAGTGATCATTTCTACCAATATGAAAGCTCTTCATGACAGGATTTGTTGTGCCAAATTTCAAAGGTTTTCAAGAAGTTTAAAACAGCAGTTGTTCTCAAATGCATGCATGGTACCATAAGCTCAGGACAGCAGTGGAAGTGAGCAAATAAATGAAGACTTAACTAACAGTTATAAACCCTAAATTGGGATATGTATTCAACAATATGCTAGGTGGAGTTAACCAGCTTAACTTACTAAACTAGCAGATCTTATCTAATACATATAGCACAACATTGTGTCAAAGTCTTCTGTTGATTATTTCAAAGCTGAACCTTGCTGTTATTTACAGTCAAATAGATCAGCAAATTATTAACCAGAGTACCAGAATATTATCAAGAGCAGATAGGGAGTTTTAATCACTACTGAGATTTAAGCCTAAACCCATTACAAGAGTCCCATGAATAAACTGCTGCTCTACTAGACAAAATGAATTTTCTGTAACCAGAGATCAAATGGTCCTTCCATTTCATTACTCAGTGTTGAAACCATAGTGTTCTAATTTATGGAATTTACAGCCTGCTTCAAGATGTCTTCTAAGGCATCATAAACCTTATCTGAATACAAGTGCCTTTTGATGCCTCTGTAAACAGCAGCCAATTTAAGCGGGGGGGGGGGGGGTTCCTAGCACCACCTTCCAGTGAAAACCCCCTATTAGATACTGCATTTATTGGTGTGAATGACTATAAGTCAGATCATGTGGTCACTGTTTATGCTCTGGCAGAAATCGGCTATTTAAAGTAAGTAGGTTGTAACTGTCTCTCCAAAATGGATGTTACAGAATTCATTCAGTACTTGTTCCTGATTTTATGATTAGAATCACAACTATGAAAGCTTTAATAACTTAGGTAAAGGCTTTGATACTGGTGTAGAAGACCATTAGTTTTTATAAATTATCAAATTCAGCTGATTTAGTGATATAGGGAGGTAAAATCGATCGACCATAAAAATATTTTGTAGCAGATACACTATTGTAAGCTTTTTTATATTTCTTTCAACATATTTAATTATTATTGTATTATTCCAGATGTTTTAAGAAACTTCCAGCAAAGAAATATTCCAAGTTGAATAATGCTTGGATATATGAATTAAGAGTGAGCAGAAAGCAGCAAAGGTGGCAAGTTGGAACTGTTTCAAGGTATACATCTTCCATATTTTGTAAACTAATCTGTAGTTTTCATGAACATAAATTAAGTTCAAGACCTAGATAAATACATCAGTTATAGATACATTACAGAATAATTAATTTTTAAGTTGGGATTGATTATTCATAAGAACAATAATATATGATGTAGCTTTTAATTATTTCTTTCAAGCCTAAGTAAATATTTATTTTTTGTTTACAACATTGAAACTAGCCAAAAGATTTCTGGCTGCAAGCCAAAAAGAGAAAGAATCACTTTCGGATGAGGATAAGGAACACATCTGAATTCCAAGTCAGAAACTTTTTCCTCAGCGTGAACATGGCTTGGAGATGCATACATGCCAAGTCTCCCAATTTGTCCGATTTGTCCATTTGTCCGGGAGTCTTTTGATTTTTTTAACCTCATCTTTTGATCTACTGACTTGCTGACAAGATCTCCCCGAAATTAGAAAAAACCTGCCAAGCATAGGTATTTCCAGCTAAAACAACAATTTGAGAAATAAACATTAGATGTTATTGTCCCAATTGAGAATAATATTTTGAATTACTTTTGTTCACTTGACCATTCGAACTCTGATGTCACTGACATGTAGGTTTCGAGATTTGTGTAGTCATGTGACTAGGAATGCAAATGGAGAGTGAGTTTCAGGTTGACTTTAATCAATGCTGTAGTTTTGGATAGTCTGTCATCGGATTAAAGATATAACAAATACTATACTCCCTATATGTGAGAAAATAAATCATATTCCTATTGGTTTCATGCAGGTATATCTTAATGAATTGTCTTTAAAGTTTGCTAGACCCTCTAGTAAGCGGCTACCCCCCTATGCTGATATAAAATGGTGTCTGCGAATTCCAACTTTTCGATAGAAATGGACTCTGACCTCACACCCCAACAGAAATGTTTAAATATCAAAAATGGGGTGGCAAGGGTCAGAGGAAACTCGGCCTACGCTGCTTGCAACACACATTCTAACATTATAGTGAGGGAAAAATGATTTCACAAGGAACTTGAAAAGTATGCAGCACATTGCAAATGAGAAATCGTCACATAATGTGCCTAAAGTAACGCAAATGTGTGCACCAATATCAGTAGGCATTGTCACTAAAGCAGAGGTTCTGTTTGCTAATTTTATGGCATAGCATAATTTACCATATTTGGTTGCTGATCATTTTAATGAGCTGTGTAGAGTTGTTTCCTGACTAGCAAATTGCTCAGAAATTTCACTGCAAAATAACAAAGGTAACAAACATTGTTAACAATGCACTGGGTCCAATGTGTGACAATCATGTAACTTTACTATGCAAAGAAAACCCTTTTTCAATGATGATGGATGAGTCTAATGACTGTGGTGATCAAAAGTGTGTAGCAATTCTTGTATTGGTGTTTGACAGTGACATTCACCAAGTGACAACCAAATTCCTGGCTATGCCCATTTGCAATATTGGAACTGGTGAAAACCTTTTCAACTGTCTTCAAGAAGTCTTTACAAACAGACAGAACCTAGTTGGGTTTAGTAGTGACAATGCAAATGTAATGGCTGGAAAGAAAAATTCCATCCTCTCCAGAGTTTGTGAACTTATGAGAAAAATTGTTGTTACGCTAATCTCCCTGATTTAGACTTAATCTCCTTGATTTTGAACACAAATCTCCCTGATTTGTTTCCAAAAAACTTGACATGTATGGAGATGTTATTAGTGAGCAGTCAGGAACCTTAGAACTCCTCAATACAAAATGTCAAGTCAGAACTTCTTGGCAGAAGAAATGTTTTTTGTCCTGTCATAGCCACATTCTAATGCTGATAAAGAGAAAATATTCTCCATTCTTTGCAAAATAAAAGTGATTCAAAGGTGAAATCTGGACTATAGAACTATTGAGAACCTCCTAAGCATAATAATCACAATGAATGTCATAGGTGATCACCAGACTATGATCTATAGGAAACTAAAAATGCTATTGGATTTTATATTTTTTTAAATCTTTGCAGTCAACTGTAAGATAAACAACTGTTCCTTTTTCATTAATTGATAATATTGTGAACCAAATAAATTTTTTGTAACAATTTTATCAGAATCCAAAAATGAACTTGTTTTATTTTCCTTGTCCTTAAAATGTGCAGTTTTTGCCAAAAACAAAAATCTAGAGGTTTCGAAGCCAATCTACCAATTAAAATTTGTAAAGCTCCTGGTTTGAAGTCGGGGTTCTGTCACATGTATAAAACAATATTTTCAAGATAGTTGATATGGTTTGATATTGATCTCCAAGCAGCACCATTTTTTAATTTGGAAGTACATGTACATGTACATCATAAAGTCTTTTGGTGAAAACTCCATGCAAGTACATCTGAACATGAAAAGAGGCCATAATGATTTTCAAAAAGTCTACCATGGTAGTCATAATGATGTCAAATCAGCATTATTGTCCTTTTGAACCTTCTTGATATATCTTTTACTGAAAACTCTGCATCTAGATCATTCCTACAGAAGAATTAAGTGATAACAACTGGCCACTATGTTGGTTATGTTTAATGCTGAGCAATATCATTCTCATTTAGAATCTACTAGACCTTGGGATGAATGTGCATGTACCAATTTAGAGCAATCCTCTGCAGAGTGTAGGAGTAGTAAAAAAAGGTTGTGCTAACATTACAAAACAAACATACAACAAATGATGGACCACAGACAACAGACAATAAATAACAGCCCAAGCCATATGATTGTTTCATATATGACCACATCAACAACAGCCCAAGCCATAAGATCACATAAAACAAGAGGTAATACAATGACAAGAGGGCTGTAATAAGGGATTAGATCATTAATGATACAACCCCATATTCCATGCTTGATCAAAATCTTGTCAGAAATATGGCTTTCAGACACATATAAAGCTCAATCCATTAGATGTACCATACCTAGTCACTCATAAGGCAGAGCCAAGTACAAGCTACACAGACTTTTATTGATCACTGTATCATGTATTGGAAGATATGTGTCTCTAGTTTGTTTACACTAATCAGTAAAAATAAATAAGATAGACCTTGATCTACCAGCACATTAATATGCAGTATGATACTGATGACAATATAATTTATATCTGTGGATACCATGCTACCTGTTCCAAAATGCAGAAATGTCTTATCTTTTAACAGTTTCAGTGGATATATCTGTGTAAATTTTGCTCACAATCTCTCAAATTTCTTTCGCATACATACAGGTCTACCAGTCATTACTGTAATTTTTAAAAGTCTCTATAAATTACATACATTTCCAGAATCCATTCAATATGCTAATTTTTATTTTCTGAAGCACAAAATGGATTAAAATAAAAACAGACAATGATGTGTGTACTCAATACATTAGTTTGTGAGTAAATACAGATGCACATTTCCCTTGCAAAATAGTTTCCAAAATCATAACTGCAACACAAAAGAGTTACAGAGGTAACTCTGAAAAATTATGAAAGGGATGGATATGAACATTGAGAAAATAAGTTGGTGAAGTTTCATAATTTTCAAATCTCATTTTATAATTGTTTTGGGAATAGTTATCGATAACTGAATTTTCTAATGAAGCTGTTCACCTTTCTGCACAAATTCCTCATAGTTCTGGACAACTAGTTTTTGAAAGATCAATAAAAACAGGACTCCACAAGTTTTCAATATGCATAATACATGCAACAGCAAACAAAAAGTTCATTTCATCATTGTTTTTGCCTATTAATGTGAATATGTTCTAGTTCAATTGTTAATTGAGAACAGAACTAATTTGTTTTCAAAAAGATTATTTTGAAAAATAATATATAAACTCAATATTTTATTGTTCTATTAGAAACATATTCATGCCATCATTGAGCAAAACTATGACTGCCAATATGGCAATTTGAAGTTCACTACAAACGTCAGTTCTCACTTCACCATAATGTACCTATCTATGAAACTAAGCTTTTTATGCACCAGAAATGTCATTTGCAGGGACAATGTCTGGAATTTTCTTTCAATGGGTTAGTCAGATTGGGGGATCGGGTAGAGTAGTGTGAATTCTATTTTGTGACCTAAATCCCTTGGCACAATCAGTTGTTTTAACAGTGACCCCACTGCAATTTTGGCCAATTTAAGTAAATAAGGGATATTTGAACATACTTTTCCAGCACTTGATCCTGTTGTCCTTATGATATTTCTATTGTAGGATCACATTTGTTGTAAGGCTGTATTCAGGATATGTTGGAGCTTTTGAATAAAGTGTTAACCTGTGCAACCACTTTCATTAGTAAATAGTTTATCTGTTATATATTCTTGACAAAGAACACTTAATATCCCTCCTTTCTGGTTCTTTCTTGACCAGTTGTGCCCTGGAATTTCAGATCCTTTTATTCTCTTTTTTTTCTCAGCTTCAGGTTCCAGGTGCCCACTATTTGTAATCAGTTTGTGTGACATCTTCAGTTTCTTTCCAAATATGAGAGCTTTCTTTTTGCTCTATAGTGCCATCTGTAGCAGATGATTCCACCATAAAGAAATCAGTTATCTTCCATAAAATTTACTGCTTGTTACACTCTATAAAATTCTATTAGGGATGATCAATGGATCAGTTAAATTGGAACCCCCTGGCCAGTTTCTGCCAATATTGAAGCAGATCTCAATGAAACAGATGCTGTGTTCAAATACTAAATCTACATTATAGCTTGACTGTCATCACCAACAAATGACTGACCAAGACTTAATTTGACAACTGTGATGCTTAATTTTTGTCTGAGACAAAATAATAAAATAGTGCACATTAGGTACAGCCAATTGTAGGAGCTGTAAATAATTTGAATGACCTTTTCCCCATTGATTTTGTGAAATCATTTTAGAGAGAGAGACCAGCAATCCCAAAGCCTGGCAGCATCTTTGTACTTGATCATGATTTCCACATGGATAGGTTGAATCTGTCAACAATATTAGATCCCTTAATTGTGTTACTCTTATAATAACAGCATTCACTTGATCAATTGAAATGAGTTAACATATAACCATGACAACAAGCTCTTACAAAGGCAGTATCTGCATGCCTTTTAGCAATTTTATTCTATCCCTTTTATTTGATTTCATACAAAAGACATAATTATCTTTAAGATATCTGGCTGAATTAGGTGGCAAAATCAAGGTTAAAAATCAAATTTTATGACTAATTCAATAAAATGTGCATATCTATTACAACTGTTAAAATGCAGATACAAACAGGTAACAAAACAGGTAAAATACAAGTAATTATTTTATTACCTCTTAGAAAACATAGAAAGTTCTCAAAATGTGTTCAACTGACTTTAGATGTACTAGTGAATAATCACAGTAGCAACACAAGTCTTTCTTTCATGGTGTCCATAATACATAAAGTTCTACAAAATGAACCAAAATGATATCCAAGGTGAGATCTGTCCACACACCTATTATCGCCTCTGTCACGTTTGATCGTCACATTGAAGTTGGTTAAATGGACAATTTTTCCAAAAACTTCATCTGAATAGAATATTTAAAAATAATCCGAAGCTTTCCTGGAGCCATCTAACACTCAGGTGTGCCCAACTCTGTCAGAAAACTGAAACAAATCTCTTTGGTTTTCCAGCTTCATCCAAAAAAAAACAAAAAAAACATGTGGTGCGTACAATTCCTCTGGTTCAAAACCTTTGAAGTCCTCTTCATCGTCATCACTGTCACCCACAGGTGCATTCCATTGTCTCTACATATGTCTTCTCTCATTTTCATCCAAATTTACCAGGTTGAAATTATTTAAATCCTCTGAAAAACTCTCCTCTAAAATTCCTTCAAACGCCGCCATTTTGGATACAAATTTCAGCATTCGGAAAACACATTAAAAGTTCCTACTTTGTTTGATATTTCTAGTTGTATACAAGCTAAACTCACGAGATCATCCAAATATAACATCTACATTACCAGATGGAAGTTATTAGAGGTACCCAGAAAGATATTTAGTCGGGTATTATAATGTTAAAGAAGAACACTGCCCCAGACCGAAAAGTCGGTCCATAGTGTTTACGGAATTACTTCCCCCTGACCAGTTTTGCGGTCTGCAGTGATGAAAGGGTTAATTAGCTTAACATGGAAATGAAGAGAGTCATCACTTGAATGTTCAGTTTCAATGAAATTTGGATTTTAAACTTTAAAACAAAATCCATTCTTATTGCTATGATGTCTGCAGAGTAGCAGTTTAATGTGATGTCTAGCACTGATGTCCCACCCAGTCACATTATCCTGATTCCAGGTTAACCAGTCCTAATAATAAATGGAATGTGTCAAGCAAGGCAGCTGTTAGTACCATTTTGAAGTCTTTGGTATGACTAAGCTGGGGTCCAAATCTGTGACTTCCTATGTGTGAGGCAGACCAGAACCACTAGGTCACAGGAGCTATCACTTGGTTGGTTGGTTGTCACTGATACTGTTTTATTATAACAATAATGATTGCACTTAAACTGAATTAAAATTTACAACTGAGACATGACTTTTAATTAACAAGATTTATTTAACTGGTACATATAGTGTTGTCACCAGTAGACACTACCGATTTTTTGTCACATTATTTAAAGTGCATTGAGAAATTTAATAAATTATATTGCCTTATTATAGGTGGCAAAAAAATTTAATGATGCAATTCAAAATTCCCATGAACCAACTGCCATTTTCAAATATAAAACAACACAACTGTATTTAACCCTTTCATCACTAAGTAACTTTGAAGGCATAGAGTCCTCAACACTAAGTAACTTTGGGGTTATAAAGCAAAATGACTTGTGGAATTTGAAACAACATTACTTTGCCAATGTTAAAGATATCTGGCTGGATTATGTGTCAAAATCAAGGTTAAAAATCAAATTTTATGACTTATTCAATAAAAATATGCATATCTATTACAACTGTTAAAATGCAGGTACAAACAGGTAACACAACAGGTAAAATACTAGTAATTATTTTATTAACTTTTAGAAAACTTAGAAAGTTCTCAAAACTTGTTCAATTGACCCTAGATGTACTAGTAAATAATCACAGTAACAACACAAGTCTTTCTTACATGGTGTCCATAATATATAAAATTCTATAAAATGAACCAAAATCATCTCCAAGGTGAGATCTGTCCACAAACCTATTATCGTCTCTTTGACGTTTGATCGTCGCATTTAAGTTCGTTAAACGGACAATTTTTCCAAAAACTTCATCTGAATAGAATATTTGAAAATAATCTGAAGCTTCCTAGAGCCATATAACTCTCGGGTGTGCCCAACTCTGTCAGAAAACTGAAACAAATCTCTTTGGTTTTCGGGTTTCGTCCGAAAAAAAACACCACGTGGAGCGTACAATTCCTCTGGTTCAATACCTTTAAAAGTAATCTTCATCGTCATCACTGTCACCCACAAGTGCATTCCATTGTCTCTCCATACATCTTCTCTCATTGTCAAACAAATTTATCAGGTCTAAATTATTTAAATCCTCCGAAAACTCTCCTTTAAAAATCCTTCAAACGCTGCCATTTTGGATACAAATTTCAGCATTTGGAAAACACGTTAAAAGTTCTCACTTTGTTTGTTATTTCTAGTTGTATACAAGGTAAACTCACGAGATCATCCAAATATAACATCTACATTACCAGACAGAAGTTATTAGAGGTACCCTGAAAGTTATTTAATCGGGTATTATAATGTTAAAGAAGAATACTACCCCAGACCGAAAAGTCGGTCCATAGTGTTGACGGATGTAGTTCCCCTGGAACAGTTATGCAGTCTGCTGTGATAAAAGGGTTAATTTAAGTTCTGCAAATAGTGACCTATTTTGAAAAATATTTTTTAAACAAAGAATGGAATTTATGTCATCACATTAGAAGGAAGTTCACAAGTTACTGGGACACTCTAAAAGAGAGGTGTGTGTATGTGATTTAACATATATGTAATTTAATGTTATTACTACAGATAATTTTTTTATTTTTGGCTAATTTACCTATTCTGGTTCCTGAAAATATATTTAGTTCAGAATATTAACTAACAATTATCCCTAGTTTTGTTATGGTTTGGTGTTTTACAGTACATCAACAAAGGGTTATTGCTGCATCAACTGAAGCAAAAGTACACCAATATTACATATGGAGTCAATAAATTGGACTGGGGTGTCCAGTTTCTGCAGATTTTGCAAAAACTACCAGATTACCTTGCCAGTAGGTGTGCAATGGAAAGGGAAGTGTAGTTTTCTTAATCAGAGGTCAGTGGGTCAGACATTTTTATGCTATACCAGGACACCGGGCACAAAGTGTTACCTTGTACATCTGTCCATACCTTTCTCATCTACTAAGGTTTGCCTTCCAGTCATTTCATGGACTGATATGGGTCATCTGTGTTCCACAAACACATTCCTAGCTCTAAATATACTAACTGTAATTCAAAATACATTATTTCTTGTGTGTGTGTGTGTGTGTGTGTGTGTGTGTGTGAGATTTAGATTTTTAACCTAGCTTTAACAATTTCTCAGTAATATCACTATGATGTCTGCAGTGTGGCAGTTTATAGTGATGTTTAGCACTGGGGCATCATGCTGCAGACATGTAGCATGATGTCCTGTCCAGTAACATTATCCTGACACCAGCCCCACTAGTCCTAACACTAATTTTTTAACACTAAGCCCAAACAAGGCAGATGTTAGTACAATTTTAGTAGAATTTTTGTAAGTCTTTGGTATGACTTGGCCGGGGATCGAACCCACTACCTCCTGCATCTGAGGCGGACGCTCTAACCACTAGGCCACCAGAGCGGCCTGTTGTTTCTTGTTATAATATTAATGATGCCAATTTGATAACATAAAAATGTTATATCATAATGTACAAGTTCATTTACCAGGATAAATGAATCTGAAACTTCATATTTAATACATGGGTCATAATGTTCCCATCAAGGAACCACATAATGGAAAAAGCACATTTGGTATTAAATGGGGTAATACAGTCAGTAATGTTTGCCAGAAATGGTGATGAAAGTAAAATATCAAACCTTGACAAGCCAAGTGCAAAATAGTGATCAACATGGTAATAGCTAAAACTTATCAATAGAGATTTCCTACAGCCATAATAAATATGGGATTAGCCAACTAGCAATTTGGTATAATTTAACTCCATGGATCCCAGAAAGTCTAACAATATGCCTATAAAGCATTAATAGAGACATCAATGGACATGCACTAACAAAACGTTAGAGGCCCATTTTTCCTTCCATTTTTGGGGGTACAAAGAAGCAAATGTAGTGGAAGGCACAGGGTCAAAATGGGGGGGGGACATGAAACAAACAAATTGGACACCATACTCAGTGCTCAACACTGGAAGTCATGTAAGACCTATTAACCAAGTTTTATTGAAACTGGATGAAAAGTGTAATCTCTACATCTAGACATGCAACAAGCTCTATCAATCTGATGTATGACATCAAATGAATATATATAGACCTCACTTACAATCACACTACAGTAAAAGCTCATCATCAAGCATAATCCAATTGGAAAACTGTGGAAACCTGCTTAGCCAGTAGATACAAGATTATCTCATTAATATCTGCAGATCCTGCTTATATTCATGCTCATCTACTATCTTGAAAATACAAGACTATCTAAGAAATGTGATAAAAAATAGTTACTAGAGTGTGGACAATCTCTGCCAATCAGATGCAAAGCCATGTCATTGTTATTGCTATGGGGCTTAATTTTCAGTACAGATATGCTATACATGGCAGCCTGTATTAATGGTGGAGGAAGAAACCTGAAATCCTCGGAAAGAACCACCAACCCATAGGAACTAAGCCATGTCATTACAATGTATCACTTTCCCTTATTTATTACAGATTATATTTTTAGTTGTTTAATCCAAAATAGTCTTTAGAGTGGTTTTTAAAAATCATAATGCTAGATCACTTCATATACATGCACTGATCTTACTCATAACAAGCGAGTCCCTTAAAGTGGTTAATGCTCCATTTGATGAAAAGAATTTCCAGCAATTCAAGATAAGACCATTTCTTCTTTAAACTTATTAACAACTGCTGCCCCAATAACTCATCACACTTTTCCTCCCTTATTTCCCAGGTGCTTAGATAGCATGAGTTTACCTAGCTTGGATCCCAGCTTGTATCCCTGCGCAGAGTTTGAGTGGTAGTATTTGTCTAAGAATATTTCTAGCATGATGAGTTAAATCATTGCAAACTATCGGTTCATTTCAAGCCATTTCCTAATTAAGCAGACAGTTGAACCAATAAAATTTTAGCTTACATAGAGTGAACACTGCTGAACAAAGGGAAAAAATTTGACTTTAATAGTGGCAAAAATAGTGAAAATATTCAGATCTGAAAATGATGCAAATTGACGAGAATCAGCCACTTTGAACAGACTTTTATTTGAGAGACTGATAGAGAATTTTCAGGATTTTCATCAGATGAGATTGATAGCCACTGATGATAACAGAAGGAGTGATAAGAATGAGTTCAAAGTTTGTTAAGTGTTTTATTAGCTATGAAATTTTCAGTGAGAATTATAAGTAAGAAAGGTAATTCAGGAGCAAGGATAGTATGTGCATCTCTATTCACAGGAAGTTCAAGTTTACAAGAGATGACATGTGGAATTTGTGTGCATATAAAATGTAATTATTTCATGTGTTAATTATTGTATGTGAATTCCTAATGGATTTTATGGATTATTCATGGCAAGAGAAGAAAATTTATAAGTACATCATTTATTTTCACCTTTATGCACAAGTTTTATTTCTGTATGTAGCATGAAATTTACACCATTATGTACATAATTGTATTGATAACTGATGTGCTAAATTTTAGCTTAATTAAACTGGTGGATCTAACCCAAAATTACACTAATATAAATAAAATAATAACAAAATTACTGCAAGTAAACCCTCTGGAAAAATTTGCTAGCCAAGTGCTGTCACCAAGTCTCAGGGATAGAGGCACTGGTAAGACTAACACTGGTCTAGGTGATCTTTGCAAGTATGCTTTAAAAGACTGCCTAGATATTTGGCTCAGGTGTTAATGAGTTAAACTGTCAAGTACTGAAACCTTCTCTAATATCCTTGAATGATAAGAGTTTAAAAGCAGCCACTGTTGCAGCTATACTAATGTACAGTGTAAGACTGGCACTATTGTCATTGAGAACAAATAAAACACCATTAGAAGACATTACGTGAAATTATGCGAAAGTTATGTGTGGTGCTCATATTTTGACTTTCCACATCAACTAGTAGAATATTCAGTCAGCTGAAATGGTCTTTTCAACAAGTGCCCTAACAAATTAATAAATTACCAGAGATATTATGTGACCTAGAAGGCATTCATTAAGACAATCTCTATGATGTCCACAAGAACAGTCTTGGAATTAACTCTTTCATCACTGCAGACCGGAAAAGCGGTCAGGGGGAAGTAAGTCTGTAAACACTATGGACCGAGTTTTCGGTCTGGGGCAGTGTTCTTCTTTAACGTTATAGTACCCTGACAAAATAACTTTCGGGGTACATCTAATAACTTCCATCTTGTAATGTAGATCTTATATTGGATGATCTCGTGAGTTTAGCTTGCATACAACTAGAAATATCAAACAAAGTAGGAACTTTCAACGTGTTTCCCGAATGCTGAAATTTGTATCCAAAATGGCGGCGTTTAAAGATATTTAAGAGAAGAGTTTTCTGATGATTTTAATAATTTCGACCTGGTAAATTTGGATGAAAATGAGAGAAGACATATGGAGAGACAATGGAATGCACTTGTGGGTGACAGTGATGACGATGAAGAGAACTTTCAAGGTTTTGAACCAGAGGAATTGTACGCTCCATGTGAGGTTCTTTTGGACAAAGCCCGAAAACCAAAGAGATTTGTTTCAGTTTTCTGACAGAGTTGGGCACACCCGAGTGTTAGATGGCTCCAGGAAAGCTTCAGAATATTTTCAAATATTCTATTCATATGAAGTTTTTGGAAAAATTGTCCGTTTAACGAACTTCAATGTGACGATCAAACGTGGCAGAGTGATATAGGTATGTGGACAGATCTCACCTTGGAGATGATTTTGGTTCATTTTATAGAATTTTATATATTATGGACACCATGAAAGAAAGACTTGTGTTGCTACTGTGATTATTCACTAGTACATCTAGGGTCAATTGAACAAGTTTTGAAAACATTCTAAGTTTTCTAAGAAGTAATAAAATAATTACTTGTATTTTACCTGTTGTGTTACCTGTTTGTACCTGCATTTTAACAGTTGTAATAGATTTGCACATTCTATTGAATTAGTCATAAAATATGATTCTTAAACTTGATTTTGACACCCAATCCAGCCAGATAACTTTAGCATTGGCAAAGTTATGTTGTTTCAAATTCCACAAGTCATTTTGCTTTACAACTCCAAAGTTACTTAGTGTTGAGGTCTCTATGCCTACAAAGTTACTTAGTGATGAAAGGGTTAATATGTGCAAAATGTTAAACTGAAGAAACTTACATTACTGTGCATGAAGGCCATTAAGATCATCCTTATGCATATCCATTAAATAGAATGTCACTCTACAAGGCAAAAACTATTTCCAGGAAATCAAGATTAGACAATTTCTTCACTTTAACTGTTGTATATTGAAATTATTTCTAATATTCTTCAGAACTAGCAAGACTTTCAATATAGCTGCCATGGTACAAATACTGGATGTCATTTAGGACAAAGTGGATATCATGAGAAGTCTTTTGTTGACAGTCCTATGTCATAATAATCATCCATTTATAGAGTACTAAAATATTTCAACAGCCCATCATGACAGTCATATTGAAGTCTTAACTGGCACCATTTTCATTTAGGGCCAACTCTGTGTGTGTGTGTGTGTGTGTGTGTGTGTGTATGTGTGTGTGTTTAATTTGGATTTTTAACAAAGCTTTAATAATTTTTGTCATATTGCTACAATGTCTGCAGTGTGGCAGTTTATAGTGATGTCTAGAACTGGACCATCTTGCTGCATATATATATAGCATTGTGTTACACCCTAAGTGCCTTTTGGCAATTTACCCAATGTCATGCTAAGCGCCTTTTGGCAATGCTGTAAACAACAGCTATTTTGAGTGGCTTTTTGTAGCCCATCTTCAGGAGAAAGAAAAACTGTTAGATACTACATTCATTGGTGAGAATGACCATTACGTCAGATCACATGGTCACTGTTGATGTTCTGGTTGTAAACTGCTATTTAAAGTAAGTAGGTCGTAGCTGGGTTGTATTCTCCATTCAACAAAATGGCAGTCTCTGATATCGTTCAGTACTTGAACCAGTAAAGTCACAACTATGAAAGCTTCAATAACTTGGGGAAAGGCTCTGTCTGAGGCTGAGGTAGAAAGCCCTTAGTTTTTATAAATTATAAATTTAAATTATTTTGTGATGTAGATGCAAAAAATTTTGAGTATGGAAATTTGCTACTGCCGTTAATCATGCGGCTTAGCTGATTTGATACTGAAAGAGTTTTCTCATGATTTTAAAGTACATACAAAATTCTTTTGTTAAAAATAATTATATAGCTATAACGATCTTATTTTACTCTTAAATCTTTCCATACATAATATATGTGTACCAAAAACGTAAAATGGGTTAAACTGCTGTTAAACGTAACATATACTTCACTGCTTAACAGGCCTATGTGTAGCAGACTGCACTGTGTAACTTTGCTACATGTGTATTGAAGGGCTAAAAGGCAATACACTCTATGAGGGAAAGGGTTAATGCTGAGTGCCTAGTGAGGCAGCTGTTAGTACCATTTTTATATCTGGTATGACATGTCCAGGGATCTAATACACAACCTCCTACATCTGAGGCAGCTGCCCCAACCCAATGGTCCATTGGAGTAGTCTGGACCAACTTGGTAACAAAAGTCTACTACTGAAAATGCCATGTTCATATAGCCATCCATTTAGATACAAGTAAAAAAAAACAAAAAAAACATCTACAAGATGTGACTTTCCATTCAGAAATGGCAATAATAATAATTTCAAGATGGCTGCAGTGGAAGCCCTACTGAATGTCAGACTAACACCAATATAAGACCAACTGGGCATCATAAGCAGCCTTCTAGTAAAAGCCCATGATTTGCTGTTCTATAAAGTTATAACAGCAAGACTTTTATAATGGATACCAGTGACCATACTGAATGTTGTATTTGTCATCATTCTTGTTTTAAATCGGTTATACATCATAGGAAGTCTTATAATAAAAACCCTATGTTGAAGAAAACTTCCATTTAGGACTAGTAGCTGCAACACAATTTTCAAGATTTCTGTCACAGTGGCAATACCGGATGCAGATCAGAACCATTTTCATTCAAGACCAACTTGACATCATATGAAACTTTAGGCAACATTTCAGTGTTGATATGATCATCCACTCTGGAGAAAGAGAAGCAACAACAAAATGTTCAAAATGGCCACTGGTGGCCATATTTTATGTCCATGCAGCACCATTGTCATTTAGGACCAACTAGGCCATGGAATGAACATGTAAAATGTTTCAAAACAATCCTTGAAGTAGATTAGCACATGTCACAATAACAAACATGTGCTAACAGCTGACAATGGGTAACAGATGATAGACAACAGACCATACCATAAGCTCTTTTGTTCAATGATCACTTTTAAAGGTAACAGCTGCATCCAATCAGATAGCAGAACAGTAGATATCATTTCTGCTTAATAAATATGCCAAGGTTTGATGTAGAACAAAGTGGAATAATGAGCTTTCTAGCTATGATGCTTACAGTTGTTACCAATTTCTATCAGCATTTAAAGAAGATTAATCGGCTTAAGGTTCCACTTTGATGAAAGTTGCATATATTGATTTCATTACAGTATTAGAAAATATGCTGATATTTAATCTAAGAATAAAAAAGCCAGCAAAGCCACACAAATAATCCTCATTCTTTGCTTTGATTGAAAAGCTCCATATTGTTCCCTGCTGTCCAGATTTAGAATGCCGAAAAACCAAACACATTAAAAAATTATATTATACATTAGAAATACCAAGAACTTAAGATTTTTCATCTGCACTAGAAATAAATTCTTACTCTTGAAAAAAATTTCTTTGTGAATTTTATTTGGGGATATGGACAACAATTATACATGCCATATACATGCCAAATTTTCTGGAACCAAATCAGGGAGAATAACAAAACAAGATATTTAGTCATAAATGTAAGTATGAAAGTTCACACTGTATTAAAACTAAGTTAACTACAATGAATAATACTTTCTCAACTTTATAAAAATTTCTTTGTTATTTTCACTATGATTCACACATTTAAATTGATCTATCATTGTACTCTTGAACCTAAATGGAATGCCTTAGGTTTAAGGGCAGAAATGCAGCAGGATCCTGGGAAGCAAAGTCCCTAGTTAAAATTGATATTTTACTGGTTCAATTAAATAAAGTTTTCTTGATGATTTTAATGCATCTTATCTCCTACAAAATTAAAACTGACAAAATAATTTTGAGACATTAAAATTCAAATTGCAGAGAGAAGACAGACAAAAAAATTTGAAAATTCTAAATCACAAATTTTAAGCAAAATAATTCTCACATCATTGCATTGAATTAAAAAATGTGTTACTGATTAAAGAACTAAATAAAGTTGTTGACAGTTTTATTCATAACAATGGAAAACAAGAAGACCATCAATAGTAGTATGGCTTGATTGAAAACAACCAAAACTATATATTCACTGTTATCCAAAATAAACCAATTTTCATAGCTTTTCCAAAGAACTAGTTCTGAACAATGGTGTTTGAGAAAAGGCCCAAAAAACAAAAAAAAAACCTAGTGAATAAAAATAAGCAAACTGGGCATTAAAGAATTAGCAATGCTCCCATGTTCCAGTTCTCATTAAGTCTGTTACCATCAGCACCTAAGGACATCCCAAAAATAGACAGCAAATATTTTTAAACTGTTTTAATATGTTATGAAATGTTATAATTACATCATATATAAATAATAACTATCTATTGTGCATAGGCCAATTTACAAGAAAATTTCACTTGGTCATTGGCAATTCTACTATAAAAGACAAAGTTTATACAGAGTTGACAAGGTCACCAGCAATGCACTTAAACTTGACCACTGGTAATTCCACCATATAAATGTTATTTGTTTTTGCTGGATTTAACACATGCAGAAGAAACAGGCCTAAGTACCTTCCAAAGGACATACCCAGGTTGCTGACATGGATTAACCTTAATAGATACTGAACCCACAACCCACATTCACAAAAGAATACAAAATTTATATTACATCTATGTAGTTGCAGGAGCTTGGTCATTAATTTATTTAATATAAGGTGTTGTACATAAGCCTGGCTAATGGTAGTTTTATATAAGATGACAACAAAAATGAATGTGGTTGCATGTGCTGCATATGTAAACTTGATAATGTACAGAGTGATAGCCAATATTCAAGTTGATCAAGAAAATGTCTTTAAATCCTTGGACTGATTATGGTGTTTTCATGTATATAACCTACATACAAGTATAAGCCACACCCAAGTATTACCTGTAAAAACAAAATCACAAATTTCATAAGAAAAAAAACGTACATCCTGCACCCATGTCCACAGGATCTTAAGTCCCAATACGACATTAAACTAAGCCATTTATCAAAATCTTTGGATCATTTTCACAATAGTGTTATTTGACCTTCTGATACCCTACTAAGGTGTTAAAATTCCTGAGAAAATATAGCATTAACATGCATGTTGCCTTACAGCACCTATGGTAACACAGACTAAAGAATACAACCTGTGTGTAAGTTTTAAAGAATTACCAGTACAAGAAGCTCCAAAAAGTTGGATAAATTTTACTGCAATTCCCTGACATGAAACAAAACCATCTATGATAACTACAAAGCTAAGTAGCTGTCATGTCTTACATTCATAAACAAATTGAAATATATGATTGTGTGACATTTTGAGAATCAGTGTTTTATAAAGTGCAGTGCTGATCACAAGGTTTGAACTGTTACTGGTCAGACATTTTAATCAACATAGTTCATTGACTCTTCATGTGATATGACCAAGGCACCTTTTAAGAGCTAAGAGCTTAGTCCTTTTATGTGGTACAAAAATGTTTTAATGAAAATTCATCTGAATGGCAGTTTCATTTTACCTGATTAAATTGTTTTTTCTATTCATGAATCATTTATAAGTTGTCAGTTCTATTATATTTCTGTAGGTACTTCAAAGCACCTCTTATTTTTACTTGTGTATTAAATGACGAATGGACACTAAATAAAACATGGCATACTTAAGTTATTTGAATTTTATGTATGATAGTTCCTTTATTAATTGGAAAATGTGCAGAGGCACCAAATGTCAAAAGATCTCAAAACAAAGATATACTTTGAATGTTCTTTTTGTGTAAATGCCATGTGTACATGTAAGCTTAATGAGTAAAAGCAATGTTGATCTTTGTTAAACCAATAAAATAGTGTTAGAAGAGCTCCTGCTAATTGACTGCTGTAGGTTTTAGGGGAATAAACCAATGAAATAGCATGTGATGAAATATTTGACTACCATGTACATTGCCTTCTGCCAACAAGTGCAATAAAGTTGTGCAAACTTTTGTTGGTTTTTTTTGGTGTTTGATCCCACAAAATGTATGTATAAAATCTGAGTTTAAAATGTTTTGACAGCTTTGACAAGGAAGCCACATACATGTGTTGGATGATAAAAAGCTAGCCACCATGTGATATGCACCATTTAATTTACATGCGCTTGATGCATTCAGCCAAACTGCAATGTATAATTTTGTTATACCTTTTACACTTTTTAACCCTAGGAAAGCAGAAAGCATTTAAGCAGAGTTTAAATTCAGAATCGTGCAGTTCATGCAAAAGTAAAGAAATTGGGTAGCAGGGAGAGAGTTTTCTGTAGATAAGAAATCTGTTAGAGAGTGTTGATAACACCAAAGTATGGCTTTACAGTCCATGGGAATATAACTATACCATTGTGAATATCTGAATTGCATGTAATAAAATATTTGAAGAAATCAGCATTGGTGTTTTGCAAACCCCATACCCTTTTCAATCCCAAACTTTTGCATAACCCACTGACTATATGCGCGAAAATAAGGTTAATATCCGATTCTAGTCAATAATACAAACTTCTCGTCACTCTTTTTCTAATATAAAAATCCTATACTTTTTACTTATCTGTTGATAAAAGTGTTTTTTTTTTAATAGAATGATAATTCAAAGAAAATATCATAAAAGACTGTTTAACACACACACAGATAAATAAATCACTTCCGAATTTTCAAATACTAATTTTTACCTACACTTAAATATTTCATATAATCCAAATTTTCAGACAAATTTAATATACCACCATTCCATAAAAATTGTAATAATTTTCTTTGCACTAAGTTTTAATATAGAAAATCATTGATACCTACAATAATGATGAATTTTTGCTTATATCTGAAATGCTGAAAATTTCAACAATTTCAGACAATACAGTACTTAACAAGATGTCCAAATAGACCTGATACCACTCACCTAGGTAGTCAACACAAATTAAAACTGTGAATGTACACTTACACATATAATGAAGCTTTAGACCAGACAGAAAAGCTGCACACAGCTGCTTCACTCTTCTTTCCAAGACAGTACATGATCCCTTTCTCTGCATCCACTTTTAAGGACAAGTCATTTCACCCTTTACCTCATACCTGGGCCTTTTGGTGTCTCTAACACATTCGCATACATGCATCTCTTGGTACTTCTACCTGTTTCCCATACAAGCACTTTCTGACAATTCTAAACAGTAGCCATTCTGAACGGGTCTCCATAGTGCCACCTTCGGGGAAAACCCCCTATTAGATACTACATTCATTGATGTGAATGACCATTACATCAGATTACATGGTTACTGTTTATGCTCTGGTCAAAATATGCTATTTAAAATAAATAGGTTGTAACTGTGTCATACTCTCCACTCTCCGAAATGGCAATCGCTGATATTATTCATTACTTGCTTGAGTTTTCACTATTAGAATCACAACTATGAAAGCTTCAATAACTTAGGTAAAGGCTCTGAGACTAATGTAGGAAGCCAATAGTGTTTATACATATCAAATTCAGCTGATAAGTGTGATGTAAATGCAAAGAACTTGTAAATTTTGAGTATGAGATATTGCCAATATGGTTGATCATGCAGCTTCACTTTCTTGATAGTGAATGAGTTCTTGCAAGATTTTAAAGCACATACAAAAGTTTTTTTGTGAAAAATAATTACACAACTATAACAACTGTATTTTACTCTTAAATCTTTCTATACATAAAATATGTGTACCAAAAATGTAACATGGTTAAAATTGCTGTAACATACACTTCACTGCTTAACATGCCTATGCCTAGTGCACTGCACTGGGTAACTTTTGCTACATACATATTGAAGGGATAAAAAGCCATACACTCTATGAGGGAAATGGTCATACAATCAGTATTTTCCAATAGAATTCTCTCAGCTCCCAGAAACTTGATTCTAGTTCATAATGGTGAAACCGATCATAGCTAGGGCTATCGAAAACCATGGAAAACTTCACCCGGGTAACCGATACACTGTTTAACTAGTAACCGGGCAATCGTTAAAAGATGTTACCACAGTCAAATTTTCATAAACATAGATTGTTCTGGGGTCACAAAACGAATGGATTATTTACATCATTTTGCACATTGTTTACCACACTTCATTCACTATTTCCTTTTTCTTTTTTGCATTTTACCCATTCAAACTTTAACATTTTCACATTTTCTCTTTACCCAAACCCAATGGAAGATGGCTGATAGTCTCTCAATGGAGATAATTTGTTTTCCTGTTTTAGCATAAATTGTCTAATATAAATTGTGCTATAATATTTTTTGAATTTGTCAATAATAATGTATTAATATTACAATCTCGTTTCACTTATTCATATACTTCAACCAACTTCCACAGCGTGTTTCTTTTTATTTATTACTCACAGCAAATGGTGGTGAAAGTCAACTTCCAGTTGAGAACTTGAATACTAAAAGAGGTTTACACTTAAGTAATTAAGCAAAGCATAATAATAATATCAATATTTCAATCTAGAATCAAATAACGTTTTAGAATGTTTTTATCAACTAAAAACTAAAAAAGTAATGAACTAAGAAAGAATTTCTCAAAGCTAAATATTACCAGTCCATTTGAGAGTACAAGTACATGATCATTGTTTTCTGCACAATTTCCAGTTTCAGCTAAAAATAGAAGAAACCAACATATTGAATGTATCTAGTGACAGCAATGTCCATTTCTTGTTTTCATCTGTCTTGCCATCAAAAAAGCACTTTCAGATGGAACAGGAATTGCAGGAATAGAGATATTTTCATGCAAAGGCAGCCAACCTGGGATTTTGTGTATTAACCTATTTTTTTCAGTGATCATGGCAACAGTGGTCCAGACAGTGGATCCATGATTACTCAAAAATTGTCATAATTTTATAACATGGCTCAATGACTGCAGTCTTAGCTGCAATGAGCATGATGTATCCAGTAGGATAATAGTGGGTTTGAAGTTCACTGGTGTTGGCTTTTTGACATTCTTTAATTGCAGCATCACCACCTGGTTTTGAAACACAAATGTTTTTCATTTTTAGATACAAGTGCCCATACACAGACAAGACAGATGGGTACTTTAGTCCAGATGACTTGATGGTTACATGCTTGATAGGCTTTAGTATAGGTATGAAAGCTTCAGCCAATGACCAGTTTTCATCTGTCATTACAAAAGTAGAAGTGATGCTGCAGACTGTTACCTGTGGGTCAGCCAGAACTGCGAAGATTGCCCACCATAATTTCATAAGGCGTTCCAACATATCCAGAATTGAATTCCACCTTGTGGAACAATTTACAAAGCCTGAGCTGTAACTGTACTACATTTCAAATGTGCAGCTATTCTACTGGCAGCACCAAGCATTCTGGCTATGACTTTCACTTTTAAACCAATTGCAATGTATAATCAAAGCAAAGTTGATCTTGCCAGTCATCCAGCAAGTCAATGATGTTTTGCCCAATGTCATTCCAGAATCTCCCTTGTCTGAAAAATGTTCTGCAATGATGTCCACAAACCCATTGTAAATGCTTCATAAAAAGCCTTTTCCAATTCCATCAACATTTTCTGAATGCCTTCATCATTCTAGTTGTGTATCAATTCAGTTGTCACTGTATTTTATTTGATACAGTTGTCACTGTATTTTATTTGATTTTATAGTCTGGCTCTAGAAAATTGAGCTTTTAAAACTGTCTCCTTCCACAACACTTGTTGGTCACCCATCTTGTGCAATGAAGGCCGCAATTCTCCAATTTCTAAAGCCCTAGCTTTTGATAAATTTGGTTTCCCAACCATGAATGAAGCAATGCACAGAGTACTACTTGTGCTGCGGTTATTATAAACATCAATGCAGTGTGTTCCAACAAGATGGTTCCGCAAAATACAAATCTCGTTCATTCAGCATATGCCCATGCATTAGAAACTCTTTGTAAAATATTTAAAACAGTTATAATATCACTCATATTATAACCGTTTTGTTAGACACACATGCATCGATTCTAAAATGGCAATAACAAACAGTGCTACAGTGACTGAGTGGTCACCTGGTGTCACTTGTATGTACCAGTGATACCTTGTGACCACATAGTTACTGAAGTAATGTTAACATAAGTGGTCTACATATTAGTGTTATTTTGAACTGTGAAGCTGTTAGTGTAGCCCAGCAATTTAGTAGTGGGCCACTGATGCATAACAGGTGGTCCTACTCCAAAATATAGACTGAAACTGCAATTCAGACCAACCAGCATACTGCTGATGATATATGATATTTTGATAGTCTTGTCAACAAATTATTTTTATGAACCAGGTACCCGATAACAGCCCTAGTCATAGCCACATCTTTGAAATATATTACAGTGAAACCTGTCTTGAAAGACCACTGCTATGTGAGACCACCTGTCTTGAGAGACCATATCATCACTGCACAAACTTAAGGATTTTATAGCACTGTGACCTGTTATGAGGGACCAACTGTCTTGAGAGACCATAATTTTCTGGCAGAAATGGTGGTCTTTCAAGACATGTTCTACTACTGTACTGGGTATTAAAAGGTACAGTGAAACTCTGATATAACATGCATTGATACAGCATGAATTTGAATATAACTATCATGGCATGGATCCCAAAATTTCACATTTTTTGTAAATGAAAATATTATATTCAAGGTATAAAAATGAATGTGTTTAAAGTTCATGATCATTTTGGGGAAGAGATTGTTTACAAAATCAAATGTACCACAATTGTGGTGTGATTCCCAGAATTTTACAATAATTTCACCATTTTCTGGAAGTTTTGTTCCAAAACAAACAGGAGTTTTATTTAATAATTCAGTAAGACATTTTGTATTCTTAAAGAAAAAAGTGTCTTATTATTCCATCTTTTTTTATATAAAGTTGTCAAATATTTCTATTTGTGAATATTCATTTTGAATGTGTCCGAAGTCAAATACTGCAATTTGATAATAGTTTATTTCTGAAAAATGTCAGCTTGTAGTGTTAATCTTATTATTGATCCATGAACAATAAAGCCATTAAATCTTGTTTTAGTTTGTCTTCAAAGCATTCTGTTTACACTCATTGCTCAAACAACAGACTTGTTTGCTCATTAAACTGAATACACAAACAAGCACCAAACAATGTGGAGCTTGACACAAAATTCTCACCTGAATATATAAATCAATTAATATAAGTAACTGTTAATCATCAAAGTCAATACCAAGCTATAAGCTCAAATTCTGGGGCAATGATTTATATAATATAAATAAAAACCAACAACACACATGCAACTTGGTGGTGTTTTTAAGACAAATGCAATGCAATCAGTTCACTGTGAATAATGTCATCCATCATAATGAACTGTGACAAAAATGTTAAATATTATACTTCTGTGTGCCTGTTTTTGATGCAATTACACCACTACCTCCATAACTCTCACCCAGATAACTCACAAACCCACTTATAATGCAGTGTATGGCATGGCTCCCGATTTTTTTTCCAAGGTAAATATATTTTATGTGTCAAACATGAAAAAAGTCGTGATAAGAAATTGTAAATTGGCAAATTTAACCTTTATACATAGTTTGTTTTTATCATCAAAAATGGTGATTACCTTATTTTCCGGGGTACAAGTCGCTACTTTTTCGGGTTTTTTTCTTAAAAATGATGTGTGTGTGACTTATATGCAGGAGCAACTTATACGATAACATTTTTTTAATGCCTGTGACTGATGCACAGTGATGCTGTGCTTTAGCGAAATGTATCTGCCGGTATACGGGCAAGCCAATTGCTGGAAACTTACATACGGTACACGTAAGTATTAGACTATAAAGATTATCAAATTAAATAGTCAAATAACATTTAGTTATATATGTGTTAAAATTTGTTGTTATTAATAAATTAAAAAAATATTAAAATAACGATTGCCATTATATTTCCTTTATTATTCGGCATGTACATCTTAGAATTCAGTTGTTGTAAATTTCAGCACATTTTTCAACTCAAGCTGCTAATCAAAGTCTTTTGAACATGCCGACCAGCTATTGCATAATGTTCTTTTGATGCAGAACTAAGATTATTTTGTTATTTTAAACAATGAATTATGTCCATGTAAAGCATTTCCAAGACCTCTGTTATCGCTTCATAATTTACTTTAACCTTAGGCATAGAGTCCTCAACACTAAGTAACTTTGGAGTTGTAAAGCAAAATGACTTGTGGAATTTGAAACAACATAACTTTGTCAATGTTAAAGATATCTGGCTGGATTAAGTGTCAAAATCAAGGATAAAAATTAAATTTTATAACTAATTCATTAAAATGTATATATCTATTACAACTGTTAAAATGCAGGTGCAAACAGGTAACACAACAGGTAAAATACAAGTAATTATTTTATTACCTCTTAGAAAACTTAGAAAGTTCTCAAAACGTGTTCAATTGACTCTAGATGTACTAGTGAATAATCACAGTAACAACACAAGTCTTTCTTTCATGGTGTCCATAATATATAAAATTCTATAAAATGAACCAAAATGATCTCCAAGGTAAGATCTGTCCACACAACTATTATCTTCTCTGCCACGTTTGATCATCGCATTTAAGTTCGTTAAACGGACAATTTTTCCAAAAACTTCATCTGAATATTTAAAAATAATCCGAAGCTATCCTGGAGCCATCTAACTCTTGGGTGTGCCCAACTCTTTCAGAAAACTGAAACAAATCTCTTCGGTTTTCGGGCTTCGTCCCCAAAAAAACAACATGTGGAACGTACAATTCCTCTGGTTCAAAACCTTGAAAGTTCTCTTCATCGTAATCACAGTCACCCACAAGTGCATTCCATTTTCTCTCCATACGTCTTCTCTCATTTTCATCCAAATTTACCAGGTCAAAATTATTTAAATCCTCTGAAAACTCTCCTTTAAAATTTCCCTCAAACGGCTTCATTTTGGATACAAATTTCAGCATTTGGAAAACACGTTAAAGGTTCTTACTTTGTTCGTTATTTCTAGTTGTATACAAGGTAAACTCACGAGATCATCCAAATATAACATTTACATTACCAGATGGAAGTTATTAGAGGTACCCCGAAAGAAATTTAGTCGGGTACTATAACGTTAAAGAAGAAAACTGTCCTAGACCGAACACTCTGTCCATAGTGTTGACGGATTTACTTCCCCTGGACCAGATATGCGGTCTGCCGTGATGAAAGGGCTAATAACATAGTTTCACAATAACGTTGCATGATTTAAAATTGTTATATAAGCGTAAGTCAATAAGTTTTTTTTAAAATTAAATTCGTGCCATTTATCATGGCACCAACAACTAGAAAATTATGATGCAGAATTTAAGTTAAACGTTGTAGCATTTGCGAAAGAAAAAGGAAATCGTTCAGCAGAAAGAAAATTCAACATAAGTGAGAAGATTGTGCATGACTGGCATAAAAAAGAAGACGAGTTAAGGTCAACAAAAACAAGCAAGAAGGGAAATTGTAGAGGCAAAGCAACTTGGCCAGTTCTCGAGGAGAATCTACGAAAATGGATTGTGGAACAGCTTGCTGCAGGTCATGGACTTTCAACAATTCAAATACGACTCAAGGCATAGTCAAAGTCTATTATAATACTGACTTTTATATAACTCTTAAACTATATAACTCTTAACCCTTTCATCACTAAGTAACTTTGTAGGCATAGAGTCCTCAACACTAAGTAACTTTGGAGTTGTAAAGCAAAATGACTTGTGGACTTTGAAACAACATAACTTTGCCAATGTTAAAGATATCTGGCTGGATTATGTGTCAAAATTAAGATTAAAAATCAAATTTTATGACTAATTCAATAAAATGTGTCTATCTATTACAAATGTTAAAATGCAGGTACAAACAGGTAACAACAGGTAAAATACAATTATTTTATTACCTCTTAGAAAACTAGAAAGTTCTCAAAACTTGTTCAATTGACCCTAGCTGTACTAGTGAATAATCACAGTAGCAACACAAGTCTTTCTTTCATGGTGTCCATAGTATATAAAATTCTATAAAATGAACCAAAATGATCTCCAAGGTGAGATCTGTCCACACACCTAAGTGACCTATATCGCCTCTGCCACGTTTGATCGTCGCATTGAAGTTCGTCGCATTGAAGTTCGTTAAACGGACAATTTTTCCAAACACTTCATCTGAATAGAATATTTGAAAATAATCGGAAGCTTTCCTGGAGCCATATAACTCTCAGGTGTGCCCAACTCTGTCAGAAAACTGAAATCTCTTTGGTTTTTGGGCTTTGTCCAAAAAAAAAACCACGTGGAGCGTACAATTCCTCTGGTTCAAAACCTTCAAAGTCATCTTCCTCGTCATCACTGTCACCCACAAGTGCATTCCATTGTCTCTCCATACATCTTCTCTCATTGTCAAACAAATTTATCAGGTCAGAATTATCTAAATCCTCCAAAAACTCTCCTCTAAAACTCCTTCAAACGCCACCATTTTGGATACAAATTTCAGCATTCGGAAAACACGTTAAAAGTTCCTACTTTGTTCATTATTTCTAGTTGTATGCAAGCTAAACTCAGGAGATAATCCAAATATATCATCTACATTACCAGATGGAAGTTATTAGAGGTACCCCGAAAGATATTTAGTCGGGTACTATAACATTAAAAAGGAACACTGCCCTAGATCGAAAACTCGGTCCATAGTGTTGACGGAGTAAATTCCCCTGACCGCATATGCGGTCTGCCGTGATAAAAGGGTTAAATTGTATAATATTTCTTTTATGAAGTTGGAAATTACCAAGTCACATGCAATGGCCGCCAGTATCAATACGTGATTATGGTAAATGCGGAGAAGCGACTTATACGCAGGAGCCACTTATAGGGTGGAAAATACAGTATTGCCTGTAAAGATAGAATCCAAGTTGTGAAATTTGCATTTTTTCAAAATGTGAAGTGATATTTCTCAAACATGTCACAAACCGCAAGTGTTATCATGTTCTAATTTATGTCATTTTAAATTTTTTAGACCCATTAAATTCATTTTGGAAATGGTTAAACCTTGAATTTTTTTTTCCATTTTACTTTTACCACAAAAAAAATCTACACATCGTCGATCTTTTGTATTTGAAGAAAAAAAAATGTCTACTTTGGATCAAACAATAAAATTACAATGTATACCATTCACCACAAAAATAAGTGACGTAATACACAACATGTGAAGTACATGTGCTAAGCAAACGGAAACCAGGAGGAATAATGTTTAGATGATTTCCTCAATATACTGTAAGATATCCTGAAATTAATGCTACTATGTGAGGAAAAACTAAACAAAGTACACCGCTATGAAAAGATATTTATCCACTATTAATCTTAGTGTGATTATTAATTGAGTATTCAACATGCCAAGCCACCCCACCCCCCTTTTCCCTATGCATCGATCCCATTGTTATATTTGTTGTTTGTTATAGGTCCCTCGATAACTTGCGCCCTCGCTTGTATTGCGGTCAATGTTTTTGGACCCCAATGTCCATGAGTTATCGAGGGAGTGGTGTACTATGGGTTCACTCTCATGCATTCTATGAGCTTAGCAGGTGAGCACACACACACACATAAGCACACACACACATAAGCACACATACATACATATGTACCAATGCAATGTTCTATGAACAAAGCAAAATATTATATATGCTATCATTTCATTTCATAAATATCTATTCATGACTGTAACAGTGCCAAAGAACCCAGTTTTGCATCCACATTTATTACCACCTCCACTCCTCACCATTCTTATGGTGCATGCATAATTTTCATCACTAACCACCTTGGTTGATTGTAGCCTGATTTGGTATATGGCATAAGATTTAGTTAACCTGGACTATTATGTTAGAGAAGGGTTACATGCACCTGCTTTTTTGTCAAATGTGGTCATATCATGTTGCATTGGAGATGTTGTTTAAAGTTTATTATTTTCTTAGCAACATTAATTATATCTAATGGAAGATCAGTATCTCACAAACAAATCTGAAAGGATTTCTTAACAGGATGCTTCATGTCAAATTTAGTCTTCTTTTGTTGAGTAGATTTTGTGAAGTAATTTCTCGAGTCTTTAGCAATGTCAACCTTATCTGTTGGCAGGTCATTATCTGCACAAAATTTGAAACACCTTCACAAATTTTGAAGTAAATATGAAATTAATATTGATAATATTTTTTATTTTGTCCAACTTGGTCACATTCTGTTGGGCAAATTTTTAAAAGTTATTTAAATGGGGGGGGTCATTTTTTATGACATTAATTTATTTGTTTGAACAAATCTGAAACACCTTCCACTCAGGCTGCTTTTTGTCAAACTGGGTTTATGGAGTGATTTTTGAGAGGCTGTAAACAGCAATTTTAAATGGGCAGTGCATAACAGTAGATGCATTGCAGTCAAAGGACCATACCACAAGCTCACTAAGTTTTATGCCAGGCGAGATTTCACCAAAGAAATCAAGTCTGTTCTTGTATCAAGAACCAAGCAATATATACCAAATAAAACTTTGGCTTTAATTTAACCCAAACCATTGTCCTGAATCTCGATATACAAAATTTTAGACATGCTGGTGACAAAAGGAGCATGGAGTTTTCCAGATTTCAAAGCAATTAAGAAGCAGACTGTACTTACTATTAATAACATCAATATGATGCCCTGATTATTTCGGTGAAATCTGAGTGTCATTCTTCAAAGCTAATCTCTGTAAAAAAAACCAAAAAACATGCTAATCTCTTTAAAAGAAAAAAACATGCAAAAATTTCATTTTACTGTGATGAAGAAATTAAATCTTGATATTTCGTATCAAAACATAGCATACATAAATAAAAAAAACTTTATGGCCAATTTTATAAATAAATTTAAAACTCATAGGCTACTTGTAAAATATGTATGAAAATGTATACAAACGCAAGAATCACAGCCTAATGGAAAACATTGGGATCCTCATTTGAGGTTCTCTCCAATGGTCACCTGTTTAGTAAGGCACAGTCTGAAACTAAAATATGCCATTTTTATAATTTTGTTCCCCTCAAGAAATGTTATCTTAATTATATGCCCACTTTTTCATTGCAAAATGGCCAGTCTTATAAAAGAGAGACAAGTGTGGTATTGAAAGGCATTTTTCAATAAATAATGGACATACCTAGTAACAAAAATACCTTCCAGCTCCTGTAAACTTCTCTGGTGATCTCCTTTGAACTCACCTTCTGTATTTCTTAAGTATGGGGAAGAAATCATAATCTGACTCTCTTAAAACTCCCAACATATTTTAACACCAGTGTATAGAAACCAACTGTACGTCCAATCTTCTATAATATTACAAGGCTTGAAATTAGCTGTAGTCTGTTGGACCAGTAACTTTGGCAATGTTAATAGACTGATGGGCTAGTAAGTTTTGCTTGTTAAGTCAGTGATTTTTTATCATTCCCTAATAAAGACTTGACTGTTCTGTAGAATAAAAGCAGTTGTCACTAAACACTGTCATAAAATATTAGCATGATAAGATGAAATCTATATCTGCCTAATGGAAAGGTCCATTTTTTTAAACAAGAAGCCATCTGATTTTGTGCATTTTGCTTAACAGCACTAATTATCATCCCATCATTAACAACAAAAGTTTAGTAATTGATCCTAATTAGTCTGATAATGAATTAAATGAAAAATGACATGGTATCATATTTTACTCACTCAACCACACTAATAAATTACAAAGTGGCATACCACACTAGAGAACACAGCAAAAACTATTCAAAGAAATTAAGCTTGCATGTTTGTAAAGGGTTTTTTTTTTTGCTCGCTAGCCAAATGCTCCAACAGTCACAAACGAGAAACTGCATATTTTACATTTGCATCCAAATAATTATAAGAATTAGATCAATTTATTAAGATTACTTTATTAACACATCCTTTCCATACAACTACTTTTTTATAATAGATTTTATAATTTTGTCCTTAAAAGAATAAACAAATAATTGAATACACATGGAGTTATCCAAGCAGAATGCCGTCAGGAATTAAAATCTCTGCCTTTTTATTAATTTCAAACAATACACTGGGGTTCCAATTAATTTGGAACAATTTCCAAAATTTTGCTATTAATGAGACCATAATTGGAGCTGTTAAATACAACACACCAAGTCAGACGGCTTCATTTGATGGTAACACACCTTTTCTAAGTTGAAACTAACATCTTCTGATGCTAATATTTTATAAGTGTTTACAAGAGCCACTGCTTTTGATCCTGTTGAACAACTGCTAAAGTCAAGTTTTTATCAGAGAGATGGGCAATTAGGTGGGAGGAGAGGCAAAGGCACGTGTCTTGAAATGTATTTCTTCCTCTTACTTTCTTATATAAAGGACATTCCTTTTCTTACTTTAAATAATTTGCATCTGCTATACTTTAACATTTTGCATTTCAAAACGTGACACAATTCCCTCCTTATAAGACAGGCAAAATGCTGCATTTTATAGGTGTTCAGCCACCAGTAAAAAGCAAATGTTGAAAGAAAAGAGAGGAAAAATTCTTATCATAGAGAAAAGCGTAATTGGCGCCCCAATAACTTGTCACACTTTTCCTCCCTCAACTCCCGAGCGCTGCCTCAATAGCGAGGAAGAGTTTTCCTAGCTTGTATCATGGGTGCAGAGTTTGAGTGGCAGTATTTAGCATGGTTTAATTCCTGCACAATAAGTTAAATTGTCACAAACCATTGGCTGATTTCAAGCCATTTCCTAATTATGCCAGCTGTTGAACCAATAAAATTTTAGCTTACATAGAGTAAACACTGCTGAACACATGGAAAAAAATTTGATTTTGATAGCGGCAGAAATAGTGAAGATATTTAGATTCAAAAAATGATGAAAACTGATGGTAATCAGTCAGTTGGAGCAGACTTTTACTTGACAAACTCTGACAGAGAAAGAATTTTCAGGATTTTTATCAGATGAGATTGATTGTGACATCAAAATAGCCATTGATGATAACAGCGAACATGATGAGAATGAGTTCATATTTTATTGTGTTTTATTAGCTTTGAAATTTTCAGTGAGAATTCTAAGAAAGGTAATTCAAGAGCAAGAAAAATATGTGCATCTTTGAACCATATTCAAAGTATACAAATCAATTAACTAGTAGAATTTCTGTGTACATAAAATATAATTATTTTATATGTTAATCAATGTATGTGTATTCCTAATTGATTTTATGTATTATTTATGGCAAGAGAAAGAAATTGATAAGTACATCATTTATTTTCACCTTTATGCACGAGTTTCATTTCTGTATGTAGCATGAAATTTATACCATTATGTACATAATTTTATTGAGAAATGTTGTATCAAAAGTTCAGCCAATTAAAGGAATATAGATAAAAAATAAATTTACTGCAAGTAAATCCTCTGGAAAAATATGCAAGCCAAGTGCTATCTGTAAGTCTCAGGATACAGGCACTGCTAAGACTATGGAAATCAGGTAACGTGCCAAAAGGCACTTGTATGCCACTTCGGTAGAGTGCCAAATGGTGCTTGTATGAGGTAAAGAGTTAACAGGCTTATGCATAGCTGACTGCACTGGGTAACTTTGCTATCCAAGGGCTAAATATCCATACACTATGAGGGAAAGGGGTAAGAAAAGACATTACATTTTTCTTTATGTAAATTTACTCAGATTATTATTTTCTTATATATATAATATTATATATAATATAAGTATTATATATATATATATATATATATAATCTCATGCTGCCAGAATAGTCTAGCATTGATTGACCTTATCCTGACAATCCCAGTCCACTATGATGATGCTGAGAGGGTTTCTAAGCAATGAAAATGGTAAAGAGTGACTGGAGATGATGTTTGCAACTTTGGGTTCTGTTGGACCTCTTCTTTATCATGTTTGATACAAATAATATACCAACATATGATCCATCACCAGCAATACATTTGTGGAATGTTTCAGGAAGATGGGTAAAGATCGAAACAAAACCCATATGGAGCCAGAGTGCAGGTGGAGGACAAGAAAGGACTTTTCAATCCCTATCTGGAATTGGATCCAGATAATTACGAGAAACATGAAATGTGAATTGATTGATGATTTGAAGCAGGATTGATTCTTCTATACTTTTTCTTTTCTTATGATAATGCTATTTAAGAATAAAATTGTTGTTAATCTTGATCTTGTTATGGGCTTAACGCCATTTTTCAGCACACGATAGGCTATACATGGCAGCTAGTATTAATGGTGGAGGAAGAAACCGGGAAA
Organism: Potamilus streckersoni; assembly: GCA_016746295.1. Taxonomy (NCBI): domain Eukaryota; kingdom Metazoa; phylum Mollusca; class Bivalvia; order Unionida; family Unionidae; genus Potamilus; species Potamilus streckersoni. The sequence goes on from JAEAOA010000545.1 coordinate 1,215,398, forward strand.
TCCTCGAAAAGAACCACCGACCCATGAGAAGCTACTGGCAAGCTCAATACAAGTGTGTGACATTGCTTTGTGGACAGGACTAGTAAAGATATGGCAGGATAAGTAATTTTCTCAGCATACTAGTCCTTCTGGCTACAAAGAAGTTTGTGTTAAATTTGAGCAATCTATTATCTGACCTATTGACTGTATGCTTTATTACATGTCAAAACAAGTTACTATCAAACAAGATTTAAAAATCAAACTTTCTCAAAATTATTAAAAGTTCCTGGGAGCATGAACATACAGGAATTCATAAACAAAAAAGTCATTTCCTCATTTTAACTGTAGTGTTGAAACCATCTCTAATATTTTTCAGCAATAAGAATATTTTCATATTAGCTGCTGTGTACACATACAAAATGTCACCTTGGCACCATTTTTATTTAGGACTAGGTAGACATTATCAAAAGTCTTGATGATGAAAATGCTATATTATAAGCATCATAAATTCATGAGGTTGTAGTTACAAGAGTTTTAAAGACAGTTATCATAGAAGCCATATTGGATGTACAACAGCATAATATTCCTTTGGTACCAACTAACTCATAAGTCTATTGCTGAAAACCCAATGCTGAAATATTTGTCCATTTAAAAATGGATACAAAAAATATTCTGCTAGTGTCTCTTATTACTGCAAGCAACAGACAAAAACCCGAGCATTTACAATTTTTCGACCCATGGATTGCAAGAATGCTGTCCCAAACTTTTCATATTATACCTCCAGAATGCTTTATTTCTCTGCCAATGCTTAGTGAAAAGCCCGCTCCCTAATATTTTGCAAATTTATTATCCATCCCACCACTGGACCCCTGGTTTTTCCTTGGAAGAAATACTGTGTTGATAAAGAGCTCAGGCATTTAACCCTTTCATCACGGCGGACCTTAAAACTGGTCAGGGGGAAGTAAGTCCGTAAACACTATGGACCGACTTTTCAATCTTGGGTAGTGTTCTTCTTTAACATTATAGAACCTGACTAAATAACTTTCGGGGTACCTCTAATAACTTCCATCTTGTAATGTAGATCTTATATTTGGATGATCTCGTGAGTTTAGCTTGCATACAACTAGAAATATAGAACAAAGTAGGAATTTTTTAACGTGTTTTCCGATTGCTAAAATTTTTATCCAAAATGGCGGCGTTTGGAGACATTTCATAGAGTTTTCTGAGGATTTTAAATAATTTCGACCTGGTAAATTTGGATGAAAATGAGATTAGACGTATGAAGAGACAATGGAATGCACTTGTAGGTGACAATGATGACGATGAAGAGGACTTTGAAGGTTTTGAACCAGAGGAATTGTATACTCTACGTGGTTTTGTCTAGACGAAGCTGGAAAACCAAAGAGATTTCTTTCAGTTTTCTGACAGAATTGGGCACACTCAAGTGTTAGATGACTCCAGGAAAGCTTCAGATTATTTTCAAATGTTCTATTCAGATAAGATTTTGGAAAAATAGTCTGTTTAACGAACTTCAATGCGATGATCACAAGTGGCAGAGACATTATAGGTGTGTGTGGACAGATCTCACCTTGGAGATCATTTTGGTTCATTTTATAGAATTTTATATATTATGGACACCATGAAAGAAAGACTTGTATTGTTACTGTGATTATTCACTAGTACATCTAAGGTCAATTGAACAAGTTTTGAGAACTTTCTAAGTTTTCTAAGAGGTAATAAAATAATTACTTGTATTTTACCTGTTGTGTTACCTGTTTGTACTTACATTTTAACATTTGTAATAGATATGCATATTTTATTTAATTAGTCATAAAATATGATTTTTAACCTTGATTTTGACACATAATCCAGCCAGATATCTTTAACATTGGCAAAGTTATGTTGTTTCAAAGTCCACAAGTCATTTTGCTTTACAACTCCAAAGTTACTTAGTGATGAAAGGGTTAAACAACAGCTACATCATCACTGAAAAACATTCTTATCATTATTTGCCCTTTAGGAACACAACTGCTTCTTCCATAGGATACATTACTAACTTGCAATTTGCATTTACTGACCACTTAACCAAAAATCTATAACCAATTAGTTCATTTCTATAAGTCTTTGGTATGACTATGAAGGGGTTCGAACTTGCAACCTCCCACAACCAAGGTGAATGCTCTTAGCACTAGGCCACCAGAGAGGTATAAATATTTGTAGGTATCAAATCATCAGTAAAGAAGTTTTCTGCCAAGTGCTGATCATGCAAGGCAGGCAGATGCAATTTGTCATCATCAAGTTGTGCTAAGGAATAGTAGTTGTTCTGTTGAATAGTAGTTGTTCTGTTCAGTTTATTAATTGCTCAAGACCAAAAAAATACCATAGTGGATGTAGATCATGTGACACAAAAACATAGGACACCTTTATCTTCAAAATTATTTTTTTAAATGGTTGTTAATGGACTTCTCCCATTACTAAACTGAAATTAACCAGGACACAATTTTACTGTTTTATTGTACCAAGAAGATTTCAATACACAATTACAGTGAAAAGCATGCAAGTGTACAATTAAGATCTCACTGGATAGTTTCGTATTTTGACACCCCCCCCTAATTTTTAAGGTAGAAGGCATGAGCCTGATTATCACAACTCTAGCATTTATAAACTCACACTTAAGCTAAATCTGTAATGTGGTTTACATTTACTTTGAGATAGGCTTGTAAATGGGTTGCCTTGTTGGTGACTGCCTGTCACAGTTAGACTAGCACTGGAGATCAAATGCGTAACTTAGTTTGCAAATGTGCATCCGACTTGGCTTACGTATTTACATGTGTCTGCTTCAGAGGTAAATATCTAAAAATCTACATGGTTGAGGGGTGATGAAAAGTATGTTAATTTGTTATAGTACTAGTGAACTTTCAAGATCAATAAGGTACATACTGACTCTGTGAGCCTGCTTCTCACAGGAACAGGTTGAAAATAGTTCTTTTCTGTCAAAAATGAATGTAAAAAAGAGGGGTTGGTGGTAGTATAGGTTCAGTATCAAAACCACCAGTTGCATAAGGAATTAACCTTAATACCTTAGTCAGAATCTTACAAGCATCCTTTCAACAAAAATCATTAGTTTTTATTTGTATCTTTATTGTAAAATTATGATCATTTTTCTGCAATAGGTCATTGTCGGATGAAAATTTGGCAAAACAACTGTCCGGTGAGACCTAACTGCTTGCACCAAGTGACTTCATTTGTAAAACAGTTACCAACTTACCTTTGAAAAACTAGTGTACCTCTTGGTTAAAGCAATAAGCACCAATGCACCTGCGTTATTGCCCATGCTCAATGATGTTACAAAAAAAGTTTCTAATATTTTAAATTACCACAATATTTTGTTTTAATCTAAGTGACATTAAGAACTGACATGTATATGCAGCTTTCGAAATCATGCTGGTATGATGGAGTCATTTTTCAGTATAAAACAATTGATTTTTAGTACCTTCATAAAAACTGAGACATACATGTATTACTTTCAAACAAATACAACAATTTTAATATCCAACCACCATACTTAAATTGCAAGCTTGACAAAATTAATAGCTGAATAACAGAGAACTGAAATTAAATTTGTTTAAAGTTAAAAAATACAAACAAAATCAAACTGAATCCATAATGATCTTAACTGATATTGATTTAGCATTTAAGCACGTCTAAAATCTTGAATGAACTGATAATTATATGAATAAATGATTATTAAAAATATATTTATAAACATTTATCATGTATAATCTCTTTACAAAGATTACATAACTTTGCAGGCTTGTGGACATCAATGAAACATTTTTTTTTCTCCACCACATGAATAGTCAAAAAGTTAATTTAAAAAAGCAATGGGAATTTCATCAAATACAATCTGAAATAATGAAATATTGTAAAAAAGAAATGAAGAAAAAATGTGTTAAAACAGAAAAAAGAAAAGTTATCAACATAATTAATGTTCATCTACAAGTCTCAATAATCATGCAGCCATGTGTTCCAAAATTTGCATGTAATATCCTTGTCTACAGTGTTAATCCTGATGTGTATGGTTATTTAGTTTTGGCAATTTAACCCTTTCATCTCTGTGGACAGCAAAAGCAAAACCAGTCAGGGAGATGTAAGTCTGGGGCAGTGTTCTTCTTTAACATTATAGTACCAACTAAATATCTTTCGGGGTACCTCTAATAACTTCCATCTGGTAATGTAGATGTTATATTTAGATGATCTCATGAGTTTAGCTTGTATACAACTAGAAGTATCAAACAAAGTAGGAACTTTTAACGTGTTTTCCGAATGCTGAAATTTGTATCCAAAATGGCAGCATTTGAAGGAATTTTAGAGGAAAGTTTTCGGAGGATTTAAATATTTTTGAACTGGTAAATTTGGATGAAAATGAGATTAGACGTATGGAGAGACAATGGAATGCACTTGTGGGTGACAGTGATGACAATGAAGATGACCTTGAATGTTTTGAACCAGAGGAATTGTACGCTCTACGTTTTTTTTCTGGACGAAGCCGGAAAACCAAAGAGATTTCTTTCAGTTTTATGACAGAATTGGGGACAGAATTGGGCACACCCGAGTGTTAGATGCTGCAGGAAAGCTTCAGATTTTTTTCAAATATTCTATTCAGATGAAATTTTTGGAAAAATTGTCCGTTTAATGAACTTTAATGTGACGATCAAACGTGGCAGAGACAATATAGGTTTGTGGACAGATCTCACCTTGGAGATCATTTTGGTTCATTTTATAGAATTTTATATATTATGGACACCATGAAAGAAAGACTTATCTTGCTACTGTGATTATTCACTAGTAGATCTAAGGTCAATTGAACAAGTTTTGAGAACCTTCTATGTTTTCTAAGAGGTAATAAAATAATTACAGTAGACTCTCGATTAATTGCGGTAATGGTGGGGGAGAGCTAACACGGATAATCAAAAACAGCGGATAAACCAAAGTGCATATATACAATCCAGATATAGTGGCATAAAATTAACTTAATTTTTTTGCCGCAATATCCTACTTATGTTTACCTTTTGTGATTCAGGCCAATGTTCTTCTTCACTAATATCCTAATGTCGTAACACGAAAATAATTAAATTTAATACAATTATATTGAACATTAAAATAAAAGAAGGTGAATAAATGAACAAACAAAAACAATGAATGTTTAGGAAAAATAGTCTTTTATTAATTTCTGTTTTAATGACATAGCTTCTTTCTTCTTTATGGTTGATCTCAATCTACATAATACCAATTTATCTGAGAGCAGAGAATCACTTTGTTGCTCCATATACTCTAGCAAACCCTCAGTCCATTGAAGAGCAGATGAATTGTTTATCCTTGTTTCAGGAATAAGTTCCATGTCTTCGTTGTCACTCTCATCAGAATCTGTTGTCTGCCCTTGTGCACTTTTAATGATTTCACTGTTGGACAAAACCTCACAACCCAGATCATCACAATCAACATTAAACCATTGTAAAATATTTCCACTATCAACTTCCTTACCACCCTCTGTACTCTGTAAAGTGGCGGCTAATTCAGATGTCAAAATCTCTTCTTCATTGTAACTATTGCAGTCGACAGTTTCAACTTCAGAAAATATTTTTTTTTTCTCCATGATTTGCTAATTGTGGTTGTCTTTATGGAATCTCAGGCATGCTTCACTTCATAGATAGCATCCAGCAATGATACTGTTTTTGAGAAAGTTTTTAAATCATTGCCTTCTTCCACTAACTTTTGCAGAAGTCGTCCTCTATATAGCCTCTTCATAGCAGAAATCACCCCTTGATCCATTGGCTGGATTAGCGCGATTACATTAGGTGGCAAATAATGTGTTATTTTTTTACTGTCAGCAGACTGCAAAACCGATTCATTTGGATGGCTTGGAGCATTGTCTAATAAAAGAATGGCTTTCTCTGGCAAACTTTTTGATCTCAGATGCTCGCGAACTTGTGGTACAAAGTTTTCATGGAACCATGTTTTAAAAATTGTGGTATCCATCCAGGCTTTCTTCTGATTAAAATATGTCATGGGCATATTGTTTTTTTTCAGTTCCCTTGAAACAATGCGGCTTTTTCACTTTTCCGATTACAGCTAGTTTTACTTTATAAGAACCAGTAGCATTTGCGCGACATAAAACAGTGATTCTTTCTTTGCTGGATTTATGCCCCAGTGCTTGACTTTCTGATTTATGTGCTAATGTTTTTGTGGGAAGACATTTCCAATTTAGGCCAGTTTCATCAGCATTATAAATTTGTTCAGGAGTCACCTGTTGCTCTTCTATGAACTTTTGAAAATCATTTTGGAACTCATTTGCAACTGTTTCATTGTTGCTTAATTTTTTCGCCCAAGTATAGAAATCTCACGTATTCCATGCCGCTGTTTGAATCGCGTCACCCATCCCGAGGATGCATTGAAATCACCTTCCATTCCTAATGCATCAAAGTATAGTTTTGCCTGTTTTGCGCAGATAATTCCTGAAACAGGAAGGTTTTGTGCCCTTTGTTGGTTAAACCATTGCAACATCGCTTTATCAAGCTCATCATAAGTTGACAGTTTCATTGTTTTTCTGCTTGATAAGCCACTCGATGAATCAGAATTACTGGCGTAGTTAATCAATTTATTTTTATTTTTTCGGAGATCGCGAACTGTTGTTTCACCTATACCATATTATAAAGCTAAAGTTTTGGTAGACCTGTATTGCTCAAGTTTGTTAATTATGTTGAGTTTTTGGTTAATTGTTAAAACTATGCGCTTCCTTTTCCACTCCATTATCCTCTTTCCAACAAAAAAACTTAAATACAGTATTTTTTGACACAACTGAAGTAGCCTACTGTACTGAAAACAACTGAAGAATCATACTGTTCTTTTAACAGAACTCCTACCCCCACTACCAAAAAGGCATTTAACATCCACATCCGCAATTTCCTTGGGACAGGAAATATAGCCCTATTATAATATTATATAACAACTCTTTGCCATGGAACCAGGGTAAGCCAGAGTCATGGTTAAATAGGTCGGTCGACTTCCTGTATAAAATTTTCAATTTTGAAATCATTGCATAACTCCCCATCTTTTTAAGATATGGAATAAAAAATTCTTTAAAAATACGCTTGCTGCAGTTAAGTCGCAAAGCGGCTAAACTGCGCGCAGATAATAGAGTCTACTGTACTTGTATTTTACCTGTTGTGTTACCTGTTTGTACCTGCATTTAAAGTTTTAATAAATATGCAAATTTTATTGAATTAGTCATAAAATTTGATTTTTAACCTTGATTTTGACACCTAATCAAGGCAGATATCTTTAATATTGGCAAAGTTATGTTTTTTCAAAGTCCACAAGTCATTTTGCTTTACAACTCCAAAGTTACTTAGTGTTGGGGACTCTATGCCTACAAAGTTACATAGTGATGAAAGGGTTAAAGTAACAAACACTTCCCCACACTGTTGCTCAAAACAAAGCAGGCATGTAATTAGGTTTTCCAGAAGAAGTAACTGGTTTTGAGGGGATGGTTGATTGGCTCTTTTCATGTTTTCATAAAAGAGAATATGTTGGATTATAGTGTTTACATTGAAGCATAATCAAAGGATTAGAAGTGAATTTCCCCATTACAAAACATTCAATTGGTGTTTATTTCATTCTATGTTGCACTCTGTTAGAGTTTACCATAAATTTTTGTTGATCCCTGTTTCACCAGACTGTTTATTTACAGTGTATTGATAACTATCTCTTTAAAAAAAAAAAAAAAAAAAAAACCTAACATCATATTAGAACTTGCAAGCTTCACAATATGGAATTTATCTTTATGGGCAATAATAGCCATTTCCATGATAAAATGAACTACCATATTTCATGTAATTTTTGGTACCATTTAATTTTTTGCATACAATGCAATTATCAAAATAATAATTATTTAAATGTATCATAATATTTTGTACATGTCACTTTGTATTATTTGAAAAATTGGTTAAATTATTGCACATAAAATTTACAAAATGAAGATTTGCGTATTTAAAAAGATTGAACATACTGTATCACAATTTGCTTTTCAAAAATTAATTAATATTTTTTTTTTTGTATACAAAATTTTTTTATAAAATAGTCTGTATCAAGATTCATTTTACCAATACTTATCGTGATTTTTTCACATTCAGCACATTTTAACCCTTTTAGCACTGCAAATTGATAAATCGATCAGGAACAACAACTCCCAATAAACATTATAAACCGGTATTCAGGTTTCACATTCCTGTCTTGATTGGTCAATATCTGGGATTCCCCAATATTAAATATTTTGTTCATACATTGATTCATTTGCATAATATTTGGATACATTCAGATTTTAAGGTAGGTTCTTTATAAGAAAGGGGGGTTTCATATGCAAATCTTCGAAGTTGCCTAAGCACATCCAAAATGGCGCTCATATGATGAATCAGAATTATCTGGGAATGAAATAATTGAAAATATTGGTGATTTTGAGCTTTTAAAGATAAATAAGGAAGAGAGGGAACATATACAGCAAGAGTGGTGTGATATTGTTGGTGACAGTAATAACAATGAAGAATTTTAATATTCTAAACTCTGTGTAGGAGACACTTGTGACCTGTATTTTGTCAGTGGACAAAATCTCCATCAGAATGTAATATTAACACATTTTCAGAACATGTAGGTCCAACACAAGTATTTGATGGATCAAGAACACCTCTTGAACATTTTTAGCTATTTTATAGAGATAGTGTTTTCATAAATAGCAAGACTTAAAATACCAATGCATACACTCGAAGGGAGAGACTGACCCAAATCAACACCAAGGTGTTTGAACTGACCTCAAGTTATCTAAATAAAAGGCATTTTATGGCCTGTTGATATTGATGGAAGTTAAGAAATTTGACAGAGAAGGACACTATTGGTATATTAGTTAGAAATTCTGGCTTGGATTAAATTTTGGAAAAATTATGTCACAGGACATGTTTGTCCAGGTAAAACACTACCTGTATTTCAGTGATGATACCAGTCAAAATCTTTAAGGTAACAAATTGTACAAAATACTGCATTGGATGTTTGCTATATTAATCTGGTTGACAGTCAATATGTGTGCTTTTTTTTCTTTATTTTCATTGAAATGATATTAAAACCTTGTATACTTCAGGTTTTAAATACATGTAGAAATATCTTTAACACACCTTTGGATTTGCTTGAATTTTGAGTCAACATTGCATTTATTCAAGCCATGATTTGTAAGAACACCAAATGGATAAAAAGCAGACCACATACTACTCTTTCAACATTTTATTCAACATTTTATAGAGAATACAGTGAAAATACCTTTAACTGACCTTTTGATTTACTTTTATAATCATCTGTGTGAGAATAAAAATGCTTATGAGAATATTTTCAGAAACCTGAATTTGTCTTCTTTACAATGGTACCAAACATGTATACTTATCACAAGAAATTAAATTTATACAAGTCACTGAAAATATGTTGCCTGCATTTTTTAAGAGCTTGAAAGTTACTTAGTGTTGAATGGTAGTATTCCCATGTAGTTACTTAGTGGTGAGTGGTGAAAGGGTTAAATTATATTTTCTTTGGAAAGAAAATCTGGAGCCATGCCAGACACACCTTAAAAATGGGTTTGCAAGTTATCTGGGAAGAGTTATCAGTTATGGGGGGAATGGTGTATTATGTATTCTTGAGGCTGTTTCTGTTGTTATTATAGGGTTTAACACCATTTTCAGCACATGATAGGCTATACATGAGGGCCAGTATTAATGGTGGAGGAAGAACCAGGGAAATCCCCGGAAAGAACCATGGACACAAGAGAAGCTACTGGCAAGCTATCTCACATTTCTACATTGGCCAAATTTGAGACTTGAACCCACTCAGAGGTGAGATGTCAGTGATCTGTAAAGGACAGCACTTTAGAATACTCGGCCACTATGGGCCCCATTTTTGAGGCTGTAAAAATAATGCAAGGAAATAAGTCTCCTAACAAGTACAAAGAAATGCACTGTTTTGCAACAAATCAAACATGTTAGCTTAAAAGTAAAAGTTTCTAAGAAAAAAGGAAATTATGAAAATAAAATACAAGTTCATAATGGATAATGACCAGTGGACATGGACTCAATCTAGACCCAGAAATCTGCAAAATGCAGTGAACTTTTCTGTACATGAGATGATATGACTGATTGGATATTGTGGTATGTATTGCATTGCCACAGAAGTATCATTATATGTATTGCATAGTAACCAAGCATGTGATGTACAACTCTAGACCAGACGTACCCAACCGGTGGGCTGCAGACATGGGTGGGGTGGGGTGGGGGTGGGATTCCAAATGGGTTTACAAATTCGCATAGCTTCACAGTTCTGAAAGAAAACCTATTAGCATGTGGGGATTCACAAAAATAATTTCAGTTAAGGAGTCTTCATACTTTGAAAAGATTGGGAACCACTGCTATAGTCAACACTTACCTCTGAATAACCTCTCTAGATGAAAGTATTTCCTACTTTAAGTAAATGAAAGGAGTTCAGTCAAAAGAGTTCAGCCAAAAACCTGGAATGCTGAAAGTAGCCAGACAGACAGCATGATACTCAATGTTTCTTATTGAATTTGACCAGCAGCAGCAATGAATAATTACAGGTGGTCCCTAAAGGAATTTGTTTCTTGTGGTTAGCAGCTAATGATAGCAATGGTTCTTTGGCAGATGCCCCAGAGAAGTCATCAAGAGTAATTCACTTTTATATAGTATTATAGCAAATCTTGCTGACACATTCCCCTACCACCACAACTACTATAAAAAAACTCATTGAAATTCATTGGAAGTAATATATTCTACTAAGATCAACATAAAACATACTTTGGTGCAAAAACACAAATATTTGTTTCCAAAAAGCAGACCATCCCCACTTCTCAGTCAACCTTGGCACTTACCCCACCCATCCACCCAGCAATAAAAAAAAATAATCACAAAATAATTAAATAAATATATGTTAAACAAAATTAAAAGCTAAACTGACCTGCCTACCCTAATTTCAAAACCAGAACAATAGGTACTTTTATCCCTAACATTACAAGATCATTTGTAGAATTAACCTATTAGCATTTTTCTACCTTTTTCTGATTCCGGATTTTGGGCATGAATTTTTTCTCCGATTCCAGATACGATTAGATTATTCAGAAATGCCTACTACCAGGAGTTATTTGTCTCTAGCACATCTGACCAAAATATCGCCTCTGAATCCCTGTCATCTGAATTCACGTGCCATCACGAATTGGGTTCATATTTAGCTGAGAAAAATCAGCAAAGGACTTCACCACCAACAAACCCAATACATTTTTGTTCAATACCATCCTCTAGCATCGATAATGAAAAAAGTTTTAGCATTGCAGATGCTATTTGCAGCAACAAACAATCGAGCATGTCCACTGAAAAAACGGAGATACAACTATTACTTGCAAAGAACTTGGATGTTATTTCTTGGAAAAAATATGGAAGTTCTACATTTTTATTAAATTTCTTTTTTATCTATTAAACTGCATGTGTCCATTCCCATACGCATTAAAATATTTTAATAAATGTAAATATTTTGGTCTAACTCAAGTATTATTATTTCACCCCGTTGTGTTGACCATATTGGACTTTTTTGACTTCTTATTTAACTTTATTAATGCACTATCGAAAGACACACTGTTAGACACAGTGCTATGGAAATTCAACTTTATTATTTTCATTATCCAAATCGGTTGTTTCTGCATTGTCTGACTTATTAATCAGAAGTTCATGCTATTTGTTGGAATTCAATTTCGGATTTCAGATCAAAAGTCGGTTATGCCCTAATATGCAAACATACAAAGTAACAACTGTCATTATGTAAATTAAATATTCTGGTGTTGTGATGAAAACATTTTTCACATTGTGAATGTAATTGTAAAGGGATTTACATGGGGTTACGGACCTGCCAAATTGAAGACCTCAGCAAAGCAGTCAACATTTTTACACAAGGCAGACCAATTGTCAGTCAACGGTAAGAAAATGTCATGTACTGCTAAGATGACTTGAAAAAATAATGCATTTATAATAGTTCACAAATGTGATCCAGATTGATGCTGCAAATATTCAACTGTAAAATTAATTTGTGAAATACACTCTGACCTTAATTACCTGTGGCAGTTATAGAAAAAGAAGTTCCAGACTCCAATGAGCTCAATAACTTTTAGCTATCTCAACTCTCAATCATTGGGTTTTATTTTATGGCAAATGACAATATCTCTCCTGCCAGAAGATATTCTCAAATCAACATGACATTATGTCAAATAAATTTAATTGTTTACTTGCCTGCATTTTTTCCAAGAATCTGAATGTACCTTTCCAATTATGAACTTCTGCACTGTTTAGTAAAACCTTTGAAGAGGCTAAATGTCCCTTTCACTTTGCTGCCTTGATTGTTATAACTTTTTAAGAAGCTTTTTGTCCCTTTCACCTTGCTGTATGCATGGATTATTTCAAGGTTTTAAGAGGCTTACTGTCCTCTTATACCTTGAATTTAGTTTTATCTGCAGGGCACCATTTCAGAACATGCCAATAGCATTAGCTTTATTATGTGGGCATTTTGCATGAACAAATATGAGCAGTTTATAGAATCTGAGGTACTTCACTAAAAGTTACATGAAATATATGTTTCTCTAAACAATATGAAATTGAATCTGGATCTAAATTAGATAAGCCATTAACCAGATTTGCCATCAACAACAGATTTTCATAATATTGCTATTATTCTTCCAGTCCATAATGAAAGAATCACTTTATGAAAACTTGTCAAATTTTTAGTCATCAGGTCTGGGACTATGCTGATCTGATTTGACAATTTTTCTTTCCTCAACAAAGTAACATGAAACTTCTTACACTTGACATTTTCTTATAAGCCAGAGGTCTTTGCTTGACAGAGCAGTGTCAAAACCCTCACAAGAATCCTGCTAGAAGTCTTAAGTTTACCCCAAATTTCCAAAGACTTCTATACAACTTCAGTTGTAAGTTGGAAAGCCCGACATATCCATTCTATTAATAAATTTTACTCTAATCAATGCAAGACCACATTATTCACAACTTGCCAAAAAAAACATCAACCGCACATAGGCATAGTTGCTCTACATCAACTTTCAGTTCTGCCAGAAGTTCACACTGTAGAAACTAAACAACTATTCCTAACACAGGAGTGTTTTATCTGTGGCCAGTCAATCTACTGTTTCAAGTCACAAGTACAACTACATCACATTTGCCACTATGGCGACATAAACAGTATCTGCCAAGTCCCTTCTCATTTATTCCATTTGTAATTTACAGGTTTCCTGACATAAATACTGCCACTGCAGTCACAACACCAATGTACACCACTAGATTTTATAAAGTACTACTTCACTCCAGGGAGTCATGCAGATTGGGTCTGAATTTGCAACTCATTGACCATGGCATAATGGAAACTCTCTAACACTTTCTCTCCATGATGTTTGCTCCTAATAATTGGCTAATTATTTTGGGCTAAGGAATTTTTCCCATCGAACTGAATTCCAATAATCAAAAAAGTAATCACACAAGCTTAAGAATTGCTTAAACAAGGCATTATAACCAAATACACATCTCCTTAATTTTATTACAATTTCTTTACTTTCAATTCATTCATGCTTGAGAAGAATGACATCACAGCAATACTTGGAGTCAAATATAAAATACAAGGTTTAAACTTTATTTCAGCCCATTCAAACTTTACAAAAGCCCAAGTTCATCCCAGATTGCACACCTAGTTGACACCAACGTGCTTATGTAAAAGCAGTTCACCAAATATGCTGTTTTGTTTTTGTGGGTTTAACAGCATTTTTCATCACAAGATAGACTAGTACATGGCAGCCAGTATATTTGGTGGAGAAATAACCACTGACCCATGGGACGTTACTGACATGAATTACACAAACTGGCCGAGCCAAAGACTCAAACCAACACAGACTAAGTCAAGATGCAAGTGATCTGTATAGGCAACCACAATAGACCTCATGGCCCCATTTGGATCAGAGGGGTAATTTCCTTCACACTCCTGATTGCATATGTTATGAAAACAATCGTTTTCCAAGTTTCTCTAGTTTTTTAAAGTGTTGTCCATATTTAATAATAATAATGAAAAATTATAATAACTTTGTGGATGCCAACAGAAAACCTTTATGAAACTAATCTACCTTATGGAATTCTATTAATTACATGAATGTTCATCTCTCTCTCTCTCTCTCTCTCTCTCTCTCTCTCTCTCTCTCTCTCTCTCTCATATGCATTTTATATGACTCAAGCAAAAGCTTATTTCCTAGTAAAATACTATGTATTCAGGTGCTTTTATCTGGCAGTAAGCAAAACAATATTACTCTATACATTTTTAAGCAACTACAATAACTGTCAAGAAGTATACAAACATATATACAACAATGCTAAATTTGGGTAATTTTACAGTCCAGTATTTTACTGTCCAACTCAAAGTGTGATAATCATCACTTCACCAAAGATAATCAAAACTATAAAACAATGCTAAGATTAAAATCTTAACTTTAATAAAACAGAAATACCTGAACTGAATATATGTACAAGATAGAGAGGAGTAATAATCAGGAGATTGTAACACATCAAATAAAATGAACCCACAGGTGCCAAGACACATTACCCATTTAGATGAATCAAGCCATCTATTAACTAAGAACTGAGTGGTAAAAGCAGCAGATTCACATGATCAAAGTAACAGATTCCCTGCTAAGGATTTCTACCCTAGAAGCTGTCTGTCAAATGGTTAACTCTGCCTTGAATCTGTTTGTCAAATGCTTAGCACTGCTGGACAGTTAAGCTTAGCACTGCTGGACAGTTAATTGGTCAGAAAAAAGCACTCAACTGGCAAATGAAGAAAGGTATTAAAAGGAGAAAAAAAAAACTACTGCAAAACAAAAAAATGAAAAGGATTTGAAAATGTGAGAACTATTAATACACACAGATTGTGCAAATCAACAAAGGCATCAACAGAAACAACACCTAGCATTCTGAAAAGAAAACAGAAGTATAGAGGTTCAATACACAATTTTGCATTAAGTACCACAAAAAATATAAAAAATGATTCCTATCTAAATAAATACAAGAAAGGAAACCTCTCCTGATTTTGGCAACTCTTAAACAAATCTTCATAAAACTTAAAAGAAAATTTAACTGCCAAATTATTCCATACCCATTTAATAGCACATGCTTATTGGGGCCAATGTTTCCCCAAGGGGTACAAGATTGCAAGTGTTGAAACTAGGGGTCAGATGAGGAGGTATGATCAACATCAAGATCTGGCAAGAATTAAAGAGCATGGACCTGTCCGACTTCCAAAATATAAACCTACAAATTAGAGGAAATAATCAAAGTAGTGATCAAACATTACAGGAAATAAAATCCAAATACAACACATTAATTAAACAAGGATTTTGGAATTTTTAACAAATTGTCCAAAAATGGCTAAATTAGTAATTTATGTGCAATATCCATGCACAAGAGATCAAATACACAAGGAATATTCAATATCGGTGAAATCATCAAAATACACTGTTTAATTCCTTAACCCCTGGAAGTTTTTATCGTTTTCGCCTGAAATCAGAGTAGGAAACCCATTTTGGGAGCTATTTCTGAATACATCCTAATACATTGACCTCCTAGACATTGTTGATCAACATAATGCCTATTTGTGTTAGAAACATCATTTTGCATTGGCTATTCTGCTTGAGCACGAGCAAAAGGGTAAAAGTTGGACTTCTTTTTTCTGCTTAACAGACCCATCATTTTCGTGTCGAGACCACTCTTTATTCTAAATGCCCATCTTATCCTACTTTTTGCAAATGTTCACCTGTCTGTGTGCAGTTCAGACTGGTCTGTTTTAGATCTAAGGCCATTAAGTAAAAAATCCAGACACAAAATCAGATTCCGACCTCAGGCAAATTTCTGCTGGAAAAAACTCTGGTCCAAAAAGTGACGTTTTTCCCTCTGTATTTTGTAGTGCAACTAGAACATCCATATTATTTGGTATCCTCATAAAGCTACATCTGTCTACCTTTCTATAATACCACCCACTTTATTGTGTCATGCATGACCTTGATGCTACAGAGCTCAGAAGTAGGCTACTACCTCCTGCCCATTAAACCTGGTGCCAGAGGTTAATGAGTTAATACCATAAATCTGAGAAAAGATGAAAGGTACAACAAATATTTGTGTCAGTAATCTTTCCATGCTCTGATGTGAATGTCTACCCAATAAATGAACTTCTTAAATGGCTGGATTTGAATATAACAAAGACATTTATAGAGCAATACAGGTTCTTAAATCATCAGAATGAACAAGTATGCCAAATTTATTCAAGTGGAAAGGAATATATCTAACCAATTAAAGGAGAGTATTATTACTGACCAACATGGACTAAGTTGGTAAAAATGATGATGCATGACTTCATGCACTTTTTGACCGTGATTCAGAGAATCAAGCAGACTTTGAAGGTTTTAACCCTTTCATCACGGCAGACCGCATCCAGGGGAATTGCATCCAGGGGAACTACATCCGTCAACACTATGGACCGACTTTTCGGTCTGGAGCAGTGTTTTTCTTTAACATTATAGTACCGGACTAAATATCTTTCGGGGTACCTCTAATAACTTCCATCTTGTAATGTAGATGTTATATTTGGATGATCCCATGAGTTCAGCTTGTATACAACTAGAAATCACGAACAAAGTAGGAACTTTTAACGTGTTTTCCGAATGCTGAAATTTGTATCCAAAATGGCGGCATTTGAAGAAATTTTAAAGGAGAGTTTTCGGAGGATTTAAATAATTTCGACCGGGTAAATTTGGATGAAAATGAGAGAAGACATATGGAGAGAAAATGGAATGCACTTGTGGGTGACAGTGATGATGATGAAGATGACTTTGAAGTTTTTAAACCAGAGGAATTGTACGTTCCACGTGGGGTTTTTTTTGGACGACGCCCGAAAACCAAAGAGATTTGTTTCAGTTTTCTGACAGAGTTGGGCACACCCGAGAGTTAGATGGCTCCAAGAAAGCTTCGGATTATTTTCAAATATTCTATTCTGATGAAGTTTTTCGAAAAATTGTCCGTTTAACGAACTACAATGTGACGATCAAACATGGCAGAGATGATAATAGATGTGTGGACAGATCTCACCTTGGAGATCATTTTGGTTCATTTTGTAGAATCTTATATACTATGGACACCATGAAAGAAAGACTTGTGTTGTTACTGTGATTATTCACTAGTACATCTAAGATAAATTGAACAAGTTTTGAGAACTTTCTAAGTTTTCTAAGAGGTAATAAAATAATTACTTTTATTTTACCTGTTGTGTTACCTGTTTGTACCTGCATTTTAACAGTTTTAATAGATATGCATATTTTTATTGAATTAGTCATAAAATTTGATTTTTAATCTTGATTTTGCCACCTAATCCAGCCAGATATCTTTAACATTGGCAAAGTTATGTTGTTTCAAAGTCCACAAGTCATTTTGCTTTACAACACCAAAGTTACTTAGTGTTGAGGACTCTATGCCTACAAAGTTACTTAGTGATGAAAGGGTTAATGAGGAATGGAGGAATGGGATTGGGATGATTTTTCTACTTGTTTGCAGCCACGGTTTAATTTGATAGAAGGGGAAACTGTTCAACACCCTGAAGAAGCTGATGCACACCTTTACTTTAAATTGTTTGGTATGATTTAATCTGGGAAAAACCTGTTGATGAAAGAAACTGTTACAGAATAGGAACATAAAAAAAAAATTTCTACCAAGTTTGTGCAGTTTTAGTCAAATTAGTATAACTTTTGAACTAACAGTGCTAGAAACTTCAAATTTGGATCAAAATACTAGATGTAGAATTATCTTAATTTTATTCCATAATATTTGGAGCATTTTATTAATCTTTATGAAGAAAAGATTCGCTGAACATCATGGTGAGTTTTTTAAAAATGTTTTCTTTTCTTTCAAGTCACATTTCAAAATACAGTTGTAAGCATGTACATTGGTAAATTTTAACAAAACATATCAGTGTGCTGCAAACTTTTATTACCTTTCCAGACATACATACTTTTATATACTTTAAGTTACAACATTTTTAGTAAACATGGTGAAGGTCATTATAATTTCTGTTACTGCTGCTGTATGAGGTGTCATTTTACCACAGCATATTTAAAATTGCTTCTCAGGAACCACCCACTGCAGTTGAAATTGGTGAACATGTTAAAGGGTTAAACCTTGCAATTGTAAATCGTTTGGCACATACATTAAGAAATATATAAAATTCCTAAAAAAACATGATATAAACATTCAGTGTGTAAATGTCCGAAATATAGTACATATTGTGATGTTAAAAAAATCTGGTCATAAGGTAAAGGTTGTTTTCTTATATCACTCATTTAGTAATAACATAAAGCCAAGCAAATCATATCGAACAAATAAAACTAATACTCAATACTTTTTCTTTAAACACAATTAAAATGTGTGTGGTCATATTACGAAAATCCCCATTTCTAAATATAGATGCACATACATGGCATGCATAGTGCCATTTTACTCCTGGCCATAGTGTGATTCAGTTGGAAATATGACTCTATTTCATGCAAAGGATGGACTTTAATGATTCATTTTATAGTCAAAGAAAAACTAGGGTACTGTTTTGTCGGAAGCAATGAAATTGAAAATAAAAGTTTTGAGGTTATTATATCTTTGTAGCTTAAAATTATTCATACATTACATAGTACTAATATCAGGGCTGAGCAAATCCCATAGCCTGATGTCCCAGACTAGTCATTTTTGAAGTCAGGAAAGTAAAATTTTCCAAGTGGCTAGTCAGGGACATATGCTTTTTAAAAAGTCTGGCTAATCCTTATTTTGGTGCTTTAATCACTATATGTACCTTTTTATCCCAATCATGCCCTCCATACTTGATTCTAGCCCCTCTTTGTGTATACATTTACATCCTGTTAAGCTGGTGCTTGACTGCATAACTGCATATTGGGCTAAGCAGCAAATCAAAACACATCAGCAAATCAAAACACATCCAGCTCAAGAAAGTCAGTATGATCAATTAACTAAGACACAGCTTTTAACTACTGGCTTAGTGCTCGTGCATGTGGCAGACATATACATGGACATAATTTTCAAATCCATCAGCTGAAACATATGTGTGAATGTCAGAACAAGCCAAATGAATAACAACCAATGTTTTTTTAAAAATTAAATTCTTTTAACAAATAATTGTGTTGTATATTATTTTGTTTTTTCTATGGACTACATACATTCATCAAATCTTCTTGTGATTACCATTTTGGGACCAGTGAATGGAATGGTGGGACTAATGAATTTTTTGAAACCACCTGTCCTGGACTAGTGGTTAAAAAATAATATCTGCTCAGCCCTACTATTCTAGATTTTTCAAGTGCAATTTAACTGCCTTCACCAAAACATTTTTTATCAAGTTATTCATTCACTTGGTTTGCTTTCCATAAATGGTCTTATTGAAGTTTATTAAAAATATTTCATAGTGAGATTTTATTTGTCATTAGTGATGTGGTTAAGGATATGTAAATCTATCTAGTAGACCAATACTTGTGTAAAAAGAAATGAAGTACTGTATGAAATTTTAATAAAACAGTATCAGTGAATGAAAAGTTATTTTTTAAAAAGTTTTTATAACGAAAAGGTATGCAATAAATTTTAGATATTCAGGAGTCTAATGTTTATGTATGGAAATGTTATTAATTGGAGTTATGTGGTAATGGATATCCATTCTAAATATACATTGTGTGTATATGATATGCACACACAATGTTTCATGTTGGACATACAGTTTAAATAATGTATATATTATGTTGTTTTTTTCATTTTCATTTTTAAAATTATCACATTAAAATAAAGATGAAATATGATAAAATATGCATGATGTTTTGTGTATTTTTTTTATGTATGATCTCTATATGTGAAAGTGTATCTGCTGTGCAATTTACTGTTGGAAAGAAATACATTATTTGTAATGATTGTAGAAATGTATAAAAACCTTCATCAATGGCTTGATGTTGGCAAGGCTTGTAATTCTTCCTAATGTTAGAAAGAACTTATCCAGTATTGAAGTGTTTTGTGAAGTATGTCATGGTTGGGTGATCAGCAGGAAAATTTGTGTGGTCATCATTTAGGTGTAGGTACTGGAAGAGTTTTTCAATGTTCTGTGTAGCATTACATTTCTGATTCATTCATTGGATAGAAACTTGTCATTTGACCAATAAAAACTATAGTCAGGAGCTTTGATTATCCCCATGACATCAACCTGCCAAGAATGGCAGACATCTCAGGCACACTGGTCTCTGTCCAGTTTGCATCACTGATTTCTTGATCAAAATTCTATTTAGCAGCAAATTTATTTGTTTCACTTACAATCCTTTCAAAAAGTCCTACTGGAAAATACAATTGGAAATAGTCCAGGTCTGGTGCTATTTCCTGCAAATTATATGTTGGTCCTGACAGTTAAGTAAATGGACTTCTGTCAATATCTTGCATGTCTGAAAACCAATTTGGCTGATCATCATCAGTATCACTAGAGTCTGATGACAATTCATTGTCAATATCTGACAACAGAATTTCAGATCCTTCATCATTAAATAAAATCTGGTATTTTTTCTGAACTGAATCCAGAAAAATTGTTTTCACTTCCAGACAAATCAATGTAATCAACAGATAAGGATGGCATTGCCATGACGAAATCAGGGATTTCCCTTCTTGAATACATGTCACTTCTGGTATCATCTGTTAAACGATTTGATTGAAAATTTGCATATTGAAATGAATGGAATTAATTAAGAACACAAAAAAATTATAAATTTTGTTGGTTTTTTTTTATTTAAATTGCCCCTCTATTAAGGCAAATGTCATTTTTTAAACAAGTTAAAGCTACATTATACATTACAATATATGGCAGAAGACTTGCCGTAATTTGCCATACATTCTAAGAATGTGAATTTCCACATAAAGAACATAATGACATTAATTTATACTATTAATGTAAACTTCAGCAATCATATTTGGAAAAACTACAATTATAAGTAACTCACATAAATTGAAAAGGCCACAATATTGACACTGAATTGAGGAATTACAATTGACTAAGGACTCCATTTTGGATTTGGCAGTGGAACACATGCACCACCACCCCTATAACTAGCAGGTTAAACTTAGATTTTATATGTTCTATTGTTAGGAAATATGACATTAAAATCGAATTTTAGTAAAGATTATTTATTGTTTTTTACTAAAGTTGGTCACTTCTTGGTGAATCAACATTTAAGATGTAACATATTCATAGTAGGTACTTTGTAAAGTGTAGAAATGCGAAGGAAGGGGCAAAGGTAAAATCATAATTATGCTAGATGGGAGGGCAAAGGTAAAATCATACCTGGGGTGTAAAGGGTTTAATTCATCAATCTGATCAAAAACAGCAAGACAACCAAGTGAAATAAATTCTTGGTGAAATGAAAAAGCACTGCTTCTGGGATACAGTTCATTGTGGAGAAGAAAGTTTGCAGTCAGCTTAAGATTCAGGAATTGGCACAGAGATTTCCTCAAAGATGAGAAGTTTCACTTAAACTTGCAATGAAATCATGATAATATTTTACTAATAGCAAAATAAAAGAAAACTGAGCTTCTACATTTACAGTTGTTTCATGTAATGTCACTAGTTTTTAAAAACGGGAACCTTGCCTGGTTGTTAATTGAATCAACAACAAAAAGCAGTGACTTAAAAATACACAATGTTTTCAGTACATATGCAGTTGTTGAAATCAGTTGGAATATTGTTAATGATTTTTCAGAGGTTCAGCACTGTGAAATTAGATATAATTTATACATAAAAAAGAACTACTTCATTAGAAAAATGCACTTTATTGACAATTTTTCCCCAGTGTGATTATAAAAGGAGTATTAAGCCATCAAAAATGCCCAGCCGCTACCACCCTTGTAGTTTTCTCCATGTCCAACCAAGATGGCGCCACTTCTTATATTTTTTTGATGATCCCTCAGTAACTTGAATGCTCACTTATAGTTGGTTCAATGTTTTTGGACCCCACCCACCTACCCACATTGTGCACAAGTTATTGAAGAAGAGGTGCATGTGGCAAAGATATCAACTATGCAAAATAACAGAATCTAGAAACAGGAGGAGGTAGAAAGCATTTGGATCCAAATGAGTTTACTACTCACCACACTCAGCCTATTGTGCTCATTGTTCAAAGCAACAAATTTGAAACAAAATGATTAGAGTTCAAAACTGATGTTGAGAGCAAACTGCCAAGAAAATCCTGAAATCATTTTTGCTGTAGATATGAACCTAGAATTTCTGAAATAACAACCTCCAAAAAAAACTTCAAAAACCATAATCTTAAATATGGAAATGTCTTTATGAACTGTTTTTTGAACATGTTATTTCCTAGGCAAAGTGTATCACTACTGACTTTGAACACACTACTGATTACATTTACACACACTGACTGAAAATATGTCTGAAATACTGGTGCTACTAGTGACCACAATCTAATGGTGTCACTAAAACAAAATTATATACCAAGACTTCAAAAGATTTAATGAAGACAAATTCCTAAATAAGATGTTCAAATAACCGTTTGACATTTTAAAAAATTTTAACTTCAATAATCCTGTGAAAATCGTTTATAAATTCTTAAACTATGTGCTGAATATCTGCACACTATTAAAAGCAAAGTGAGAAAAACAGCCAATGAAACTGAACATGCTTTCACCTCAAATCATTAATGATATGCACGCAAGACAAAATTTTTTGAAGTTAAAGACTGAAAACTAGACAAATCAGAGCAATGTATTGGCAGACAAAACTGGAATTGCCCAAGTGATGTATTGTAAACAAGCCACTGATAAAAATTAAAACAATTAGTAATGTATGGCAATATCTTAATGAACTGATTTCACCAAAATCACCTGTTTTTCCTAGAAAATTGTGATATAATGGTCAGGCAACTTTTAAGCAGGATATTTTTTATGCATTCAGCAAGTATTGTAGTAGAATGTGTTGAATTTCAAGGAAACTATGAAACCTTCGATCCTATGGTTATCCTAGAAAAAGAGTATAGATGTCAAAACACACTAAAATATTATTTAGGCAATATATTTTTTTTTTCACATTTTAAGGAGAAGGACTAATGGAAGTCTAAGTTGGTCAAACTCTGTAAAGGAGTTACAAATAAAGACATTTAAAGAATGGGTTTTCTTTTTCTTCCATCTGAATAAAGGGCAGCCATATCTGACAATAAATGTACATAATTTCCAAAAAGTTAAAAGTCCTCTATGCCAGAATGCTTTCTGCCAATTTTGTCAAATTTTTCTGGGCCATTTTTATAACGTAGCAGTCTTGTTTATATTTTTATTTGTGCCATATTTGAAAGCAGATTGTCACCATTTTGTCAAATCTAAAAGACCTTCATCCATGGATGCTTTCATCAAATTTGGACATTTCCTTTAGTTCTTTGGAGAAAAATATTGCTTTTCATTTTTCTCAATTATTAATAGCATCCACATTTGATGGCAGTTGGGTATTATTTTGAAAGTTTGAAAATCCTGTTTGCAAGAATGCTTTGTATCAAATTTGATCAATCAAGTAGTTTATGAGAAACATTTTAAAATTTTAAAAATTTCTTGAGATAATTGCCAATAGGGGTGCAACATTACAACCATGCCATAAATAAGCATGTTTACACAACCAGAATTGATGCATACTTGTGCATATATAAACTTTCAGGTAGGATTACCATAATTTATTTTAGTTTATCATGTAACCAAGTTTATGACTGGCATGTCCCACCTGTCATTGCTCAAAAAAAGCAGTACCAACAGAAATGAACTAGATATTTCTACCACATGAATGTTCAAAAATAATGACACAACATTTTTAACAGTTTCATATTTTTTGTCAAAATGATTTCAATAGTATATCTTCAAAAGACCATAACATGTACAAAGTTTATACCACCAACATACATATATATATATATATATATATATATATATATATATATATATATATATATATATATATATATATATATATATATATATATATATAAAAGTGTGTAATAATGTCAACCATTCCAGAGAAAACAAGTTGCCTACATGACAGCTGACATTTAACTGTCATGCACATCAAGGCTAGTTTAAACTGACCATTAGGTCTGAGAGACAGGTATCTGAGTGACCGATTAATTCCTGACCTTCCTATGAGAATTTCATACATGTAGATGAACATATATATGATGGTATACACTTCACAAGAAGCTGATCATGGCCTGTACAAGCTAAAACCTGCCTCCCACCCCAATCAGCTATGATAATACAGGAATTTATCTGTGAAAGACAGGAGCAAACTGAAGCTATATTCCAAGTCTATAGAATTAATTTGAATTTGAGTTTCTGCAAAGTAATTGGATACAATGATCACATGACACCAATCTTGAATTTTTTTACACACTGGTGAATTCTGGGACATTCAGTTCCCAATAAGTGTCTACATTACTTAATGTAAAGTTTCATCTACATCAATGCCTTGCACCATAATAAAAACAAGCACCACACACCCATCTCCAGTGACTTCTGATCTAAATTAGCAACCCCAAATTAAAATCACTTTCAGAAGTCCAAACAATGTAATCACACAGTGCTTTCTACTTTGCAACAGTAAGCGCTTTATCAAAACAAAGCTTATAAATTATTGCATTTTTGCATTGACAATATCTTTTAACAGCTATTATTAAAGGTTATATATGAAAAACTGGATCTCATAAAAAAATGCAAATTATTTGGTTTTTAAAGATAACAATATGTAGAAAGTAAGAATAACAAATGCAAAAACAAGTGTCATAAACATAGTTGATGTTATTACAAAAAAGCAACAGCCCCATATTTAAAAATTGAAGATCATATGGTGTGACAAAAGTTCAATTAGTCATTACCAGGGGCCGCTCTGTCACTTTATCCTAAAATACTATAGAACAGCTGACAACCCTGGCTAGCAAAGATGGTGTTTGGTGTTCTGGCCAGTATGTAAAGGCTGAAGAAAAAAAAAAAACTACAAGCTACCTAAAATCATATACTTTGCTGAAGCTATTGAAGAAAGCAACTTGTTTGATAATTAAAAAGAAAATTTGAACGAACAAATTTGAAATTGAGGATCAAAAAGTGCAATGAATGAATTACCAAATACATAAAATGTAAAAAAAAGTTATTGGCTCTATTTTTTACAATTTACCTCTGAAGTTCGAGAAGTGAAAAAGAACAAGTAGAGCTAGCACTTTTTTGAAAGGTGCACATCTGGAGTAAGGCCAAGCTGTATAATCTGTAACCCATATTGAACTCATCAATCATACATCAAAATAAAGGGAACTAACCCTTTAACTACTACAGCTGTTCTGCAGTTTCGCTACTGCTGAGTGATAGCATATCAGTTACTGAGACTACTGATACTGTTTGCTAGGCTAAATACTAGAGCATCGTCAAGGCTGACTACGGAAACTGACAATAAAAACATGGTTACGTTTATATTCATTATTTCATTAGATATTTCTGGATTTCAGTGAAATAAAAAGCAGCTTACCTTGTATAGTGTCTGTTAGTCATATATTTCCATTTTATTTACTCCTACAACAATCAGACAAGAAATCCCCGTTGCGTAAACTGTTTTGAATCGCACAAAATAAATCATCATTTGAATCAAAATCACATATATCTAGTGTTGAAATGGGACTAACATCATTATCTGATCCATTTTACTAAGAATGATCCATTAAACTCTTCGATATTGCTTGCACTGAACCCTTTCAAGTCACAAATATCTGATTAGGAATCCATTTTTGTTTATCTCAACTACACGTGTTTTGTACATTGCCGGAAATTTCCTTCCCGCGTGTCTGAATTTAACCTCTCAGCTTTCCAACTGGTATCAAAATGTTCAGTAACCAGTCTTCTCATTGGTTATGATAATGAAAAATAAGTAAATATCTGTACTTTCAACCAATCAACATTTGGTTAACATAGCAGTTACGTCCGCATATATGCGACACTAGGGTGTTGAGTACAGCAGAACTACGCGCTCATAAGCGACACTGCGGTTTTAAACAAGGCTTATCGACACTGCATATATGCGTCAGTGGGGTTCAGGAGCTATTTACAGGTGATGCTCAGATGCGGTAGTCGTAGTTAAAGGGTTAAAGGTTCTTTGAACAATACCTAAGATATACAAAGTCTCTTTTAAATAGCCAGTATAACTAATGAGGAAACCTGGAGAAATTCTTTTTCTTTAAAATTCTAACCTTATGCTAATATGAAACTGTAGAGCACCACCTTAACCAGAACCATCAGGTTATGAATCCTTACAAAGCTAAGATTTCTATCAACACTTGATTTGATGATGAATCAATTCTATTGCTTAACAGATTGTCTATTTGTTAAGCATATTTGTCTATGAAATTTTTTGAATAATTGAATTAAAAAAGTGTAGCTTTCAAATGTAATGAATTATCACAATTGTTTATGAATTTTGCTTTTTTATGAATATTTGATTATATTTTATGCTTTGTTCCTGCACAGGGCTCATGTCATTCTGTTCCATATATCTGTTCAGATTTTTATCTATTCCACCTATAAGTTTTACACTTTATATTGATATTTACTCGCTCTGGGCAAATTACACCATTGGTGATCACACTCTAGATAATGATAACCAAAAGCATACAACAAAGCTGAGAGAGTTTGCAACAATTTCAAAAAGGCCTCTGATTGGGTATGGCATGCAGCCTTATGGGCAACTTTAAGTGCAACATCAGCTCAAACCTGGTGCAGATTGTTGAACACCTCTAAGACAAAGTCACCAGTGATGTCCTCATCAATGGCAGCAGAGGAGATTGGTTTTGAACAACAGCTGCGTCTGACAGATTTATACTGTCACCTACCCTCTTCATTTTCTTGGAAAGAATCATGAAGGATGTGTTGCATGACCATAAGGGCACTGTCAGCATCTGAGGAAGAACAATCACCAACATTATCTTCGCAGATGATATTGATAGTTCAGCAGGAGACGAAACATAACTGGCTGACTTGGTTGGGCACCTTGCCACAACCTCCACAGCATACGGTTTGAGATTGGTGTCGAAAACAAAACTGATGACAAACAACACCAAAGCCATCAGTGCAATAATAAAGGTCAGTTGACAGAAGCTGGAAAAAGTCACATACTTCAAGTGTTTGGGATCAATTATCACAGATGAGGGCTCAGAACCAGAATTGCTTTGCAAGATTGCCCATACTATAGCAGATATAACAAAGTTGAGACTAATATGTAAAGATACCAACATTGCTTTTGGTTCCAAAATAAGGCTGATGTGCTTGATTGTTATACCCATCTTTCTGTATGCTTGTGAAACCTGGACGCTCACATCAGTTCTACAAAGAAAGATTCAAACCATCTAAATGATATGCTACCACAAGATCTTAAACCATGTAATTCATTAAGAAGTCCACAACAGGATCCAAAGAACCATCAGATCCTATGAAGACCTCTTCACCGCTGTAAAAAAACGCAAACTGCAGTGGTACGGTCATATCTCAAGATCATCTAGCCTAGCAAAAACAATCTTGCAAGGCAAAGTGCGACAGTGCAGAAGAGGAGGCAGACAGAAAATGAGGTGTTAAGACAACATCAACCTTTTCATCACTGCGGACCGGAAAAACGGTCATGGGGAAGTAAATCCGTAAACACTATGGACCGAATTTTCGGTCTAGGGCAGTGTTCTTTAACGTTATAGTACCCAACTAAATAACTTTCAGGGTACCTCTAGTAACTTCCATCTTGTAATGTTGATCTTATATTTGGAGGATCTCACGAGTTTAGATTGTATACAACTAGAAATATCAAACAAAGTAGGAACTTTTAACGTGTTTCCCAAATGCTCAAATTTGTATTCAAAATGGCAGCGTTTGAAGATATTTAAGAGAAGAATTATCGGAGGATTTTAATAATTTTGACCTGGTAAATCTGATGAAAATGAGACGACATATGGAGAGACAATGGAATGCTCTTGTGGGTGTTACAATGATTACAATGAAGAGGACTTTAAAGATTTTGAACCAGAGGAATTGTATGCTCCACATGGTTTTCTTTGAACGAAGCCAGAAAACCAAAGAGATTTGTTTCAGTTTTCTGACAGAATTGGACACACCCAAGTGTTAGATGGCTCCAGGAAAGCTTCGGAATATTTTCAAATATTCTATTGAGATGAAGTTTTTGGAAAAATTGTCCGTTTAATAAACTTCAATGTGACAATCGAACGTGGCTGAGCTATATACACCACTCCCTCGATAACTCGCGAACCCGCTTATAACATGTCCGGCATGACTCCCGATTTTTTTTTCCAAGGAAAATATATTTTAAAATGTGTTAAACATGAAAAAATTTGTGATAATTGTAAATTGGCAAATTTAACCTTGATAATATGGTGATTACAGTATTTTCCGGGGGTATAAGTCACTACTTTTTTCATTTTTTTTTTCCTTAAAAATGATGTGTGCGACTTATATGCAGGAGTGACTTATACCATTACATAATATTTTTAACGACTGTGACTGATGTGCAGTGATGCTGTGCTTTAGCATAATGCATCTGCCGGTATCCGGGCAAGCCAATTGCTGGAAACTTACATACGTTACACATAAGTATTAGACTATAAGATTATCAAATTAAATAGTCAAATAATATTTAGTTATATATGTGCTAAAATTTGTTATTAATAAATTAAAAAATATTGAAATAATGATTGCCATTGTATTTCCTTTATTATTAGGCATGTACATCTTAGAATCTTTTTGTCTCTAAATTCAGTGGTTGTAAAATTAGCACATTTTTCCACCCAAGCTGCTAGTCAAAGTCCTTTGAACTTGCTGCCCAGCTATTGTGTCATGTTCTTTTGATGTATGCAAATAAATACAGAATGCAGAACTGGGATTAATTTGTTATTTTAAATAACCAATTATGTCACTGTAAAGCGTTTCCAAGACCTCTGTTAGCGCTTCATAATTTACTTTAATAGCAGTTTATCAAAACAAATTTTTTCAGATGGTTTCCCATTGGCTTGTTATAAAAAATAACATAGCATGAACATTTCCTCTGATGATTGCTCTAGTTTTAAACTCTGGATTAACCCTTTCATCACTACAGACCAAAAAATTGGTCCAGGGGAAGTAAGTCCGCAAACACTATGCACCGACTTTTTGGTCTAGGGCAGTGTTCTTCCTTAACGTTATAGTACCCGACTAAATAACTTTCGGGGTACCTCTAATATCTTCCTTCTTGTAATGTAGATGTTATATTTGGATGATCTCCTGAGTTTAGCTTATATACAACCAGAAATATCGAACAAAGTACGAACTTTTAACGCGTTTTCCGAATGCGGAAATTTGTATCCAAACTGGCGGAGTTTGAACAAATTTCAGAGAAGGTTATCGGAGGATTTGAATAATTTCGACCTTGTAAATTTGGATGAAAATGAGAGATGTCCTGAGAGACAATGGAATGCACTTGTGGGTGACAGTGATTACGATGAAGAAAACTTTGAAGGTTTTGAACCAGAGGAATTGTGCGCACCACTTGGTTTTGTTTGCCCGAAGCCTGAAAACCAAAGAGATTTGTTTCAGTTTTCTGACAGAATTGGGCACACCCGAATGTTAGATGACTCCAGGAAAGCTTTAGAATATTTTCAAATATTCTATTCAGATGAAGTTTTTGGAAAAATTGTCCATCTAACGAACTTCAATGCGACGATCAAACGTGGCAGAGGTGATATAGGTCACTTACGTGTGTGGACAGATCTCACCTTGGAGATCATTTTGGTTCATTTTATAGAATTTTATATATTATGGACACCATGAAAGAAAGACTTGTTTTGCTACTGTGACTATTCACTAGTACATCTAGGGTCAATTGAACAAGTTTTGAGAACATTCTAAGTTTTCAAAGAGGTAATAAAATAATTGTATTTTACCTGTTGTTACCTGTTTGTACCTGCATTTTAACAGTTGTAATAGATATGCACATTTTATTGAATTAGTCCTAAAATTTGATTTTTAACCTTGATTTTGCCACCTAATCCAGCCAGATAACTTTAACATTGGCAAAGTTATGTTGTATCAAAGTCCACAAGTCATTTTGCTTTACAACTCCAAAGTTACTTAGTGTTGAGGACTCTATGCCTACAAAGTTACTTAGTGAGGAATGGGTTAAGCCAAGACTGGCTTCATGGAGAGAACTTCAAAGTACCGGTAATTAATAAAAAATAAAATAACTGGTAAATAGTTTCAATTGTTAGGTGAATTCTCAAGGTCTTTCTTAAGGTATTAAATTCACTGTAGCATATAAAGTGCCTTTGAAGTTTGCTTGGATTGTGGAAATGACCGATATATAAATATGTACTGTACCGTTCATACAATGGAGCATTAATAAAATATAATTTCACAATAATAATTTCACAATAATGTTGTATGATTTCAAATACTTATATTAGCGTAAGTCAATAAGTTTTGTTTTAAATTAAATTCGTGCCATTTATCATGGCACCAACAACTAGAAAAAATATGATGCAGAATTTAAGTTAAACGTCATAGCATTTGTGAAAGAAAACGGAAATTTTGCAGCAGAAAGAAAATTCAACGTAAGCCTGAAGATTGTACGTGACTGGCGTGAAAAAGAGGACGAGTTAAGGTCAACAAAAAAAAAACCAAGAAGGGAAACCATAGTGGCAAGGCATGTTGGCCAGTTCTCGAGGAGAATCTACAAAAATGGATTGTGGAACAGCGTGCTGCAGGTCATGGACTTTCAACAATTCAAATACAACTCAAGGCAAAGTCAAAGTCCATTGTAATACTGACTTTTATATAACTCTTAAACAATTGCAGTATCAAAGACATGATTATGGTAAGTGCAGAGGAGCGACTTATAGGGCGGAAAATACGGTATTGCCTGTAAAGATAGAATCCATATTGTGAAATTTACATTTTTTTCAAAATGTGAAGTGATTTTTTTCAAACGTGTCGCAAACCGCAAGTGTTATCATGTTCTAATTTATGTCGTTTTAAATTTTAGACCCATTAAATTCATGTTGGTAATGGTTAAACCTTGTGAATTCGTTTTCCTTCCATTTTACTTCTACCGCAATAAAAATCTACACATCATTCGATCGACATTGTTTTTTCAAAATGTGTCGAGCTATTGTATTTGAAAAAAAACAAACGTCTTCTTTGGATCAAATAATAAAATTAGAATGTATACCGTTCACCACAAAAATAAGTGACATAATACACATGTGAAGTACATGTGCTAAGCAAACAGAAACCAGGAGGAATACTGTTTAGATGATTTCCTCAATATACTGTAAGTTATCCTGAAATTAATGTTACTCTGTGAGAAAAAACCTAAACAAATTACACCAATATGAAAAGATATTTATCCAATGTTAATCTTAGCGCGATTATTAATTGAGTATTCAACATGCCAAGCCACCCACCACCCTTTTCCCTATGCGTCGATTCCATTGTTATATTTGTTGTTTGTTATAGGTCCCTTGATAACTCGCACCCTTGCTTATATTGCGGTCGATGTTTTTGGACCCCAACATGCGCAAGTTATCGAGGGAATGATGTAGTTGTGTGGACAGATCTCACCTTGGAGATCATTTTGGTTCATTTTATAGAATTTTATATATTATGGACACCATGAAAGAAAAACTTGCGCTGCTACTGTGATTATTCACTAGTACATCTAGGGTCAATTGAACAAGTTTTGAGAACTTTCTGTTTTCTAAGAGATAATAAAATAATTACTTGTATTTTATCTGTTGTGTTACCTATTTGTACCTGCATTTTAACAGTTGTAATAGATATGCACATTTTATTGAATTAGTCCTAAAATTTGATTTTTAACCTTGATTTTGACACTTAATCCAGCCAGATATCTTTAACATTGGCAAAGTTATGTTGTTTCTAAGTCCACAAGTCATTTTGCTTTACTTAGTGTTGAGGACATTATGCCTACAAAGTTACTTAGTGATGAAAGGGTTAAGTACAACCCAGCCTACCAGGGCATGACCCACTTCGCAAGAGTTGTTCATTTCTAAATAAAGTGGAGAAAACAAGTGTACTACCTGTTGGAGTGAGGAAAGAATGTGGTCCAAGAGTCCATCACATGTAAAAAGTGTGATGTCCATCTGTGCATAATAAATAGCTACTTTTTAAATACCATGATGAGCAACTTAAAAAGTAGTAGAACATGGTTGTGACAAATTGGCGTCATTCAAAACACACCAACCTCTTTCACTACGTTTCGTTGCTAGGGAATGACCTCCGCAGTGTAGTTTACCCAGTGTGGATAGATAGAAAGAAGAATGCAGATCACTGAACAAGTATATTGAAGAAATAAATATGACGAGTCCCTTTTCAATGCACAAATATAAAATTTAATCAGTTTATCAACAGAATTTAAAATGAAAAGAAATCAATGCCTTGGTTACAAAAGAAGGAAAAATGGTACTAACATGTACTCAAATAAAAAGACAATACAAATTTCTTTAAATGTAAAATTACTTTCAACGTTAAATTGCTATCTTCATTGCCAATGAGATGTGATCTTTGAGTGCAACGATGAGACACTTCATCACCTATTTTATGTGGACATCAAGACTTCCATTCTTCCCTGCTCTGCCGATCTTTTTCTAGCTGTTTGGTCTTGGACTCTTGTCCGTCGAACTCTGATTTAACAATCATCTCTGGACTTAGATTTCGGCTTCGAATTTGCTCTGGTCCTGTGATTGGTTTAGGGATTTCTCATGTGAATCCAGAAAAGCTGTTTCCTTCAATAAATAAAATGTCTCGAAATAGACAATAGGTCACCTTCCAAAGTATATCTATATTTTTACATTAATTCGGCTCAGAAAACAAAAGGCATAAATTCTGTGCAGTAACTCATTGCTCCCCTAACTGTTATGTTTGCATAAACAGTCAATGCTTGTCCTGACCTTAATTCGAATCAGCTAGTGTTGGTCAATTAAATTCAACTTAGCCATATGAACCCGTATGTAAACCCCCCCTTGACTTCTTACTCTACCAATCTAGCAGTGTTACGTTACATATGGCTTAGACCCTCAGATCTAACTATTCTAAAATAGTTTTCTCAACCAATTAAATATTACAAACTAGCATACACTTAAGTGATCAATTAAATATTACAAACTAGTATATGGATATACATTTCATATTTTATCATACTAGACAGAGTTAATCCATAAAACTATGAAACATTACCCATCCTTCCTTAAGCTTAATTCATGAAAATTCCTAATCACTCCTATGTATTAAAGATTCAATTACATGCAATCTTGTCAACTAATCTAATGAAACTTTAATTATGTTCAATCTTTCCAATTCTCCAAATGAATTGATGATTAGGAAATCAAAGAATAAAATGTCATGACCAGCATTTCACTGCAAAATCCTGCAAAATGAAATCATACATACATACATCTTATCAAGAATACATTTGCAAATATATCAACAAATTAAATAACATATTAAAATCGGGAAACTAAGATTGCGTACCTTTTGCCGTTTTCTTTATTGGTTTCCACGAACCTCAGGTATAGTCCGTCTCCTAACTGAGACAACTATCTGGCCCCTTACTCTATAACGAAAATGAAAACGTACTTTTTACGAATTCAAATGTAGAGTTTGTCTACTTCGCTGAGACAAAACTCTCGCTTTACTGCCAAATCACGAGATAACATCTTTCACGCGTCTCCCAGAGTCAACCACTCTTTTTCAAGAAAGATTGAAGAAGACTGAAGAATTTCCTAAAGTAAATCCTTTAATTTCTGACAGAGTTACACCCATAAATCCATATTAACCAATAGGTATCCTAAACCTGTTCCATAGAATTTTTGGATTGACCAGACAACTAAACAACTAATCATGCCGTAATTAACATTCCTTTGAACACTCATCTATAGCCAGCTCCTGCCCTTTACCTGGTCGATTTTGGAAAGGGTCTTATGTCATTCTCTTGTACCATAGCATCTGACTGGGTCATGTTACGTCAGGTGGACAAATGAATTCCCTTTTGACTTCAGAGATGAAATGAAAATAATCATCTATCTCTAGCCCTTTCTACTTTAATAAAGTTGACTTTGATACAATTCCTTTAACCAAAGCTTCTAAGAGTTTTCAAAATTCGACACATCACAATAGTGATTAGTTACACATTTTTAAATAATTATAAGTAACTATCTGACCAATAACAGACTGAGAAATAAATTGAAATGTTTTTTTTAAAACAAAAATCATTTTATGTTCTGTTCATGAATTTTAAGCCCAATCATGTGGATGTCAGCTGCATAAAAGGAAATAGACATAAGGTAGTTACAGCTTTAATATATGCATGGGTTTATTCTATAAATCAATATATTGTACTGAAAAATAACAATTAGCCCAAATCAGCAGTTAAAAAAAAACATTATCTGGCTGCAGCAGTATCACACTGGTAATCAGCCTTCAAATCAGCTGCAGTAGTGATACCAGCAGTTAGGCAGAGCAGTGAGCCACTTCTGCAGCACTATTAGCAGCGTATCCCCCAGGGGTGTAAAACTGAGGGTAAAATAAAAAAAAACCTTTGGTGTCAAAACTGGGGGTCAAATAAGAAATGTGTGGGTCAAAAATGTATTGACAAATTTTCATTTAATCCATTCTTTTTCAGCAACTTGCACAACATACTCTGTCTCTCTCAAATACAAATAAGCCAACACGCACAATTAACACACAAATGCATTTTCTATTCTAAGGATAATTTTATTACTTCATTTTCCTTTTAGTTAAAGTCATACTTTTATCTCTTTATAATCTTTTTGTAGCAATATTATAGACCAACACATTACATATAAGTCAATACAAAATTCCATATAAATGTTTTTAACCAAATGACAGTTAATTTACTGCCTGTCATAAAATGTGTACCATCATCGATTTCATTGTACTTCGTCATAAAACACATTTATCAAAAAATCAAAAAGGCTAATGATTTATCTTCTCTTTAACAAGTTACACGTGAACTTTTAGATCTTTCTTTCATTGCAGCAAAGTTAATAAAAATCTGCAACGACCCCCTGAATTTGTAATCACAATAATTGATTTGTCTCTGCAGATTTATTTGTTCTGAAAGAATGTCTTAAGTAATAATGTGTTCAAAAGATATTTTGTGGTGATCAATAGCAATTTTTAAAAAATTTTCAACGCTGTCATGAAAGGATTATTCACATGTGCAGTCCTCGCAATCACCAGATCAGAAGTCACACCAATAATCCCAATCTGATGTGCCATATTCCAGTCA
Organism: Potamilus streckersoni; assembly: GCA_016746295.1. Taxonomy (NCBI): domain Eukaryota; kingdom Metazoa; phylum Mollusca; class Bivalvia; order Unionida; family Unionidae; genus Potamilus; species Potamilus streckersoni. The sequence goes on from JAEAOA010000545.1 coordinate 1,250,963, forward strand.
AAGGAATATTTTCTCCATTTATCATGAAAGTCATATCCACATTTACTCCTTTGTGTTCTGCTTCTTTCACTTTCTTCGCTAATGATTCTTAGTGCACACTGTTTTAATCTTGAGATCAGATTTTAGTGCAACAAGAGCATCTTGCTGAGCTCATTAGAATCACATGAGAGCTTGCGAGATTAGGGGTAGCTATTCTGACACAACATTGCCTATGCTAGTCTGACTCTCTGCTTCACATCATTATAGCTGAGTGCAACACAGGGAGCATACAAAACAGGATACCAGAATATGCCTATGATAGGAGTATACACACATGATGCCATACCTAATCCAACACAATGGATTTAAAATAAATCCTGATTGTATTTTGAAAATCCTTTGCATAAAAAAACACAGGGCAAAAAATTTAGTGGGTCAATTTTCTCCAATGTGTGTTGCTGACACACAACTGTGTGTAAAGGAAAACACTAACCATTAGCTAAAGTGTTAATAGGAAACTAAAAATTTTAAGTCTGATTGTTTAATATTAGTATATTACATGTCTACAACCCAAAATGATCAGTCCTGGATCAAAGACAACATTTTTTAAACTTTGCTAACCCAACATGTCAGACACGGGACACCAAGTTGACCATATTAATCTTGTTTTTCTCAGTTGTTTAAATATCCTACAGCCACAAAGAACAAAAGAAAATAGTAGTTAAAACTTAAATACTGGACTGGTAAAATCCCTATAATTGAATGTCTGCCACCGGATCTGTACTTGATAGTTTTGATAGTCTTTAAAATAACAAGTCCCTCACACCTTAGCATATCCTTTTTGAAGATGTTGATGCCTCTTGGCAAAGATCAGACCTTCAGAACAAAATATGTTTACCCATGCCCTAATTTAAAGAAAATACTAGTAACAACAGCCAACATTTATTTTTACCATCAAGGTAATTGCAGACCTGAATATATCAATGTAACATTTGGACATGTCTGGATATACCTATCATGTAGGTGTTAAATATATTTGACACAAATATTCTTTTGTCAAAAGAACAATTGTTAAAACAGATGAGTAACATAAAATAATATTGCAGGGTGACACTCTAAATGGTAGTTTTCTGAAAGAAAATAATTTTTAAATACAAATAGTTAATATAAACTAGAGGCAAGGAAGCAAGACAACAACAGTGAAAATGCAGCTGATTCATAACCCAAAATGAAACTTCTGCTCATTAAACAATATTGTAAATTAATGTTTTCTTATTTGTAACAACTTTGTAAGTACTTCCCTGAATGTTTCTATGTTAAATTTCACAAATATCTGTCCACCTCATAACAACAGCCATTAGAATTTATGACACAAAAATTTGAAAAGGAAGTAGTAATTTTATAAGATTATAAGCAACAATTTTATGTTAAAATTCATTTATTTTTTTAGAATATTCATGTACCTGTCTGTGCTAATGTACATGTAAAAATACATTGGGCATGTAATAAAGACTTTTGTTGCACATAAACAAACATAGCTCACACATAATGACAATTAAATGTTCAAGTAACACACATAAATTAGTTGGATGACAGACTTCAAAATAAACACAAACAAGATTTACTTTAACTATTATTACGCTAGTGAATGAAATTTATCAAACAAAACTATTCACAATTATTCTTGAAATGTACTCCGTTGGTTATTCAATATGCACATGGAGAATAAAAGATGAAGGATGTTTCTAGATTACCAAAAACTGAACAAAAAACATTGGCAATTAAATAATGTTCCAAGCAAGAAAGTGTTTTATTTAAGAATTTAACACTCTACACTATAGGAGCAAGGTGGTAAAAACATGATAAATGGACTAATGTTCTTGAACTAAGCTAACAAAACACAAGCTACAAACAATAAAAAAGGAACATTGCAAAAGACATCTTTTAAACTCAGACATTTGGCCAGGGAAATTAACTCCTGTGTTCTAACAAGAAGTTGTTTTATCCAAGAGTATAAAATAAACAATGTTTACTGTACTCATCTAATTGATTTAAATATTTATGGATATTAGATCTGGAGTCAATTCAATCAAGTTATTACAATTTGATGACAGATTTAAGCTATAGATCAACATGTAGTTACCTATTCATGTATCAGTAGAGATGGAGTTAGTTCCCTTTTTAAGGTATAAACATGCATGGTCCACTGTAAGCAAACACCAACAAACAAGATTTATAGCTAGAACAGCACTTATCAACCACTGGAGTCATAGCTGTCAACATCTTTAGGTTGGTGAATTCCTCATTTCACTGATATTAAACATTTCCTTGCTGACAGCACATGACAGTGACAGACTATATAACCTTATATAGTTTGCATTAATAAATGCAATCAGCACATTGGAATTGCCAAGCCCCAAAAACATTACATCCAGATCAAGGCAAACAAAGTCCATCAGAGGGAAAGAAATGCTAATTGATATCTGGAATTTCCTGGAACTAAGAATAGTGACAAAAAGATTTTCAAATTAACTGTTGTGAAGGACATACTGGAAGACCAAGTAGACATTTTTAAGAAGTCTTTTAGTGAAAACCCACAATAATATGACCAATCTTTCAGGGGAAGTAATGACTATAAGATTTCCTGTATATCACACCATTTTCACTAAGGACCAATTAAGTATTATAAATCTACTGATAAAAGCCCCTGTTAATCGTTATCCACTTGGAAGTAGAGATAAAAATATTTTTTAAGATGTCTGCCATGGTGACCATATTCAAGGCCAAGCAATAACCACAAGTATTCTCTTAATGAAAGCATGATGGCAAAAAATGCCTTTCCACTTATTTCAACAAGATTTTTAAGATGGCCACCATGATAGCCATTTTAAAACAGATCATCACCATTTTCATATAGAAGCAACAAGATATAATAAGAAGTCTTGTGTTAAAAGCATGATGCTGATATGACCATACATGTCATTCTACTGATGTAGACTGAGGTATACACTTGAAGCCCAATTCAGGAACTTCCTATTCTGGGTGAACTAAAATTGAAGGAGCATTGGAGAGCAGCCAACTACATTAAAAACCCAGCTACAGGAAAACTAGTTTTGAACTTCTTTGCAGGTGTTTTTTTTTATTTTTGAAACACAACTTTTAATGCTAATACGAGTACATTTTCTATTCTTCATAAAATACCAAGTGATTGAAGGGAAATATAGATATGAAAACTAGTTACTCTCAAGTGTGGAGCTTAATAATCACCTTGAATATCATCAGTGGTCACTACTCAGTGATCTTATGCTTGTGGATTTTTTTTTTAAAAAATCTTTGCACTAAACTGTGGTTAATACAAACTGTGGTTAAAACAACTCTTCATTTTTTTCATTTAATTGGCAATACACTGATCAATATTCTTTCATTATTATTGAAAAAAATTTCTTTCATTATCATTGTAACATTTTTTGTTAGAATCAAATTCATGTTCAAACTTTTGTTATAACAAAATCTGAAGCAAATATATACACATGTCATAAAATCAACTTGTTTTCTTTTTAATCCCCTTAATACACATACAAATTATGTTGATAAAAAACTACTTGTTTATAAACCAATCTACTCATCAAAATCTGTGTTAATCCTATCTGCTTTGATGCCTGGTTCTAACATATATGCATGACTTTTCATTCTGGAGAACTAACAATAACAAGATTTTTAAAATGGCTGCCACAATGTCCTTCTTGGATATTAGATTTGCACTATTTCCAGACCAACTAGACCTTTAAAAACTCTTGGTGAAAGCAACATGTTTTACATCAGCAATTAGAGCACTCTTTATTATATGTGTGGAATTAAAGCTACAGCTTCAGTTACATAAGAAACTAGAATAATACATTTAAATCAAATTCAAACCAGAATCTAAAGTGAGAGCCATACTGTCTTATTATATTTTGGTTTTTCATTTTCAAGAACAACAGAAAAATCCTAAAATTGGAGATACCTATAACAGTGCCTTTCAATTTTCTTTATAATCTAAGATTTAAATCTGAGAATTTCTTCCCTCAAATAAGTTTTCTTCAAAAGTGAAAAAAAATTATGAAAATCATGTGAAAGATAGTATAGGTACCAGCTACTGTGTTTAGTATATCTGTCCTTGTTATATGTACAGGTTCCATTCTTGGCTGTGTTCTTATATCAATAACCATCATTTTTCATCTTTTACATATTCAAGTCCCTCCATGGCACCCATAGGGCACATGAAAAGACCCAAGAAAATAACAATAACAGAACATTAAGTTTGATTTTAGATTGAATAAAGCACATCCAAGGATTCCTGAAAGGTGTGTACCCATTATTAATGAAGAATTAGTCACATGTTAATGATTCTGATTAGATTAGACACATGAAAACAATCCTGGATTGTTAACCAAAGATACAGGTAGAAAAAAATGTAAGCTCTACTTTCCAAAATAAATTCTTATGGGGAATGGCAACTTGAGGAGTTCAAATCCCAGCAAGGAAAGGTCATGATAGGAGAGACTGATCAATAATCACAGACACTTAGGTCATGGCCTTTTTAATTACTGCAATAGATCTTCACTTTGCATCATTAAATGCATATAATCTGAGTCAGTCAATTTTGTGCTAGACTAAACCATGGTTTGCAGCAATTTTCTTGTCAGGTAAAATAGTTTTATCCATAACAGTGTAAACTGTTATTAATAACAAGTAAGTCAATGAAAACTTTGCTGTAGTCCAACTCTACAATGACTGAAGTCAAAATATAATGAATATTTATTACTGCAATTAACAAATACATTGTATCAGCTGAACATCAACAGAGGGGTACCATGCCCTGCCCAACTCTTTTAGTGCTCATGTCAAATTTATTCGCACCCCTGTCAAATTTTGGTATGCCTTTAAATACCCCATCAAATTTAAATATGCCCTGGTCAGCAACTTCCAAATTTCTATTCTGTTCCAAAAAAATGATTTTGGGTGATCCTGCCACAACTGTGCCATTATTTATCTTCAGCCTTAATCCTTACTGATCATAATACTGCATGCACAATCATTCTCCATTATGCTTGGCAGTGTTGAATTAGAAAAAGCTTTATACAGAGAGAGTTTGTACTTCACTTGCAAAGACAGGATCCAAGTACAAGAGGAAACTGACACAACATTTTTGGTGCATGCATTTATTTTCAATTTATTCAGAAGGTCCAAATGTTTATTTAACCCTTTCATCACTAAGTAACTTTGTAGGCATAGAGTCGTCAACACTAAGTAACTTTGGAGTTGTAAAGCAAAAAGACTTGTGGACTTTGAAACAATATAACTTTGCCAATGTTAAAGTTATCTGGCTCGATTAGGTGGCAAAATCAAGGTTAAAAATCAAATTTTATGACTAATTCAATAAAATGTGCATATCTATTACAACTGTTAAAATGCAGGTACAAACAGGTAACAACAGGTAAAATACAATTATTTTATTACCTCTTAGAAAACTTAGAATGTTCTCAAAACTTGTTTAATTGACCCTAGATGTACTAGTGAATAATCACAGTAGCAAAACAAGTCTTTCTTTCATGGTGTCCATAATATATAAATTTCTATAAAACGAACCAAAATGATCTCTAAGGTGAGATCTGTCCACACACGTAAGTGACCTATATCGCCTCTGCCATGTTTGATCGTCGCATTGAAGTTCGTTAAACGGACAATTTTTCCAAAAACCTCATCTGAATAGAATATTTGAAAATAATCCAAAGCTTTCCTGGAGCCATATAACTCTCGGGTGTGCCCAATTCTGTCAGAAAACTGAAACAAATCTCTTTGGTTTTCAGGCTTTGTCCCAAAAAAAACAACCACGTGGAGCATACAATTCCTCTGGTTCAAAACCTTCAAAGTCATCTTCATCGTCATCACTGTCACCCACAAGTGCATTCCATTGTCTCTCCATACGTCTTCTCTCATTGTCAAACAAATTTATCAGGTCTAAATTATTTAAATCCTCCGAAAACTCTCCTTTAAAAATCCTTCAAACGCTGCCATTTTGGATACAAATTTCAGCATTCGGAAAACACGTTAAAAGTTCCTACTTTGATCGTTATTTCTAGTTGTATATAAGCTAAACTCAGGAGATAATCCAAATATAACATCTACATTACCAGATGGAAGTTATTAGAGGTACCCCGAAAGATATTTAGTCTGGTACTATAATGTTAAAGAAGAATACTGCCCTAGACCGAAAAGTCGGTCCATAGTGTTGACGGAGTTACTTTCCCTGGAATGCATATGCGGTCTGCCGTGATGAAAGGGATAATTACTATTTGATGCTTGTATCCTTGCATCAGCATCAAATGCCTGTGTTCTCATGGCAAGCTAAAACCAATTCTGCTTAGTTTATTATGAAAACAGAAAACCAGACTATTTGTCTATATACTCTTACTTCACTTGTGTGTGTGTGTGTGTGTGTATATATATATATATATATATATATATATATATATATATAAAGATATAATAATTATGAGCAGTAGCCATCCATTTAATTCTATGTACAACTGATTCCAATTTATTCAGAACATGGTATATACCATATCACAAATGATTTGCTCTGACAATGTCAAATGTCAAACAGCCCAAGTGCAGAGGTACATTACATTGCACACAACCAAACTTGGAAGTTCCTACCCTCCAACCTGGCCCTACTTTTGCTCTACATTTGACACATACTTTCTTCTTTACATACATCCTCACAACATCATGGCTAGCAGTAGGTCTCACTTCATTCACAACTAAGGCATCCTTTCTTGCCCTGACATCACCAATAAGACTTTCAGCTAAATCTTCAACAAAATCTTGAAATGATTGATACTATTCATTTATAAGATTGAGATTGAAATTATTTGCATAACATATACAATAGCGCATAACTGATTAGCATTTTTCTACCGATTTCAGATTCCGGATTTTGGAGATGAAATTTTTCAGATTCCGGATACGATTCGATTAATCAGAATTGCCTACTACCTTAAGTTATTTGCCTCTAGCACATCTGACCCAAATCTCGCCTCTGCATCCCTGTCATCTGAATTTGTGTACCAGCGCGAATTGGATTCGTATCTAGCTGAGAAAAATCATATATATACTGGAAATCCCGAGAAAAAAAATGTTCCAGCTTCTAGCAGCTGTCGCTAGACATTTTGTTCAATATGGCCCTCTAGCGTCAATAGTGAAAGAAGTTTTAGCATGCAGGTGCTATTTGCAGCGACAAACGATCAACATGTCCACTGAAAAAATGGAGATGCTACTATTTCTTGCATAGAACTTGGAAGTTATAAATTTTGATTATTAAATTTCTTAATTATATATTAAACTGCGTGCCTCATGACCATGAGCATTAAAATATTTTAATACATTTAAATCTTTCGGTCTAACTCAAGTATTATTGTTTCACCCTGTTGTGGTGACCATATTGAACTTTTCTGACTTCTAATTTAACTATCAAATGACATGCAGTATTAGACACAGTGCTATAGAAATTCAACTTTATTATTTTTATTATCCGAATTGGTCGTTCCAGCCTTGTCTGACTCTGATTAATCGGAAGTTCATTCTATCTGGTGGAATCAGAATTCCAGATCAAAAGTTGGTTATGTCCTATTATACACACTTAAAAAAAAGTAGAAAAATAAACATCTCCACCATTTTTTGGATCCCAGCTGAATCATGTAGTAGCCTAGCATCTGGTCACAAATATCCATCCCCTTGTATGCATTTGATAATCCTGAAGAATTCTGTCAACTTAAACAGGTTCTTTCTGACCATCAGCATTTCTATGATCAATGGAACCAATGGCTGTTGGATCATGGAAGTTGGACAGCAATAAGACAGGTTTAGTGTCCATCCATATATACAATAAAACATTTCATCTTTCTATGCAACACAAAACTCTTGTTTTTGCAGTCTGATGCATTTCAGCAAAAATTTTGCAGGAAGACCTTTACGATTGGATCGAACTGTTCCACATGCATTTATACCTATCATATTCAGTTCAGTAAATAAGGAGGGGCTTGTATAAAAAATTATCCATGTATACCCAATATTCTTGTATTGTAGGTGCACCAATAAATTGGTGACAACTCTGTCGAGTCAATTTCCAGTACTGTACTCCTCCTTTCCTGTGTACATCTTAAATCTGTGCATATAGCCAGTGACGTTTCACAAAGAGACCAAACCTTGATTCCCCACTTTATAGGTTTTGCAGCTAAGTATCGCCTGAATGAAAGTCTCCCTTTGTATTTCATTATACTTTCATCAATAGTCAAATCTCATTTGGAATATACAAGGACATAAACTTCACATCATTTTCTTTCATCTTCAATAGTCTTTCCTAGATGGAAGACATAAAACACCCATCCACATACATAAACTTAAAAACACCTTCATTGTCAGAACATCAACTGGCATCCATTTTGCTGCAAAAGGTGGATTCTTTCTGCACTCTTGTTCTGCATAAATGTTGGTTTCTGTGACAAAATGTTGCCAAATTCTTCACCACAAATTAATTTAAAGTAGTGGTATGCCAATGTTTCTGTTGGGTGTTGAATTACTGACCCACCAAACTCAGCATAAGGACAAACAATACAAGAAGTAAAATTTTCAGTTGTCCAATAAGCTTGAAAACCCTCAAAGTCATTATCATCATCATTGACCAAGTAAAAATCACAGCTAACCAGTTAACATCTGCTGAACCGACCTCAAGCAAATTAGCATCATGATCACCGTCACCAAAAACATCAACTTCACCAACAAAATTGTCAATATTTTCATCAAAATCAGCTTCCAAATTTCTACCATCACTTGCCTCATGAAATGCGCCCACCATGTTGGAACTTCGTACGCTAAACCTTGCTTTTAAATTAAATTTTTAAAGATTTATTAAGTTTTTAACCTTGTGGTCACTCAATGACTAAGCACTTTTGTACCTTTATTTACCTCCTTCTTTTCAAAAGAGTACACATAAAATAATGACGTAGTCAACGGTTTAATTCACCCTTCCATAAAATACTTTGAACATATGACCGGAGTCGTATCCCAATGTCAAAGGGTAAGTACAAATGGAGTCATATCCTGGTGCCAAAGAGGTAAATGCCCTGACCATGACTTTGGATGCATCATCAAAATTAAAAATTGCCCGATTGTGCTCAAGATACCCTGCTCATCACCCTTGCTATTTGAAATCCTAGCTGGAACACGATATGGTAAAGATATATGTGACCCTTGATTTATTTCAAAGTGACAAAATATTCAAGTCATATACCATTTTGCCTGACTTGTATCATTTATGGAGCTCCATATGTATGTAACAGCTTAATCTAAACTTGGTTTGACACTGAGCAGCATCCACTGCAATGATGAAATGAAAATAATCCAGAATAATAACGATATGCCACACAATCCCAGGATATACTGTGATGGTTTGAGAGATAAATATATCAAAGAAAGAGAGGATGAAGACAGGCAACCAAAAAGAGCGGAGAAGAGAAATCTCCCCCAAGCACAGTATTCTTCAAATTTTCAACAAACAAACAAAACTTATTCAGTAGGCACTTTCTGTTTGTAAAACTTGATTGAATGGAGCATGAAGGGTCCAGGGTCCTATTTTGTCAAGTTTGTCACAAATATCAATCAACATAAAACTCAAAACCATCCTTAGTTGTGGATTGAAAGGATAGATTAAGGAAAGAATCATTGAAATTTCATAATAAAAGAGGAAATGCATTCATTAAGTACAGCATGAAAAGGCCTGAATGTAAAGAACTTGCCAAATCACTGAACAAATATTATCCACAAGGTTTGGATACATGTCTGTCTTCAAAACTGGATACAAGTGAAAATGTATGTAGGGGTACAAAGAGTAAAAATTTCAGTGACTAGTGGCCAAGTGAACAAGAGTTACTTGACATGACTGATGGACCATGGATCAACTTGGAAAAACTCCAGAAGAAAACACCAACCTAAATGAACATAGTAGCAAGCTATTTTGCATATTGTACCCATATTGATAGAGTCAAAGATTCAAACACTGGACATAGATGAGATGCCACCTAGGGGTCCACCATTCATTTCTGAGTAGCAAAATAACAATTTTAAAGATGGTCATTGTGGCAGCCATATTTAATACAAGACTGGCATCAATTGCACTTAAGACACACTAAATATATTAAGAAGTCTTAATGAAAACCTTGTCTATATGATCTACAAAAGCTGACTGCTATGGTAGTCTTATTGGATGTCAGCTCAGCATAATTTATATTCAATACAAACTAAACACCAGAAGATCCTATGCTGATATGAGGTCCTATTTAAATAAAGTAGCCATAAAAAAAGTTCATGATGCTGCTGTGATGGCCATATTGGATATCAGATCCATATCATTAACTTATAATCCCCAGATGAAAATCCTTTCAAGAGTAGTAATGACAAGATTTTCAAAACTGTGGTGGTAATATTCAGTGTCCCAGTAGTATCATTTTCATTCTGGACTAACAAGACCACTGAAAGAAAAGTGTTAATGTCTGATAGCAATTCTCTGCATAGTTCAGAAGTATCAGTCATTAAAAACTTGTACTAACAGTTGGACAATGGATGACAGATGAACTACAATATACAATAGGATATCCTTAAAGTACTTCTGTTCTATCACCTACAGAACTAACATTGTAGTGTTCTGCATCACCAAAGGAACACAATAAAAGTTACCACCTTATACAGAGATCAAAAGATCAACCTTACCTGCAAAATCATATATCCCAGTAAAAGCTCAGAGGTCAATTGTTGCAAAGGTATCAATCTAGTTTCCAACACACATTAATCTCAGAATACTGGCTTATCTGTAAATAAAAAAAAAATCCTTTGATAAACTTATTCAATTCATCATACATTAAAACATTTCAATGGCAGAAAGTCATTAAAACTCATATTCATATAATTAATGAATACTAGAGGTCATCTTAAAGAAAAAGTAAACCGTCTAAAACATACAAGTTCTATAGTAGAAACTTAAATTATTGCAAGTTCTATGGAATTGAGGTATTCAAAGGTTTCTGTACTTTTCTGCATAGTGCCACCTAATGTATTTTACATAAACAGTATGACCATAATTTATTAGTTCTGCATTACCAATAAATTTCAGGAAAATATAGGAGATTACTGGCAAGTACACTATTTTAAAAATGTACCCATGAATATCAGTTTCCAAACATGGCATACCTCATGTTCTTAAATAGAATCTCTATCTTCTTGAAAACGTCAGTTTTTTTTTGTTGTTGTCATGACTTTATTCAAAGAGGCCCACCTGTTAACCAGTTTGTCATCTGATAATGTCCAATGATATTACACAAGAGTCAGATCACATGATTACCATAATACTCAAGAAGAAATTGAATATATGGCAGCATATAGGAGTCAAAATGTGAAGGATGTTAATGTTGTTTGGCTGTCACAATTGAGAAGTGCTGACTTTAAAACTCTCTTATACAAATTTTTATTATTTTTCACTGGAATGCCTGGAGTTTTTTTAAGATTATATGGTCTACATGCACTTTCGTCCTAGTGTTGGTGGGCCCATTCTCACCAACAATCCCAACACAACTCACCCATCATTACTTCAATTCTCTCAGATAATTTATTTTGTTAGAGAATGCAGATGGCAGAATGAGGGCCATGGAAGTAGCATCCAATTTTCAAGTTATTTACACTTTATGCAACATATACATCAAATTCCATACATCAGGACAAGTATAAGCCATCAGAAATATTTTTTCAGCATTACTCTGATATCAGCATTAACTCCCCTTGCATAACCTGGAATATACATGACATCAATTTATTGATAATTTCCCACAATCATTTGATGTAAACCAGAAATTAAATGCAGCAAACAATGACAGACTGATACAGTAATCTTGAAAGTGCCATATATACTTGCATATAAACTGAATAATTAAGCAAACACTAAAGGCCTGGAAGAAAGGGTTTAGATTATCTGCAGGACAAGGTCTAAACTTGAATGTTTTTACAATTTTCTTTTGGTTGATTACCATAATGGTTGTAGATCTCTGAACATAAAAAAAAATTCCATGTTCTAAGACAAATATGCATGTAAAAAAATACATTCTTGGTGTTCCAACACATAATAAACTGTTATAAATACTATGATTGCTATTGTTATTATTTTACATGTGCATATTTTCTGATTTCTCCAACATGAAATTAAATAAAGGTAAATAATGACTTCATAATTTACAGGCCAGTTAAGAGTTTACCTGGGAGACCAGCTGTACTATAATGTACAGTACTTGCACACTGCAAATCATCCTAGTTTATTCCCAAACCTATCAGATGCATATTTAACTTTATTCATTGTTTCAACCTAATTGTATTATTTCTGACACCACTTCAGCTAGTTGATTGCCTCTTTCAATTACACTGATCCATGCAACACACTGAGGTAAACTATATGAAAATGTACATATATTCAATTGTGCAAGGCACATAACTGGCTTTTAAACTATCAGTGTTTATAAAAGAATGGTAATAATAAAGGCTAAAATTCTGAATATAGATCCAAGTAAAATCATTATCAATTTATTTTACTTCTGTGCTTCAGCTGAATAAAATCATAATCTGCCACAGAATAGAAAGCTGGATGTTTCAACATCTCATTTGTTTATAATTGGCAGAATTGTTTTACAACAGCAATACAGCCCAGTTATAATTAAATACTTTAAACTGGCTTGGGTTCAGAGTAAATTTTGACTGGCAACTTTCAGTACTTTGATGTGTAATTGCCTTTCACCCCATAATATTAGTCTGATTACAATAGTTTGGCAAAATGAGGTGTCAGGTTGCTAATATCAGAGCAAACTGCTCAAATTTTATGGTATTAGCATAAATTTTGAAGCCATCTTTTCTGAAACTTCATTATTGTATTTTGCCAATATTAAAGTTTAGTGCAGTCCATGATTTGAATCCAAGGGATGTACTTCATTCAGCATTTGTTCAAACCTACAAAGTACAAAAGGCTCACTAACCTAATTGCAAGTGTTGAATCAAATCCTATTGTTGTTCATACTGGGATCACATTTTAATGAGTTAGGTATTTTCAATTTAAGTCAAAACAAAATCATAATTACTAAAGTGATAATATAATTAGTCTAATGCAATAATTTCATAACAAACAATACCGAGTCAAAAGGGAGTGGTAGTATTACAGCAACCCATAAATGCTCAATTCTTGTCACTGTCATCAAGTTATACACAAATCTGAATAAGGCAAAAACAATAAGAAAACAGAAAATTAAATAAAGTTCTTGACTTTTTAAATAAATTTATACAATTTTTATGCAATAATCATAAATGCCAACCCCAAGGGAAGTATGTGTCATTTTCACTAATACAAACTTACCTAAATATATGCATTTAGAACTTGTACATCTTGTGATGATGTTTTTGGACTGGTTGGTCAGCTTTTTAGTGTTTATACCTATTCATTGGGGGTTGGCTTATAAGTGAACTGGTTTATGTACCACTACATATTGTAAGTGTCTTTATTTACTTAGCTATTAGGTTTAGGATAACATGAACTAGAAAATAAAGTGAACCATAAAGTAAAGTGAATCAGATGATAAAACACATCCTAAATTATAGCTGTAGAAGATAAAACAAACCATAACATCTTGAACTAATGATAAAGTAAAACACCTTACAAACTACAACTGTCCATGATAAAGTAAACCAACATGTCATCAACTCAATGATAAAGTAAAACATGATGTCATCAACTAGAAGATGAAGTAAACCACAATGTCAAGAACTCGATAAAATAAATCAAGATGTCATAGTGTTTCCCATCACACTCATTTGTGCTACAGATACCCCCAAATTTTTCATTCCACTCCCAGTTTTAATACTAAAGTTTGCTTTTTTTTAACTTGATTCTGACACCAAGGGGATTTTTACTCTTGATCTTGTACTCCATTACAGTCCTAAACTTGATAAAAATAAATCAAGATATCATAAATTGATAAAGTAAACCATGATGTCATGAACTAGATGATGAAGTAACATATGATACTGTGACAGTGATGAAAAAGTAATCCTGAACCAATCATTTGGAATAATAAAAATAATGATATCAATGGCTATAAAAATATACAGTGTGATTACTTTATAATGTCTAGATATATAAAATATTTAACTTCCACATATGCACTATAATCCACTACACTTTATACAGGAAGAAGGCAATGATAGAATTATTATATCATACTAAGTTATGTGAGGACTCATAACATGCGCTCTTGGACACAGACTACTGGTGCAATTATCATTCCAACAGTCAACTATAGCAACAAAAATTCCAAAAGGAAATGCATATTGTCTGAAAATAAGTTCTTTTAGTCAGGCAGTCAGAACTGGAAAATTTATGTGATAAACCAATATTTTTTCATGTACATGATTCTTCATAATAAGTTCTTTTATGGAACCAGCATCAACCTTCATCTGTATGCTTGTCAGCATTACTGCCATTTCTGATTTGACCAAAAAAAAATGTAAGCATTATTCAAATAGTACATGCTGCAAAGGTGCCATTATAAAAGTGACAAAATTATCATGCCATGCTTATCCAGGTGAGACAAAACTTTAAAAAATAGAAAATTTAAGTCTTAGAAAATTTAAGTCTACATCCATTATGACCTTTATGGTTGGACATCAATATTGGCTTTTACATGCAAAAGCAGATTAAGTACCAGGTTTAACCCTTTCATCACTGCGGACCAACCGTAAAACCGGTCATGGGGAAGTAAGTCCATAAACACTATGGACCGACTTTTCTGTCTGGGGCAGCATTCTTCTTTAACATTAAGTACCCGACTAAATAACTTTTGAGGTACCTCTAATAACAACCATCTTGTAATGTAGAAGTTATATTTGGATGATCTCATGAGTTTAGCTTGTATACAACTAGAAATATCAAAGTAGGAACTTTTAATGTGTTTTCCGAATGTTAAAATTTGTATAAAAAATGGCAGCATTTGAAGAAACTTCAATGAAGAGTTATCGAGGAATTTTAATAATTTTGACCTGGTAAATCTGGATGAAAATAAGAGAAGACGTATGGAGAGACAATGGAATGCACTTGTGGGTGACAGTGATGATGATGAAGAGGACTTTGAAGGTTTTGAACCAGAGGAATTGTACGCTCCACATGGTTTTGTCTGGACAAAGCCCGAAAACCAAAGAGATTTGTTTCAGTTTTCTGACAGAGTTGGGCACACACGAGTGTTAGATGGCTCCAGGAAAGCTTCAGAATATTTTCAAATATTCTATTCAGATGAAGTTTTTGGAAAAATTGTCCGTTTAACGAACTTCAATGTAACGATCAAACGTGGCAGAGGCAATATAGGTGTGTGGACAGATCTCACCTTGGAGATCATTTTGGTTCCTTTTATAGAATCTTATACATTATGGACACCATAAAAGAAAGACTTATGTTGCTACTGTGATTATTCACTAGTACATCTAGGGTCAATTGATCAAGTTTTGAGAACTTTCTAAGTTTTCTAAGAGGTAATAAAATAATTACTTGTATTTTACCTGTTGTGTTACCTGTTTGTACCTGCATTTTAACAGTTGTAATAGATATGCACATTTTATTGAATTAGTCATAAAATTTGATTTTTAGCCTTGATTTTGACACCTAATCCAGCCAGATATCTTTAACATTGGCAAAGTTATGTTGTTTCAAAGTCCACAAGTCATTTTGCTTTACAACTCCAAAGTTACTTAGTGTTGAGGACTCTATGCATACAAAGTTACTTAGTGATGAAAGGATTAACAAAGTTGCCATTATGAGAAAATATTAATCTTTATTGCCAGTGTATGTTGCTATTTTCAGAACAGCACTTTTTATCTGATCCATAAGTGTGACATGAATTTCATCCATCACTTGAAATAAAGGTGAAACTATCCCTGTCAATTTAAATGACTGCTCTGCAACACCATCACATGTGCTCCAACAGTATGCTCAATATCAATGCTATGAACCATATTGATACTAGATATCGTTGCATTGAGTTTCCATCAAGTTCGAATCCCTTCTCTGAACACTGACGACGTCACTCAAGGTGAAGAGAGCAAAATGAGCACTGCTGATCAAAAAATATTGTTCATCAGCTCTACTACACTAGCTACAATAACATGCTTGTGCTTGGCATAACAAAACATATCAATACTATAGTTTCAACAAAATGGGAAAAATCAACCTTACTAATCAAAATGATTGCTTTGCAAGCCCATAACATGATCTCTAATGCATGCACAATCTTTGCATTAAAATCTATACAGACACTAGACAGAGTTACAGTGTTTTCTACAACAGTGCTTACCCAAGTGTGGTACTCATAACCATCAATAGTACATGAAAGAGTATCAGAAAGTACACAACAAAAACTGAATAACTACAGCACTAGGGTAAGCTGTATATTAAAAAGACCTTATCCCAAAAGGGATATGTAAATATTAAAAGTTTCGAAAACACTGTCTGACAAGTATGAAACCCAGCAGCAGGGAGGGTGAACCCTACAAAATTTTTGCTTGTGAAATTAACACGAATAAGGGTTCCTACAGAGGCTGATAAAAAGGTCAATAACCCTAAACCAAAATCTCTAACTTTTATATTACCGTACGGTTAAAAACCGCATAATAAACCACATGAGGTTAGCTCAGTTTCGTTATACTATTATTGACTTTTTTACCCTGACTTTATCAAACTATTTTTTTCGGTAAAACCTCGAGAAATATTATGTAGAGATTCACCCTCCCTGCTGCTCTGCTCATGTAAATTTACACGATTTTGTAAAATCGGCCCAAATTCGATGTTATTTACGCTAACAAACAAAAAATCAAATAAATTCGATTAAAATCTGTTAAATGTGTTTACAAAAAAATGATACATGGAGTGGTTATTATGTCGATTTGATGACTGTATCATAATTTGCAGAATCGGGACATTTTCATATAAAATGATAATGATTGTCTCGATTCTGCAAATCATTGTATCATGATTCTTATGTTGCATATTTTTTTATGTGATTCGATGAACTCATCAACGGTTGGAGGTCTTTGTTTATGTGGCACATATTTCAGGTTTCGTTTGTTATAATAAATAACCATTGTCCTGTAATTATTTCCACCACATCTTGTACAGATTTCCAATTTACCTCGCAGTCCTCTTCCACACAGAACACATGGTTTTGTTCCGCCCGACCCTTTATTTAACATATATCTATGATGGGCGCAGTATTCTCCTTGGCATCTTTTATTACAGTGTCTTGTTGTTCCCTGAATAATCCATGAGCATATATTATTTGCCTGATTTGACATATATAATATATATTAAAAAATATATTTAATTAAATATATAATTTGTATATAGTATCATAGCGAGATGACAGAAATAAATATAGATATAATTGATAACTCGGTGATACAGACCCCACAATCTGTATACAATAATATTTATAATTTAAATTAAAATAATTATTTGGGGGATTTTGACTATGGACCAGAATATCATGAAAAAAATCAGAGATTTTTTAATAAATGCCCCTCAAGATGAATTAGGTGATGAGATCAAAAATAACTATTATTATCTATACGAATACAATTTACAGTTTCTAAAATCGTTCAGTAATATTGTCTGGCACGAAAATAAAGATGAGGCTATCGAGAACCTCGCATTATTAATGATGTGTATACACGTGGAATAATTATCCAGTATTTTAATAAATTCTACGTGTTCTTGGCTGATTCTGATTTTGATAGATTCGCCGATCATTTTGCAGGTGAGTCATCAGTTATTGAGATAATCCCTAAATTCAGACTTAGATATCCGGTATTTGACCTCGATACAAAATTTCTTCTAGAGGAAGTCAGAGATAATTTTACCGGTGGTCTTATTCGTGTGCAGCCATCAAACCAGCCGATCAACATCGATGACATTATTGATTATTTTGCTCAATTATGTAAATGTGATCGTGATAAAGTATTTATTTTTGAGACAAATAACGGTTATCATGTATTATGTAAATCTGAGCCTGTAACTTTTGAAAAACACTATGATTTAATTTATACAGCCGCTGGATACAAACCAAAATGGAAAATAGACCATCAGGCTGGAATATATAGTATCAAGTTGAACGATACAAAATCATATAAACCAGGCCAACAAATATTATGTAAACATCTTATATCACATAATAACCATTATAATAAATCTGAATTATTAGTTTGTCCAACTGCGATTCAGCCTCAACATGTAATAATACCTAAGATTGTTAATGATGACCAGACGATAATTAGCTGTGACGATATCTCCGCTGATGATTTCAAACGAATCTCAATTATATTAACTAGCGAACCTGATCAACTAATCGATGTGATTAATGTATCGCAAAACAGATTTATAATATCGAGAAAACCAGGACATTATTGTAATATATGTGAGCGTCGTCATGGATATAATGAACTACATAACTACATCGAGGATAAATGCGATAACTGTCTTGTATATATCAACAATAAATTATTATTCAATCTGCTGTCCAAGGACAATTGGAAAACAGATACAATTACTAACAACAACAACCTCAATTGATGAAAAAATCGATAAAATCATTACCGGAAATTCAAATAATATTGAGTTAGTACAAATAGCTAAGCAATACAATGATCCATACGAAGCAAAGAGATTGTATCTCAATAGTATATTCCAATGTGATGTTGGTAAATTACCAACTGAGCAAGTAGAACATCTACATAATAATATATCACAAATAAAACGAGCTCAGCGCGTTATTGTGGATAAATTACATCAAGGCCATGCTATAGAAACAGAAGTATTCTGCTCTGATAAAATCAACCCCAAAGAGAGGTTAGAAAAAATAAGAAAATCTCTGTCATTGTTAGATTTACCCGACATTGTACCCGACGATTTGTTGGTGACAACAATACCGATATCAGGATCAGACTTAAGGATGTATATTGAAAATATGATTGACAATCCAGATTTACTAAAACACTATAATGATTTACTTAGTAACTGGTCCTCAATAATTCCTGAATCACGAATAAAATGAGAACCAAAATTAACTATATCAAATATAATCGAGAAAATCAAAATGATATATAAAAGTTTCGGAGCATCATTAACCGCAAACAATAAAATTAATGCATCGAGATCAGACTATACACTCAACTATCCTATTTGGCCTAAATCAGATTTTCTCGACGATCCACGCTGGATAAATTATATCAATCCCTGTCAAGGATTTTATGGTGGTGACGATATTTCAATAATAAACGAACATTCGTTATTGTTAAAGTTACATATTTGGTCTGTAAGTGGATGGTTTAATAATTAATTCTGATCAAGCATTAAAATATAATAATAATCATTATATCACAATTTGCAGAATCGGGACATTTTCATATAAAATGATAATGATTGTCTCGATTCTGCAAGTCATAATAAGTCATCAGATTAACTAAATAATCATTATATATTTTATCATAAAATCTCGGCGAAATATTATATTGTATCATAAAATCTCGGCAAAATATTATATTTTATTCATAAAAACAAAAAACTTTCGGCGAAATATTATATTTTATCATAAAATCTCGGCGAAATATTATATTTTATCATAAAATCTCGGCGAAATATTATATTTTATCATAAAATCTCGGCGAAATATTATATTTTATCATGAAATCTTGGCGAAATATTATATTTTATTCATAAAAACAATAAATTTTCGGCGAAATATTATATTTTATCATAAAATCTCGGCGAAATATTATATTTTATCATGAAATCTCGTCGAAATATTTTATCATAAAAATAATAAAATCAGTAAAACTGATACACGATGCAATTAATTTTTTGTAAAACTGATACACATCATTATATCATAATTTGCAGAATTGGGACATTTTCATATAAAATAGTAATGAATGTCTCGATTCTGCAAGTCATAATAAGTCATCAGATTAACTAAATAATCATTATAATTACTGATTATCTTGACGAGGCGTTAGAATAATTATATTTTGTTTGAGGAATTGCGATAATCACACTTTCTTCAGCAATTGATATACGTATCAAATCAACACAACAATACCTCTATGAATAATTCTGACATAATCAATTACACAAAGTCAGAATTGTAGAGTAGTTTATACACGACGGAATAACAAAAACTAGCAAAAATAAAATATTTTATTTATAAAAACAAGAAAATCTGTAAAATATTATACACGAAGAAATTATTTTTTTGTAAAGCCGATGAAATGACTCGATTTTATAAAATCTAAAATAATTCATGCAACATATTACTCGATTACATCTACAGATTTTAATCGAATTTATTATATTTTTTGTTTGTTAGTGTACATAACATCGAATTTGGCCCGATTTTATAAAATCTAAAATAATTCATGCAAACATATGACTCGATTTTACAAAATCTACAGATTTCTGAAAGAAGTTGTGTTAATTTTTGTAAACTGTATCATTATACCAAACTCAATCAGCAAAAATAAAAAATATTTATAAAAAAACTAGAAAATCTGCAAATTTTTTGTAACTTATACACGACTAAATGAGAAAATCTACAAATTTTTGTAAACTGTGCATCATTATACCCGAATGAATAATATTTTATCATGAAATCTCGGCGAAATATTATATTTTATCATAAAAACAATAAAATTTCGGTGAAATATTATATTTTATCATGAATTTTCGTCGAAATATTATATTTTATCATGAAATCTCGGAGAAATAATATATTTTACTCATAAAAATAATAAATTTTCGTCGAGATATTATATTATACCATGAAATCTTGGCGAAATATTGTAATTATTCATAACAATAAAAAATTTTCGTCGAAATATATTTTATTCATAAAAACAATAAATTTTCGGCGAAATATTATATTTTATCATGAAATCTTGGCGAAATATTATATTTTATCATGAAATTTCGTCGAAATATTATATTTTATCATAAAAATAAAAAATCTGTAAAACTGATACAAGATGGAATTAATTTTTTGTAAAACTGATACACATAAACCGCTGAATCACAAAAAAATGATTGAGGGTTAATTCCTCGCACCACTCGCGTTGGGTTATTTCAGCTATGCGAATCTGAATTCTATTTATATTATAAAAAATTTATCATTCTCATCAGATGAAAGTTATTAGGTTAAACACTGAAAATAGACGTATTGTTTTAAACTATCTAACACACCAGGATATCGATAATTGTCAGAGCCAGATTAAGCGAAAAAATAGACAGGAAAAATTAATTAATCTAAACACGACAACGCTTCTTTTCACACAAATCGTTTGTATATACCGGATGAATAAAGTAGATAGCATTTTCAATACCTCCACGACTACTACGCACGCATCCATTTAAATAGAATATATGCGTTAGTTTATCTCGGCTTGTGTTTATATCAATAAGTATATCAATTAATTCATCTTTCGACGCATAACAATTATTTCCACATTCTGATAATTCATCAAGTACTCGATGAATCCACGGCAAATTACTATATTGTCTAAATTTTTCCCTTATTTCGTCTTTGTTAATAGGAAATCTCACTTTATTTATCTTTAGTGTTTCTAACTCTGATTTTGCATTATTTAATTCAATTGTCAAATTAGCTGTAATCTGTTTTTGTTCTTCAAGATTAATGATTTTCTTTTTTAATTGAGTAGGTTTTTTTTTTGCATCAAGTTCTTCGTTAAGATTTCTTTTTATAGCTTACCAGTATTAAATTGATGTTGTAAATTTATTTCTGAATAATTATTGATGAGTTTATTTTGTAATTTTTCTTGAAGTAATCTAATCTCTTTTTGTTGCCCAACAATAGTATCCTCAAGATTTTTATTTTCGGATCTTTGTAATTCATTCTTGTTTTTTTAGAGATTTTATTTCATATATTTTATTATCCATTATTTTATCAAATTCTTCAGCTTTTGACTGATTTAAAGTGTCATTGATTATTTAGATCTCAGCAATTTCATCAGCAAATACATCCTGATTTTTATTTTTAGTTTGTTTTATTATTTCGTTATCATACAGATTTCATATACTCGTGTTGTGCTTATCATAATCCTTCGATATATCCGCGGCCGACAGTTTAGTTCTTAAATTGGCGATTTTTCTCTCATCATTCACCGATAGTATCGTTGTTTTTGGCATCTGCTTATATCATGAATAAAAAAAAATAAAAAAATAAAAGATAGTGGAATTAATTTTGTTAAAAAAAAAAAATATCCGCACTTTTTATAGCGAACAAGTGCAAAGTTAAGCAATTACTATTTGGTAATGAATTAATTGATATACTTATTGATATAAAGACAAAACGAGATAAACTAACGCATATATTCTATTTAGATGGATGCGTGCGTAGTAGTCGTGGAGGTATTGAACCGCAAAATGCTATCTACTTTCTTCATCCGGTATATACAAACGATTTGTGTGAAAAGAAGCGTTATCGTGTTTAGATTAATTAATTTTTCCTCGGTCTATTTTTTCGCTCAATCTGGCTGACAATTATCGATATCCTGGTGTGTTAGACAGTTTAAAACAATACGTCTATTTTCAGTTTTTAACCTAATAACTTTCATCTGATGAGAATGATAATTTTTTTATAATATAAATAGAATTCAGATTCGCATAGCTGAAATAACCCAACGCGAGTGGTGCGAGGAATTAACCCTCAATCATTTTTTGTGATTCAGCGGTTTATGTGTATCAGTTTTACAAAAAATTAATTCCATCGTGTATCAGTTTTACAGATTTTATTATTTTTATGATAAAATATAATATTTCGACGAAATTTCATGATAAAATATAATATTTCGCCAAGATTTCATGATAAAATATATTTCGCCGAAAATTTATTATTTTTATGAATAAAATATATTTCGACGAAAATTTATTATTGTTCTGAATAAAATACAATATTTCGTCAAGATTTCATGATAAAATATAATATCTCGACCAAAATTTATTATTTTTATGAATAAAATATATTTCGTCGAGATTTCATGATAAAATATAATATTTCGACGAAAATTCATGATAAAATATAATATTTCACCGAAATTTTATTGTTTTTATGATAAAATATAATACTTCGCCGAGATTTCATGATAAAATATTATTCATTCGGGTATAATGATGCACAGTTTACAAAAATTTGTAGATTTTCTCATTTAGTCGTGTATAAGTTACAAAAAATTTGCAGATTTTCTGGTTTTTTTATAAATATTTTTTATTTTTGCTGATTGAGTTTGGTATAATGATACAGTTTACAAAAATTAACACAACTTCTTTCAGAAATCTGTAGATTTTGTAAAATCGAGTCATATGTTTGCATGAATTATTTTAGATTTTATAAAATCGGCCCAAATTCGATGTTATTTACACTAACAAACAAAAAATAAATTCGATTAAAATCTGTAGATGTAATCGAGTAATATGTTGCATGAATTATTTTAGATTTTATAAAATCGAGTCATTTCATCGGCTTTACAAAAATTAATTTCATCGTGTATAATATTTTACAGATTTTCTTGTCTTTATAAATAAAATATTTTTTTGCTAGTTTTTGTTATTCCGTCGTGTATAAACTACTCTACAATTCTGACTTTGTGTAATTGATTATGTCAGAATTATTCATAGAGGTGTTGTATTGATATGATACCTATATCAAATGCTGAAGAAAGTGTGATTATCGCAATTCCTCACACAAAATATAATTATTCTAACGCCTCGTCAAGATAATCAGTAATTATAATGATTATTTAGTTAATCCGATGACTTATTATGACTTGCAGAATCGAGACAATCATTACTATTTTATATGAAAATGTCCCAATTCTGCAAATTATGATATAATGATGTGTATCAGTTTTACAAAAAATTAATTCCATCGTGTATCAGTTATACAGATTTTATTATTTTTATGATAAAATATAATATTTCGACGAGATTTCATGATAAAATATAATATTTCGCCGTGATTTTATGATAAAATATATTTCGCCGAAAATTTATTGTTTTTATGAATAAAATATATTTCGCCAAGATTTCATGATAAAATATATTTCGCCGAGATTTTATGATAAAATATAATATTTCGCCGAGATTTTATGATAAAATATAATATTTCGCCGAGATTTTATGATAAAATATATTTCGCAGAAAATTTATTCTTTTTATGAATAAAATATAATATTTTGCCGAGATTTTATGATATATTTCGCCGAGATTTATGATAAAATATATAATGATTATTTAGTTAATCTGATGACTTATTATGACTTGCAGAATCGAGACAATCATTATCATTTTATATGAAAATGTTCCGATTCTGCAAATTGTGATATAATGATTATTATTATATTTTAATGCTTGATCAGAATTAATTATTAAACCATCCATTTACAGACCAAATATGAAACTTTAACAATAACGAATGTTCGTTTATAATTGAAATATCGTCACCACCATAAAATCCTTGACAGGGATTGATATAATTTATCCAGCGTGGATCGTCGAGAAAATCTGATTTAGGCCAAATAGGATAGTTGAGTATATAGTCTGATCTCGATGCATTAATTTTATTGTTCGCGGTTAATGATGCTCCGAAACTTTTATATATCATTTTGATTTTCTCGATTATATTTGATATAGTTAATTTTGGTTCTAGTTTTATTTAAAAACATCACATTGGAATATACTATTGAGATACAATCTCTTTGCTTCGTATGGATCCAATTTCTCACCGTGAAATTCACGGATGTTGTATTTATGATAGTTTGGATATTCATCGTTTTGACTGATTTCTTCTGCGTGAGTTTGTTTTATTCGATCACCAATAGAGGTCTTCAAGAATTCATCGACAGCAGGATTGTTTTTAATTTCATCTTTGGTTGGTTTCTCAATACTGTTTTTTTTTTTTTTGTTTCAATGTGTCATAGTCATCGGTGAGTGGTTCTATTATCTCATAACCAGTATTTTTCATCATATATATCAATCTTAATGTAATCTTCTCGTCGATGATGTTGCTGATGTAAGCAAATCCAAATGCAGTAATTCTCCTGCACTGCGAATTCTGTACAATTTTGTGTCGTTAACAATTAATCTTTCACGATCAATGATGACCTTCTCGATACTCTCACAACATATCGGTAATTTTGATTCATGTTGTTTTATAATCACTGAATAATAAATTTCATTGACGCAACAAAATCGGTGTAATGCTTGTTTTGTTGCCTCAACAGAACCA
The DNA here is from genome assembly GCA_016746295.1 of Potamilus streckersoni. Taxonomy (NCBI): domain Eukaryota; kingdom Metazoa; phylum Mollusca; class Bivalvia; order Unionida; family Unionidae; genus Potamilus; species Potamilus streckersoni. The sequence continues at coordinate 1,276,396 of JAEAOA010000545.1, forward strand.
AGTTCCGAGGAAAACACATACATAGTCCTAAATCGATCATCAATGATACTAGCTCCCGCTTCGAGAGTATGGTTAAATATCATGATATCGATATCATCAAATGCGCTTTTTATACTACTAAAATCATTTCTTTTTTTTTTTGCACTATATCAGTATCTGCGTGATAATATCTGACTCGATATCCAAGATGTTGTAGTTGTTTTGCAAGATTTTCTACTGAGTAATTAGTCCGGTGTTCGTATAGCTATTTTGTCATTAACATCTTTAGATTTTAACTTATTGAGTAGATTGTGTAGATTACTTGCATATGAGTGTTCTATAACAAACTTTTTACCATGGTCGGGTTTGTAATCGTTAATGATGAATTTCATCGATGACCGACCTAATTTATCACGAAATAGTATTAGATCATCATTATTAGCATCTGCATCGAGAACAATCAGTCTTTTACATATTGTTATTAGACCCGAAAATTTATTCCATCGTTCCTTACTATGTTTGACTGATGCAAATTGTTGCCGCAGAATTCCATGCCACTCATCTACAATAATCACATCTGGTACTCCGTAAACCCTCGGTAATGATTCCCACTGTATAACAAAGCGCCTTTTATCACCTTCATTAAATATATTACCGCCGTCGATATCCATATAAGATTCTATCTGATAATCAGCTTTGATCTTTTCGGTAAATGTCTTTCTATATGATACGATGAGCACAGACTGATTGTTTTTAAACGATTTCCATGCAGCCTCAGATTTACCCATACCACATACTGATCCATCGATATAGTCAGTATCATTAATTATTTTACATCCTGATCCTGCTTCATGGTAAGGTAACTCAGTATATGAAAGATCAGCGGTTTTATTTCCGATATAACCCGGATACTTATATTTACGCTTCATGTTGATCAGATATTTTAGGTATTTTTTGTCATTGTATTGCTTAGCTATTTGTACTAACTCAATATTATTTGAATTTCCGGTAATGATTTTATCGATTTTTTCATCAATAGAGGTTGTTGTTGTTAGTAATTGTGTAATTATATATGTTTTCCAATTGTCCTTGGACAGCAGACTGAATAATAATTTTCGTCAAAATCATTATTGTTGATGTATACAAGACAGTTATCGCATTTATCCTTGATGTAGTTATGTAGTTCATTATATCCATGACGATGCTCGCATATATTACAATAATGTCCTGGTTTTCTCGATATTATAAATCTGTTTTGCGATACATTAATCACATCGATTAGTTGATCAGGTTCGCTAGTTAATATAATTGAGAATCGTTTGAAATCATCAGCGGAGATATCGTCGCAGCTAATTATCGTCTGGTCATCATTAACAATCTTAGGTATTATTACATATTGAAGCTGAATCACAGTTGGACAAACTAATAATTCAGATTTATTATAATGGTTATTATGTGATATAAGATGTTTACATAATATTTGTTGGCCTGGTTTATATGATTTTGTATCGTTCAACTTGATACTATACATTCCAGCCTGACGGTCTATTTTCCATTTTGGTTTGTATCCAGCGGCTGTATAAATTAAATCATAGTGTTTTTCAAAAGTTACAGGCTCAGATTTACATAATACATGATAACCGTTATTTGTCTCAAAAGTAAATACTTTATCACGATCACATTTACATAATTGAGCAAAATAATCAATAATGTCATCGATGTTGATCGGCTGGTTTGATGGCTGCACACGAATAAGACCACCGGTAAAATTATCTCTGACTTCCTCTAGAAGAAATTTTGTATCGAGGTCAAATACCGGATATCTAAGTCTGAATTTAGGGATTATCTCAATAACTGATGACTCCCCTGCAAAATGATCGGCGAATCTATCAAAATCAGAATCAGCCAAGAACACGTAGAATTTATTAAAATACTGGATATTTATTCCACGTGTATACACATCATTAGATAATGCGAGGTTCTCGATAGCCTCATCTTTATTTTCGTGCCAGACAATATTACTGAACGATTTTAGAAACAGTAAACTGTATTCGTATAGATCATAATAGTTATTTTTGATCACATCACCAAATTCATCTTGAGGGGCATTTATTAAAAAAATCAATGATTTTTTCATGATATTCTGGTCCATAGTCAAAATCCCCCAAATAATTATTTTAATTTAAATTATAAATATTATTGTATACAGATTGTGGGGTCTGTATCACCGAGTTATCAATTATATCTTTATTTTTTTCTGTCATCCCGCTATGATACTATATACAAATTATATATATTTAATTAAATATATTTTTTAATATATATTATATATATCGAATCAGGCAAATAATATATGCTCATGGATTATTCAGGGAACAACAAGACACTGTAATAAAAGATGCCAAGGAGAATACTGCGCCCATCATAGATAAATGTTAAATAAAGGGTCGGGCAGAACAAAACCATGTGTTCTGTGTGGAAGAGGACTGCGAGGTAAATTGGAAATCTGTACAAAATGTGGTGGAAATAATTACAGAACAATGGTGATTTATTATAATAAAAACGAAACCTGAAATATGTGCCACATAAACAAAGACCTCCAACCGTTAATGAGTTCATCAAATCACATAAAATATATGAAACATCAGAATCATGATACAATGATTTGCAGAATCGAGACAATCATTATCATTTTATATGAAAATGTCCCGATTCTGCAAATTATGATAGTCATCAAATCGACATAATAACCACTCCATGTATCATTTTTTGTAAACACATTTAACAGATTTTAATCGAATTTATTTGATTTTTTGTTTGTTAGCGTAAATAACATCGAATTTATTTATGTTTTGTTTGTTAGCGTAAATAACATCAAATTTGGGCCGATTTTACAAAATCGTGTACATTTACATGAGCAGAGCAGCAGGGAGGGTGAATCTCTACATGATTTTGCTCAAGTTTTAAACGAAAAAAATAGATAAAGTCAGGGTAAAAAATTCAATAATAGTATAACAAAACTGAGCTAACCTCATGTGGTTATTATGCGGTTTTTAACCATACGGTAATATAAAAGTTAGAGATTTTGGTTTAGGGTTATTGACCTTTTTTCAGCCTCTGTAGGAACCCTTATTCGTGTTAATTTAACAAGCAAAAATTTTGTAGGGTTCACCCTACCTGCTGCTAATCCCCTTGTTCATTTGTACCCTACATGGTCAGCCATAGTTTCACACCAAAGGTAGATCGTGCCATACGAGGTAGGTAATATAAAGAATACAAATCATATGGCGAATAACAACCGTTTCAAGTGTACGGGATCCACCAAGGGATCACATGTGTCAGGGATTAATTAAAATAGATGCAATAAACTGATGATGAACATTATGAAACTAGTAACTAAATAGCCTAAGCGCTTTCGACTCTTAAGGATAAGGATAAACCTTCATAGATCTGATTGGATGACAAAAAAGCTGTACAGAAGCCCGTCGCAGAACACTTCTCCTCCCCTGGCCTCAATTTCAGTGATATAATACTTATCCCTATTGCTAACAACCACAGCTGGAGTTCTGAAACCAGGAAGGAAAAGGAATCATACTGGATACACCGCCTTAAAACTTTGAAACCAAGCGGTCTAAACCAAGAAGACTAGAAAATGAAAACTATGCACTAGTAGAATTTAACATTTTCTAAATCTTCTTATTATCCTTCAATTTTTACTATAAGAATAACCGGTATAGATTCAAATATCCGGGATATAATCTGCGTTACATATGTACAAAAAGTAAAATTAGATGTCGCTTTGGCTTGTAGACTTTTAGGGAATGTAGACTTTTAGGGAATTATACGTTTTCAGTTTCCGCAACTAGTCTATACAAGCTGGTTGTATTTATAGTTTTAGCACATGTGAAGACAGCCATGTAGAGGTTTACAAACACAATGTTTTTGTGTTTATTTGTTTGTCGTATATATGTTTTGTATTTGCCTTTGAAAAAGACTCATTAAGAGTCGAAAGCGCTTAGGCTAGTAAGTTACTAGTTTCGTACTGTTCGTCGTCAGTTTATTGCATCTATTTTAATTCCAGTACGCTTGAAATGGCTTGAAAGGGTTGTTATTCCCATATGATTTGTATTCTTTATATATATATATATATATATATATATATATATATATATATATATATATATATATATATATATATATATAGACACACATACATACATATACATATATATCAGATGTCCTGTACATACATGCTAATATGAACAATCTCATACATAATTTACTATTTACTTTCACTTCTTGTTTATGATGTGTATTACCTTGTCTAGATCAACTCTGAAATCCACTGCAATTCTGAGAATGTCACAGCTTGATTTGGATGTTAGGAACCCACAAATACATGAGAAGTCAGGTGTTGTCTACCAATCTTCATAATAAATTTATTTTATACATACTGCACTCTGTTGTGTTTCTCTGAAGTATCCAAGCTGATTATGCAGGTGAAATAATCCATCTACTGTAATCCCTAGGGCACTTACAGGTTCATAAAATCCCAATGATACTGTAACTTTTAAGTCTTGTTTTCATGCCACTGCACAATTTCTTTTGTCCTATGGTCCATACCACAAAAATGATGTTATGTCTTAAAGTTTTCAAGTTTTTTTCAACATACCATTTTACAAACTGGACCTGCCTAAAAGAAATTAATGTGTATTATTACTTGTGCAAATTTTCCATAATCTAACCAAGAAGCACTGATCTGTTATTATTAAATGTCCTGAATCCAAACAAACAATAACAAGGATCTGTAACAGGATTATAAATGTACCATGGTGTGCTTGTGTACTAATATTTATTTGGCCATCATTCAAAACCTTGACTCTTTTATTATGCCTAAATATATCCCACCTATGTAGCTGGACAAAGCAGTTATGTTTGGATGGGATTGGCTGTATCACCAAACAATTTCATCCAGGCCAATTGACCAACTGCCGACTAACAGACAGCATTATATGCTCACAAGTAACTGGTCCAGTTTTATAGACCCTCTAATCATTATGTGACTTTTAAAAAAATAATTAAAACAATGGCTTTTCCTGGAATTAATGTGACCACAAAATTTGAACTTTAAGATCTGACTGCCTTCTCATCTCAAGTGTAAGACATCTACAAATTTCATCAAGGTTAAATGCACATAAAGTAATTTTACAGAAACCATTTGTATTTCAGTCTGTAATCTTGACTTTTGGAAAATAAATTTAGTTACTGTGTAAAAACCATGTTCTCTTTGGATTACTTCTAACCTTGTTTACCCCCAAATCAAGAGGTGTCTTCATACAACTTTTATTTCCAATATGCAGATTACATATAGACATATTTATTGTATTATTATATGTAATTCTCATCAATGACAAGATAACAAAATTACTTTCAAACAGACATGCCCGTTGGTTGTCTGAGTTTTATTCAATGTTTTAAGTCATTTAATGGCAGCTCCATTTAGCTCACTTTAATCACCAGGCTCTTTGTTTTACACAGCATAAATGCTTTGAAAACATCTTACTGCAAGTTTCAGGTCTCTTTTTAACTAGAAAGACATTACGATGTAATCTTCAAAACATGAGAAATAATGCAGTTTCCTCTGGTGAAGATGTACACCAACAAAATCAATCTTCCAGGACTCAATGATATTATCGTTTGGTTACATCCATTCCAAAATAGGACTTTTTAAAAACATAAACTTACCTTCTTGGATCAGTAATAAACTGACTATGCCAGATTTATTATCTGTTTCATGATGCTTTATTTGGGTTTTTAGTCCATAAATGCCATTGCCTGCTTGTGCAGACAGTGGTATTCAAATAAATATCTTTACTTCTTCATTTAATTTTTTCATCCTTATTTAATTACTTTATCTTAACCCTGATATATGGTCTTGTACTATATGATCTGCAGGGCTAAAGAAAATGATAAAAATAGAAATGAAAATAGCATTCTACTGTTAAACTGAATTTTAATTAGGTCCAGTATTCTACCCTTTCTACATTTCATTTTGAAACACTGCAGAAAGGGAGCTTTACCATCATGCCGTCTTTTTCGGGCGATCTGCTAACATGTACATCTGAACTGTATTTAACACCATTTTCAGACTCAAAATCACTCATTGGTATCTCTAAAACACTTTCTCAGCTCCAATAATTAATCGGATTTACTTCAAAACTTTACAACCTATTGTCATTATCATTATCATCAGCCAGAATTTGCCAAACAAAAAAGTAATGAACCATGCCATAGTTTTCTAGGTTGCCTCTATTTTAGAAAAGCATTTGTAAAACTTCCTTGATGGAAGGTTCAAACTATTCCATAATGTTTATTCCAGGGCACAATGTTACAATCAAATTTAGTTTCACAACCATTCATGTCATGCTTGAAGAACACAGATGTATAAACAGTTGCCTACTTAAAAAACAGATGACATGACAACAGAAGTGAAATAAAAATTGTATACTGGTGTGTCACAGTGAAATATACATGACTTCATATGCATGACGTTTTTAAATTAATTTGCGAGATTTACTGCACATCACTGTTCTCCAAGTGTGCAAATTCATACAAATTTTGAACAATTCATGCAATTACACATCCTGACATCTGTTTAAATATTTTACATATCGATTAATGGCTTTTGCGCTAAGTTTTTCAGTTGCTTTGCCAAATTGTCCTGTTTTGTCACAAAGGAAATAAGCTACATTAATTTCTGACTGGTAGTTGTTATTTAACTTGAACCAGAACAAGCAACAACCTCCAATGAGAGTTCAATGTAACATATTTCACTGTGACACCAGTAATGTAGCTTTCAAATCAACAGAAGCTAACAAGGTCCAGTTCAATGTAGAAACTTTGAATAAAAGTTGTTTTTAAATGATGAGTCAAGTACTTCATTATATATGTGTAACACATCTGGAACATATCCAATATGCTGAACATACTGCTGGCTTAAGATAATTAGCAGGTGAGGGCAATTACAAATCATCACCTTGTATTAATTTGTAGACTGCAAGAGAGTGTTATTAATAGTCTTTTCTGCTTTTACTAATATAAATGAGTGCCAGTGAATACAATTGCTGTTTCAGATTCATTGTAAATTTAAAGAATAACAAGGCTAATTAATAATAATTATTCAAGATTTCTAAAGACTAAAATAACCTGCAAATGGCAAGTATGATTTTGTATCAATTCTCCATATCTTGTATTGATAAGTATCATTACAGCAAAAGTATTGATGCATTAATATACTGATGAATCATTCCACCAAAGTAACAATTAACCTTTGGCTTCCCATACAAAATACTAACCCTATTACTTGTGACATCCATATCATGCTCTCATGCTCACATTGGCATAATATTGCTCCCACAACCAATCCCCAACACGGACTAACATTTTATCATAGCTGCCAACATTCCAAGCTCGCAATTAGTGAAAATAGGGATAAAATTCATGACTTTTGACAAATTCATGAAATGATATTCAAGTCCATAAAATGATTTGTCGACATCCATATCATGCTCTCATGCTCACATTGGCATAATATTGTCCCACAACCAATCCCCAACACGGACTAACATTTTATCATAGCTGCCAACATTCCAAGCTCGCAATTAGTGAAAATAGGGATAAAATTCATGACTTTTGACAAATTCATGAAATGATATTCAAGTCCATAAAATGATTTGTTTCGTATGGGATTCAAGTGATAGAGGTAGATTGTGTTCAACAAGAAAACTCACAATGTTTCAGCATGGGCAACTTGCAGGTCTTCCGTCAATAGCTTAAAATATTCCAGAGCTGAAATCTGCTGGAGTTCTTTTTTCTCAACCTCTTTATGCTTTTTGCTACCAATGTGCTTCCTCACATCATCTCTATCACTTTGTCCAAGTTTCCTCTGACTCTTGCGACCCCATTTTTAATATTTGCACATTAATGTTGGGGTGTACAGTCAGAATCCATTCCCTATCAAAAAGTTGGAACTGGCCGACATTGATGTCAGCTTGGGTAGCCACTTACTAGCACACCTTTCAAACATGAATGACCTTTCAACATGATATACCTGCATGACATCAATAGAAATATAATTTATTTCCTCAGAAATTGAGAACATAGCATTCATTATCTCTTTAATCCATGCCAGAGGATTCAAAACTACAAAATTTGACCTGGATCTGGCTATTTGCATTACTAGTCACATGACTACACAACTCACAAACTTCATGGTGTTTGATGGCTGAATGCATGGCCAATATTTGGTATATTCCAAAAGTAACCTAACTTTTTGTGCAATTTCTTTTTCCTTAGTGGTCAAGACATTTTCCATATTGATGCCAAACAGTAAATCAAATTAGTGTTGGCGGCCCATAAGTGGCCCAAATTAAAGTTAGGCTCCAGTTTCTCTCAAAAGCATTTTTAAAACTACTCTTATACATACTACTCTTCTATATATATATATATATATATATATATATATATATATATATATATATATATATATATATATATATATAGATTAAAATTGTATCCACTGGCTAAAGTTTTACTATTATCGTGACCAGCAACACTTGACCATTTTGGCAACTGGCAATATGACTAACACATAACGGGAAGTCAGTTATTTTTATTAAAGATGTAAAATACCTGAGAATTGGGAAATTCATGATATTTTGGCATGCAGTGTGAATCCATGAATGGCTGAAAAATGATTTATGAAGATGATTTGTTCCTTTTAACAAGTGCCAAGTATAAAAAGCATTTATGATATTGTTTTTCTTCTACAATAACAAATAAAATGCTTTAGTGGGATTAGCAACAGCTAAAAAAAAGTTTTTAGACACAGACCAAGAGCTGTAACTTAAAATGACCAAGTCCAGATTGAAACTAAACAAGCCCAGTCTCTAGTCTACCTTTTACAGGCCACATTAAATTTCCCCTCTTTTAATATTATATGTCAAATAATTTTGTAATTGATACAATTCAAGCAGAAATTCAAAAGAGGTTTTGAAGGTAATGCATGTGTCATAAGTGTTCATCACTACACTCACCTGAAATGGATAGTACTGGTGTTTTGACTTTTCTGCTTGATTCTCTGTGCAAATCTGTGTGAGAACCAAGTTGACTTGTGTCAATATTTTGCTTGCAGTATGTGCAAAGAATAAATTTTCTGTCCACATTATCTTTATTTTGCTGGGTTGCTTCACAAAATAAAACACCATTAACCAGTTCTGAAAATTGTTTTTGCTGTGCTTTGCTCCTTATAATGATGGCTACATGCAATCTACATGCAATCTCACCTAAACTGACTTTATACATGAATCATACTATTCTGTAATCTTTGCCTTTTAATTACTTATTTATAATGCCCAAAGTAAAGCTTTACATCAGTTCCAATCATGACTGTTTACTGTTTATAAATGCTAAATGTAATGGGCACTGAAAGTGGTGGGGTATTTTCTATTTTCAAAGATCATTAACAAAAATTGTTCTCCCTAAACATGACCATGTCAGTGAGCATGGGAGAAAAAAAAAAATCACCTTTTCAGCATGACATGCCATGTTACAATCTCATGTAAGACAATGTAATGGATTACACCATGTTATGGCAGGTATATGTGAACATCCTGAAAATACATTTATGCATTTTATCAGTGTGATAAAAGTTTTCTCTGAAATTTTTTTTACAAGCCCAGTGGGCACCTCTTGTATAATATAAGACAGGCCCAATCTGAAATTAGATGGCTCTCGGCATTGAGCTATCAGAATATTTTTAGCACTGCTAACTGCTGAATCTGGCAAAGGTTGCATTTTGATTTAGTATGATTAAACAGAATCTTTTTAGCTGTTATATCATGTATACGTTCAGAAAGTTTGATAAATATTGCAGCCTAACAGATAACGAGCATCAATATAATGGAGACATTCTAAACTTCTTTTCTACTTACAAGATCTTAACTATCATTTACCCATAATATGCTAAATTGTTTTTTTAGCAAAAGATCACTCCATGTAGAACTATTGAGAAATAAAATGAATCTTGCATTCTGCTTTTAAATTGCATGTACATTAATTATTGTATAGACAAATCCAATGTGAAAAATAATCTCTTGGATGAGTTTGGATGTCACCACTTCCAGTTTGTCAATTCTGTGTAAAATCAACTGTAATGATCAGTTACTTTGCTTTTGGAGGTCTTTCCTGTGTCATATGGGTGCTATGAAGGAGGGAATTTCTCCAATGATGAAAAATAAGTCACTGGCACAAGACCTAAAATGAACTCCAATTAAGTTGAGTTGTTAGGGTACTACTTAATGCCATAAGCACAGTTCATCAATCAACATAAATATGCAGTCAATTCTTATAGCAGATGTTCTGTGCCAATCTGAAAGAAGAGTAATTGATCATTCTGAGAACACCATTCAAACAGCAATAACCAACATGAATATTAAAAAAAAACATTTACTGGTCCTGCCTAAACTTCAATGATCCTGGTAAATTAAAAAGAAGCCAGTTGTTTCTAACTGCACATTTATTATTCATTAACCCTTTCATCACTAAGTAACTTTGTAGGCATAGAGTCCTCAACACTAAGTAACTTTGGAGTTGTAAAGCAAAATGACTTGTGGACTTTGAAACAACATAACTTTGCCAATGTTAAAGTTATCTGGCTGAATTAGGTGGCAAAATCAAGGTTAAAAATCAAATTTTATGACTAATTCAATAAAATATGCATATCTATTACAACTGTTAAAATGCAGGTACAAACAGGTAACAACAGGTAAAATACAATTATTTTATTACCTCTTAGAAAACTTAGAATGTTCTCAAAACTTGTTCAATTGACCCTAGATGTACTAGTGAATAATCACAGTAGCAAAACAAGTCTTTCTTTCATGGTGTCCATAATATATAAAATTCTATAAAATGAACCAAAATGATCTCCAAGGTGAGATCTGTCCACACACGTAAGTGACCTATATCACCTCTGCCACGTTTGATCGTCGCATTGAAGTTCGTTAAACGGACACTTTTTCCAAAAACTTCATCTGAATAGAATATTTGAAAATAATCTGAAGCTTTCCTGGAGCCATACAACTCTCGGGTATGCCCAACTCTTGTCAGAAAACTGAAACAAATCTCTTTGGTTTTCAGGCTTTGTCCAAAAAAAAAAAAAAAACGTGGAGCATACAATTCCTCTGGTTCAAAACCTTCAAAGTCCTCTTCATCGTCATCACTGTCACCCACAAGTGCATTCCATTGTCTCTCCATACGTCTTCTCTCATTGTCAAACAAATTTATCAGATCAAAATTATTTAAATCCTCCGAAAACTCTCCTTTCAAAATCCTTCAAACGCCGCCATCTTGGATACAAATTTCAGCATTCGGAAAACACGTTAAAAGTTCCTACTTTGATATTTCTAGTTGTATACAAGCTAAACTCACGAGATAATCCAAATATAACATCTACATTACTGGCGCTCACCAGTTATTATGTACTTTTGAGAGAGTGATGTATGTAAGGTGAAGTTGTTTGCATTTTAAACATGCACAGTGCAAAAAATGTTGGCATACCTATATACTACTTTCATGTAATGTGGATGAAATTTCTTTGGATATTGTACTTTTGGAAATTTTAAATGATCTTGGGACACTGCTAACTAAAATGACTGCTCCCTTTTGCTCCAAAAATCAACCTAAATTTGTCTAAAGTACACTATTCTTGGCAGCTATTAAAATATGGAAAATGAATTTTGCCAAACTAGATAATACCAGCTTCTAAAAGTGCAATGACTGAATTACCAAATACATAAAATGTAAAAAAAGTTATCGGCTCTTTTTTTTACAATTTACCTCTGAAGTTCGAGAAGTGAAAATGAGCAAGTAGAGCTAGCATGTTTTTGAAAGATGCACATCTGGAGTAAGGCCAAGCTGTATATTCTCTAACCCATATTACACCCATCAATCATACATCAAAATAAAGGGAATTAAAGGTTCTTTGAACAACACCTAAGATATACAAAGTCTCTTTTAAATAACCAGTATAACTAGTGAGGCAACCCGGGGAAACTCTTTTTCTTTAAAATTTTAACCCTATGCTAAATACGAAACTGTAGAGCGCCACCTATTAGAGGTACCCCGAAAGATATTTAGTCTGGTACTATAACATTAAAGAAGAACACTGCCCTAGACCGAAAACTCGGTCCATAGTGTTGACGGAATTACTTCCCCTGAACCACATATGCGGTCTGCCGTGATGAAAGGGTTAACATCAAAAATCAAAACTCATTTTAAAAAAGTACACTGAACACTGAAACTCTTCTACACAAAGTGGTCATCACAGCCTCTCCTGGGATACTTCATCCATTTGTGTTCATTTTCACTGCATTTCTAGTACATTCTGCATCTCTTTTGATCTTGTTTGCAATCATGCTCTCCTTTAACATCATCCAATTTCTGCTTTTCAGTAGTGGCCAAACACTTTCACATTTATAATCAATACAAGTTGTACTGAATGTTTATCAACAATGACATATACATTAAAACACACTATTTGGCTGAATTTTTGATTCTTCATTGTATCAAATAATGCAAGTTTTTCCAATTTGTCTTAACAATAAATACTATCATGGTACTCTATACTGTATATTTGTCAACAGTAATGAAACCAGTTTTGGGAGTGGTACACCAAACTATATTTCAATGTGCATTAAAAATGTTTCAATAATACTTACAGTAATTTATTCACTGAGTAGAAGAGTGGTTTAACATTCATCCATCTGCACTGGGAGTATTTACTGTACCTGGACAAGCTGCAGAATGTTGGCAGATGCTCAATTAACACAAGATAAATTCTGCATCAAAGAAAATGCTACCTTGTAACCATTTCTTAACTGTTATGATAATGACCAGTAATGATTTTCACTGCTCCAATGGATTAATGACAGATGGGTTTAAGTGATCTGTGGGCAAAATCACTAACCCATATATTGTGGATTTGCATTCATTTTGAGCCCTGAAATGAAACCATGTAATGTCAAAAAGACCCAAAGAAAATCTTGATGATTATGACACAGTCTGGTAGCTTATGGCTCTAAACAGTTTGTTACATCAGTAGAACAAACAAACCATTTTTTTTACAAGATTGTTTAACTAGACAACTTAAATCTTAGCTATACAGCAATTGCTTACTTTGGTCACCTGCCTTGGGACCACAAAACCCACTTCTTAAGCCTCAAAAAAACAGCCACCATCTGGTAAATTGGCAGGTGTATGATAAACAAAAGTCTCATAAAATTTCAATATGATGCTGTTACAAAATGGTTTGATAACATCCTTTATTTCTCTTTGACCCCTGATTTTAGGAACCTGGGGTAAGTTCCAAGAGAAAAATCAAATCCATGACAATAAAATACCCACAAAGATTCTGGGATTGGACACCCACAATACCATGCATTGATGCCTTCTTTTTATAACAACTTATCTGGTCCCTGCAGACAAGGGTCACAATGAACTATAAAACAACAGAGCTGCTAACCATCCAGCCTAGCAATTTGTGAAAAGAGAGATAAAAATTAGTGAATTTTGAACATAATTAGTGCAAAATTATACCATGACATTAGTTTCATCCACTTTGATGGTCAGGTACTGCATTATATGAAAATCCCAAAATAAAACTAAAACACATTATTACAATGATTACAAGTACAAATTTATTTGCAGCAAAATTTACTGATATACACAAACTTCACGCTATTTGTCATGATATGATGCTGTGGCAGACTTGATCTTACTCAATTGTGCCTTGGTAAATTTGTTTTAAAACAGTTCCAGCTTCGGTTTAATCTTCATAATTAAAATTGCTACAAATTTTAAGCACCTGAAGATGCATTAAAGTTGCATCTTATTTTTCCTTACAACGGGAAATTCACTGTCGCTGCTGCTTATCTCCAACCAAGAAATTTCACTGTCACTGTTGCTGATTTCCAACTGAGAAAAGCAGGCTATGTTTAACAAGAAAACTTGCAAACAATGCTTCAGGATTTGTAGCTTGCAGAACTTGAGTAGGTGGCTTAAACTACTCCAGAGTTGAAATCTGCTAGGTACGCTTCATTTTTCCATTTGGGTTTCTCCTGCTGTAAATATGCTCAAAATAATAGGTGAAAAATATAACTGTAATATGCAGGCAACAAAAACTACAGATCAATCTGTGTGTGTGTGTGTGTGTGTGTGTGTGTGCATGTGTGTGTGTGTGTGAGTGTTTGGGATTTTTAATGTAGCTTTAACAATTTTTTTGTCCACATTGCCAAGATGTCTGCATTGTGACAGTATATAGTGATTTCTAGCACTGAGGCATCATGCGGCAGACATGTTGCTTCGTGTCTCACACAGACATGTTACTCTGACACCAAGCCAACCAGTACTAACACTAAGCTCTTAACCCTTTACCTCATACAATCGTCTTTTGACAACTCTACCTGATTCACATACAAGTGCATTTTGATGCCTTTACATGATTTGCATACAAGCGCTTTTTGATGCCACTGTAAACAGCAGCCATTTTGAGCTGTTTTTTTTGTAGGTCACCTTCAGGGGAAACCTAAAATTAGATCCTAAATTCATTGGTGTGAATGACCATTACCTCAGATCAGGTGGTCACTGTTTATGTTCTGGTCAAAATCTGCTATTTAAAGTAAGTAGGTAGTAACTGTGTCTCTTTAAAATAGCATATCCAGATATCATTCAGTACTTGCTCCAGTTTTCATGATTAGAATCACAACTATGAAAGCTTCAAAAACTTAGGTAAAGGCTCTGATATTGATGTAGGAAGCCAGTACAGTCCTACCCACATATCAACATCACCTAGGTCAACAAGCCATCTATCTTGACAAAAAAGCAAAGTCCCTGTCATTTGGTCTACTATTACTACCAAAACTGTCATGCTTATGGTGAGGTCAAGATAAAAAATAAATCTACATGTCCACAGAATCCCTTGGTCCCAGCTTGAACAAATCCTTTGTGGTCTTATAATTTATGTGGACAAGCAGTCAGTTCCTACCACATTCTTTGTTCAACAATTAGTTGATCTTGCTGGCAGTCTTTAATGTTAGATAAAAAAAATTAAAAAACAGGCACAAAAACAAGCTCTTGTTTGGTCCTATAAAATTGGCTTTTTTTACTCTTAAATCTTTCCATACATCATATATGTGTACCCAAAACATAAAATGGTTAAAATTGCTGTTAAACATAACATACAATTCACTGTTTAATAGGCCCATACACAGAGCTTTGCACTGTGTAACTTTGCTACATGCATATCGAAGGGCTACAAAGTCATACACTCTATGAGGGAAAAGGTTAACAGGCCTATGTGTAGCACTCTGCACTGGGTAACTTTGCTACATGCATATCAAAGGGCTAAAAAGCCATACACTCTATGAGAGAAAAGGTTAACCCTTTCATCACTAAGTGACTATGTAGGCATAGAGTCCTCAACACTAAGTAACTTTGGAGTTGTAAAGCAAAATGACTTGTGGACTTTGAAACAACATAACTTTGCCAATGTTAAAGATATCTGGCTAGATTATGTGTCAAAATCAAGGTTAAAAATCAAATTTTATGACTAATTCAATAAAATGTGCATATCTATTACAACTGTTAAAATGCAGGTACAAACAGGTAACAACAGGTAAAATACAATTATTTTATTACCTCTTAGAAAACTTAGAATGTTCTCAAAACTTGTTCAATTGACCCTAGATGTACTAGTGAATAATCACAGTAACAATACAAGTCTTTCTTTCATGGTGTCCATAGTATATAACATTCTATAAAATGAACCAAAATGATCTTTAAGGTGAGATCTGTCCACACACGTAAGTGACCTATATCACCTCTGCCACGTTTGATCGTCGCATTGAAGTTCGTTAAACGGACAATTTTTCCAAAAACTTCATCTGAATAGAATATTTGAAAATAATCTGAAGCTTTCCTGGAGCCATATAACTCTCGGGTGTGCCCAACTCTGTCAGAAAACTGAAACAAATCTCTTTGGTTTTCGGGCTTCGTCCAAAAAAAAAACCACGTGTAGCGTACAATTCCTCTGGTTCAAAACCTTCAAAGTCATCTTCATCGTCATCACTGTCACCCATAAGTGCATTCAATTGTCTCTCCATACGTCTTCCCTCATTGTCAAATTTATCAGGTCAAAATTATTTAAATCCTCCGAAAACTCTCTAAAAAAAATCCTTCAAACGCCGCCATTTTGGATACAAAATTCAGCATACGGAAAACACGTTAAAAGTTCCTACTTTGTTCGTTATTTCTAGCTGTATACAAGCTAAACTCACGAGATAATCCAAATATAACATCTACATTACCAGATGGAAGTTATTAGAGGTATTCCGAAAGATATTTAGTCGGGTACTATAACGTTAACAAAGAGCACTGCCCCAGACCGAAAACTCGGTCCATAGTGTTGACGGACTACTTTCCCTGGACCGCATATGCGGTTTGCCGTGATGAAAGGGTTAAGTCTGAGTACCAAGCAAGGTTGCTGCTAGTACCACTTTTAAAATTCACTGGTATCATTCAGCCAGAGTTCGAGCCCTCAAACTCCAACATAAGAGGTGGATGCTCTAACCATGTAGGCCACTGTAGACGTCCATGGATTACTCTTGGAAAAGAAATATTTCATCAAAGTGGCTATTAACTCATTAACCCTTGAGGTTTTTGTCAGTTTCACCTGAAATGCTAGTGGCAAACACATTTTGGGGACTGTTTCTGAATACATCCTAATACATAGACTTCCATGAGATTTCTGGTCAACCTAATGCCTAGTTGTGCTAGAAACATCATTTTTCATTGGCTATATCACTTGCACACGAGCAGAAGGGTAACAATTGGGAGAGAGGTTGCCTAATGGACCCATAATTTACATATTGAGACTACTCTTTATTCCAAATGCCCATCTTATCCTACTTTTTGCAAAGGTTTGCCTCTCATTATTCAGTTCAGACTAGTCTGCCTTGGATCTAAGGCCAAAAGTTCTAAACTCCATATACAAAATTGGCATCTGACCACAGGCCAATTTTGGTGGAAAAATAATCGGATGCAAAAAATGGCGTTTCTCCCTATGTATTTTGTAGTACAACTAGAACGTCCATATTATTTGGTATCAATGTAGATAAACATCTATTTACCTTCTATAATGCCACAACTTTAATGTATCATACATGACCTTGATGCTACTGAGCTCAGAAGTAGGCTACCACTTCTTGGCATGCATACAAGGTGCCAGGGGTTAAAAAAAATGAGTTAGTATGTGAGTTAGTATATAACTTACACCTGCTGAATGTTCAATTTTTGGATTTATGGAGGAACTGCTAATTTTAGTTATCAACTTTAAAATTTCTTTACTTTTGAAGAATTTGTCTCCTTCCCTTGTTCCTCCACATGCTATACCATAGCTCTGAGTTGAATGTGCCATGAGAACCAACCATCCATGCCTTTCTCGTCAATGAAGTTACAATTTTGACTTTGATTTTAAAAAAAAAACAATATATTGCCCCAATGAGAAAATAATAAAAAAAAAAACTTACCACTTATCAAAACACCAAAGACTGACTATATTGATTAAATGAAAACCACTACATCTATTATCACCATCATAGCAGCAGCTCTTAGCTGGTGTTTGGTTTAGAAAATCTGCCCTACTGTGTTTTTCATTTAGCTGACTGCTATATAGTTTATACAACCACACCTTGTATCAACAAAATACACAACTAATGTTTCACACTGTATTTAATGTCCTGAATAAAATAATCCTCCCTCTTCCTGTCTAGCAGGATCTATAGCAACAAGTTGAGAGTACTTTTTACCAATAAAATGACCTACTTAAATCATTACCCACTAGCTAGGCTGACCAGAGGTTAGGCTGAAGTACCATCTGCATATAAATCAACCATATTGACTAGAACCATTGTTATGTGTTCAGCTGGTTTGAACAACTACTTTCAGCACAGCTTGCTAGTCTGGCATTTCAAAGCTTCCCTCAATGTGACCAGTAGTGGACACTGGAATGAGCCCAATAAATGATCAAAACCTATTAATGTTCAACCCCTGAAATTTAAAGGAAATTAACTCTTATTTTTATATGTCCTTGAATATTTGACTATATGTATAAGTGAACAAAAATGTATAGATAATAGTGTTGCATGCAGGATCTTATGGGAATGGAATCATGTGTTCCCTCTCCCTCTACATCTAGAAGACATCACACTAAAGGGGACAAAAAGAAAAAACATGAGACCATCTTGGTGTTTTTGTTTTGCCACCTCTACTTTGCTGCCTGCACTGTATTATACATTTGTCTTGGATACTACATTATTGCAATAAACGTTCCATCATGTACTCAACTAAAGGATGAAAACATGAACAGATTTTGAAAATATTAACCTAATGTACATATGATAAAAAGTGAAATTGAAATGAGTAATGTTATTTTGATCAATTGAATATCTCATTATTAGCTCAAAGGAGTTACATATACAGATTAAAGCATTTTCATACACTCCCATTTGTTTGTAAATTCCTCCTTTTTTTCAACAATTTTTTTTTTATAAAAGCATCAAGAATATGAAAAATGCACAAAACTTTGTCATTTAGTTCAACAATTTATTATTTCTAACCTTAACACATTTACCCCTGAGCCAAATAGCTAGGCAGTCTATTAAAGCATACTTGCAGAGGTCGCCATAGAGCAGTGTTAGTCTTACCAGTGTCTGTATCCCAACTTGCTGACAGCACTTGACTTGCACATTTTTCCAGAGGTTTCAATATATTTAACTATTTTTCCAAATTAGTCCATTCAGTAAAATGCAGGAAAATTTGTTATTATTTTATTTATATTTGTTTAATTGGGCTGAAAGTTGGCAAAAGTTTTCAATAAAATCATGTAAATAATGTATAAATTTCATGCCACATGCAGAAATACAAATCATGCATAAAGGTGAAAATAAATGATGTACTTATCAATTTGTTTTCTCTTAACATGAATAATCCATAAAATCCATTAGGAATACACACACAATAAGTAACACATGAAACAATTATATTTTATATACACAGATATTTCAATTGTCATCTCTTTTGTAAATTTAACCTCCTGTGAATACCGTTCAAAGATGCACATATTTTCCTTGCTCTTGAATTACCTTTCTTCCTTCGAATTCTCACTGAAAATTTAAAAGCTAATAAAATATTTAATAAACTTTGAACTCATTCTCATAATGTTCGCAGTTATCGTCAATGGCTATTTCAATGTCACAATCAATATTATCCAATAAAAATCCTGAAAATTCTCCATCAGAGTTTGTCAAGTAAAAGTCTGCTCCAACTGGCAGATTCCTGTCAATTTACATCATTTTTGGATCCAAATATCTTCACTATTTCTGCCACTAAAATAAATTGTTTTCTCTGTGTTCAGCAGTGTTCGCTCTATGTATGCTAAAATTATATTGGTTCAAATACCTGCATAATTAAGAAATGGCTTGAAATCAACCAATGGTTTGCGACGACTTAAATCAGTGCGGAAAATATGCCATGCAAAATACTGCCACTCAAACTCTGCACCCATGATACAAGCTAGGTAAACTCTGCCATGATATAGAGGAGCTCTGGAGAAGAGGGAGGAAAAGTGTGACGAGTTATCAGGGTGCCAGGGGTTAATTAGTTAATTGGCAAAGTTATCCCAAACATTGTTAACTTGTTGATGTTTCAAAACAAACATTAAGCTCCCAATTTAAACAAGGATACTGACTGCCCAGTTATTTCTGGTTTCCAGAATAGTCCAGTCAGTAAAAAATATTGTCGTCTACATACAATATTTATAGGGGCCCAGTTATTTCTGGTTTCGAAAATAGTTCATTAAGTAAAAACTGTGTCATCCACATACAACATTTATAGGGGCCCCAAGTGGCCTAGTGGTCTAAAGCACTCTCCGTTATTGATCACTGCCATCTCACCACTGTCTGTCTGGGTTAGAGTCTAAATTTTGGCGTGTGTGGATATGTGAGGAAGCTTGCCACTATCTTCTTGTGGATCGGTGGTTCTTTCCGCAGATTTCCCTGTTTCTTCCTCCACCATCACCATATTTTCCTGTATATATCCTGCAGACACAGATAATCTGCACCGTCATATAGCCCGTGGGTTCGGGGGTTTTGTGTAAAAAATCGTTGGCATAACCCGCACCTTTGTATAACCGGCAACCATAGATTGATGAACTTTTGTGTATATGTTCACATTGTCTATCATTACTGTTTTTAGAAGGACCAAATTCATCAATGCTCACACACATGGATGACAAACAATACTACAACTACTACATTTTCACTCACCTGCCCAACATGCAAATTTGCATTTACGCTATCAAGTCAGTCAGCCCCAGTCCATATTCATCCCTCTGCATGAGATCTAGTTAGTCACCCTGCCTCCATTATATGCTGGCTGGAAGCAGGCCAATTTGAATTTAGAAGCCAGGTACTTGTGAGCTGGATTTGCAATGGTGTGATGTGGTGAGGCTCAATGCCACATTTCCACAACTGTCAATTTCCAATGTAGCTTCCATGAAGTCAATTAACTATTCAGGCTCAGTACACAGTGCTTGTTTGCTAAAGCTTTCTATAGAAGCTGTGCCTCAACTACAGGCTACATAAACGCAGACATTTCTAAATTTTCTTGTATTCTTGTGAAGTGTAGATTCAAGTGTAACCCTTTCATCACTGCAGACCGAAGAAACGGTCATGGGGAAGTAAGTCTGTAAACACTATGGACCGAATATACATATACGGTCTGAGGCAGTGTTCTTCTTTAACGTTATAGTACCCGACTAAATAACTTTCGGGGTACCTCTAATAAGTTCCATCTTTTAATGTAGATGCTATATTTGGATGATCTCATGAGTTTAGCTTGTATACAACTAGAAATAACGAACAAAGTAGGAACTTTTAACGCGTTTTCCAAATGCTGAAATTTGTATCCAAAATGGCAGCGTTAGAAGAAATTTCAAAGGAGAGTTACTGGAGGATTTGAATAATTTCCACCTGGTAAATTTGGATGAAAATGAGAGACGACGTATGGAGAGACAATGGAATGCACTCATGGGTGACATTGATGATGAGGAGGAGGAGGAGGACTTTGAAAGTTTTGAACCAGAGGAATTGTACTCTCCACGTGATTTTGTTTGGACAAATTGGAAAACTAAGAGATTTGTTTCAGTTTTCTGACAGGGTTGGGCACACCGGAGTGTTAGATGGCTCCAGGATAGCTTAGGAATATTTTCAAATATTCTATTCAGATGAAGTTTGTCCATTTAATAAACTTCAATGCGATGATCAAACGTGGCAGAGTAATACACTGAAAAACCGAAATACGCTGAAATACACACCGAAATACACTTATAATTACATGTTCTCTGTTAATATATCAGTGTACACACATGAATTATTATTTGTTTTTGTTTGAATAGTATTACAGAGCAAAATAAAATATGATTGAAACGATTCTGACTCTAATTATTCATTTTTTTTCCTCGTTATAGCACTAGACAAATGGTTGTACTTGATTACCGGTTGATCATTGTGGTATGATAGTGTCTGATTGTTCCGGAATGGAGGTATTCTCTTGTTCAAGTTAAAACAATATGTCACGCAGTGACTATAAACACCGAAATACACTGAAAAACCGAAATACGCCGAAATACACCATAATACACTTATAATTACAAGTTCACTGTGAATATATCGGTGTACACACATGAATTATGATTTGTTTTTGTTTGAATAATATTACAGAGCAAAATAAATATTCACTTTAAATCTGTGTATGTATCATTATGTTTATCAATAGATCGTTTCTTTCGAATCAAGTATGACCTATTGATGACATTGCATGAAGTTGGCAATAACGAGGAAAAAAGCAAATAATTCATATCAGAATTACTCCAATTATATTTTTATTTTGCTCTGTAATACTATCAAAACAAAAACAAATCGTAATTCCTATTTGTACACTGATATATTCACCGAGAACAATTATAAGTGTATTTCGGTGTATTTCGGTTTTTCAGTGTATTTCGGTGTTTAGTCACCCGAAAAAATATGCAGAATTTAAGTTAAACGTTGTAGCATTTGCGAAAGAAAACGGAAATCGTGCAGCAAAAAGAAAATTCAACGTAAGTGAGAAGATTGTGCATAACTGCCATAAAAAAAGAAGACGAGTTAAGGTCAACAAAAAAAAAAAAACCAAGAAGAGAAATCGTAGGGGCAAAGCAAGTTGGCCAGTTCTCGAGAATCTACGAAAATGGATTGTGGAACAGCGTGCTGCAAGTCATGGACTTTCAACAATTCAAATACGACTCAAGGCAAAGTCAAAGTCTATTGTAATAGTGACTTTTATATAACTCTTAAACAATTGTATAATATTTCTTACACGAAGTTGGAAAATACCAAGTCACATGCAATGGCCAGCGGTATCAAAGACGTGATTATGGTAAGTGCTGAGAAGCGACTTATACATAGGAGCGACTTAAAAGGCGGAAAATATGGCATTGCCTGCAAAGATAGAATCCATATTGTGAAATTTGCATTTTTTTCAAAATGTAAAGGGACATTTCTCAAATGTATCAAAAACCGCAAGTGTTATTGTGTTCTAATTTATGTTGTTTTAAATTTTTAGACCCATTAACCCTTTAACTACGACTACTGCATCTGAGCGTCACCTGTAAATAGCTCCTGAACCCCACTGACGCATATATGCAGTGTCGATAAGCCTTGTTTAAAACCCCAGTGTTGCTTATGAGCGCGTAGTTCTGCTGTACTCAAAACCCTAGTGTCGCATATATGCGGATGTAACTGCTATGTTAACTAAACGCTGATTGGTTGAAAGTACGGATATTTACTTATTTTTCATTATCATAACCAATGAGAAGACTGGTTACTGAACATTTTATACCAGTTGGAAAGCTGAGAGGTTAAATTTAGACACGCAAGAAGGAAATTTCCGGCAATGTACAAAACACGTGTAGTTGAGATAAACAAAAATGGATTCCTAGTCAGATATTTGTGACTTTAAAGGGTTCAGTGCAAGCAATATCGAAGAGTTTAATGGATTATTCTTAGTAAATGGATCAGATAATGATGTTAGCCCTATTTCAACACTAGATATATGTGATTTTGATTCAAATGACGATGATTTATTTTGTGCCATTCAAAACAGTTTACGCAACGCAACAGGGATTTCTTGTCTGATTGTTGTAGGAGTAAATAAAATGGAAATATATGAATAACAGACACTAAGGTAAGCTGCTTTTTATTTCACTGAAATAAACGTAACCATGTTTTTATTGTCAGTTTCCGTAGTCAGCCATGACGATGCTCTAGTATTCAGCCTAGCAAACAGTATCAGTAGTCTCAGTAACTGATACGCTATCACTCAGCAGTAGCGAAACTGCAGAACAGATGTAGTAGTTAAAGGGTTAAATTCATGTTAGTAATGGTTAAACCTTGTGAATTTTTTTTCCTTCCATTTTACTTCTACCGCAATAAAAATCTACACATCGTTTGATCAAAATTATTTTTTTCGAAATGTGTCGATCTTTTGTATTTGAAAAAAAAAGTCTACTTTGGATCAAACAATAAAATTAGAATGTATACCATTCACCACATTCTTCGTTTAAAAGCAACATTAAATATTGAACGGTTCTTGTGCTATAATAGTTGACTTATTTCAACTGAGAATGCATTAATAGTTCTTATTCTTGGCAAAAGCTAGATATGCGAGCAGGTGTTGTCATGCAAATAGCAGAACCATACAAAAATGTCATTTGAATCTTGGTACATATGCAATTATCTATCCATTTGCTCCATTTTCCCACTGCTGCTAAATAACTTATAGGTTACAATGTTATTTATTTGAGTCTTTTAACATAAAATTGTTTTATTCGAGTCTTTTCTACCTAAATTTGTTTGACCAGTCTCCCTCCCCACCTCACCGATTATCATAGACTATATATAATAAACAACGTTTTCTGAAAAAAATCATCTTAGTTTACGTGATGACATGTTAATGTTTGGTAATAAGTTATTCCGATGTTGCTAACTGTATGCAATTTAATTATGCAGATGACACATTTGTTGAGTGGCATTCTTCCTAAAAAAGCCACAAGTTGTGTTGTCACATGATTTTTCGGTCTTTGTCTAGTACACTGTTTCTATTTTTAGCCAATGCTGACCGTGTGATCTTGACATTACATCCAGATATAATCATCAATGTTGCAAACAATTTTTTTTTCTGCATTTAAATGAGACACTGTATATTTATAAAGGCAGTGATTATCACGTGATTCATTAGTCAGTCTGGTATCATATTGTTTTTATATATTTTTTTTTTTACTCTAAGTGTGAAAAACGCCTTGGATACATAGGCAGATTTGATCTGAACAACATCACCTCACTGGTCGTTAAGATTTATAAACTTTACAATTGTTGCGTAATAGCTGCTAATTATGCAAGTTAACAAGCTCAACATCTTGCCAAGGGAAGCCACAAAGGCTATCAAACCATTTTCTGAGAGCAGACTTTTCGTATTGTACATCAATATTGCCACTTCTCCAATGTTACTACTATTAATAAGTGTAATCTTAACAATTATCCATGGATAAACCAGACCTCTAGGATAACACGCAGTACAGATATATGGATTACCTTTATGTATGAATTAAAATTTGAGTCTTTCTCAGCCTTATGAAATAAATGTGGCTTCTCGTAAGGTGTAAAGGATATAATATTAACCTTAGTGGTACATGTAGAACACTTTTTTGAAGAACAGGTTAGAAAACCTGACATCGGAAAACAGAAATCGGATTACTTAACACAATTAGAGAAAAAAAAATTTTTCTAGATACCTATTACAAAATAAAATGCGGACTCTTGTGAAGGGTAAATTTTATGTTTTTGCAAAAATATCCTGGCCACCGGTCGCGTTAGCCGGGTGGCCTTTCATGAGGGGTGATTTTGAACACAAATTCATCGGTGCCTTCAGATTCAGTAAGGAGCGGGTGGCCGTTGGGGGGGGGCTGTTCAAGAGGGGGGCTACTGTATGTGAGGAAAAACTAAACAGAGTACACCAATATGAAAAGATATTTATCCAATGTTAATCTTAACGTGATTATTAATTGAGTATTCAACATGCCAAGCCACCCCCACCCCCCTTTCCCTATGCTTTGATCCCATTGTTATATTTGTTGTTTATTATAGGTCCCTTGATAACTGGCCCCTGGCTTATATCTTATATCATTGTGGTTAATATTTTTGGACCCCAATATCTTGAGTTATGGAAGGAGTGGTGTAGCTACAAAATGTTATCCTTCAGACAAGATCAACAAGTGTGAGTGAACTGTCATTGGAGTGGACCATACAACTGATCACATGCTTGAAAGCAGTATGTAGCAGTTAACCAAGTAGATCATTTTATAGGCAGTCCTACCCTAGTATAAAGTAACCAGTCACAAGAAGTACATGTAAATTAAAAAAAATCAGAGACCTAATCTTGCAAGATAGTATCACCTTTCCCACTCAAGGTGTCAATATTGGAGTATATATTACTGTAGTTAACACCCAATATAAGGATTCTTTCACTCCTGTATTTTGAGAAATAAATAATTATTTTAAATTATGCAAAAGTTATTTATTTGTTTATTTATTTCTTCTTGCTGAGTTTAAGTGTCTGTAACAACCAAAAAACAGAAGGATTAGCCATTCCATTAATTTTATCTGTTCTATGGGCCTCTTCAGAAGTTGGTCAGTGGTATGTAGAGTATGGTAGCATAATTGACTGTCAAAATATACTATACTCTGTCCTACAGCCTAGTACATGTAACAATGCAAGGATAAGATGGGGTTGTCATACAAAGGATCATTTGTGTACTGATTGATTCCCATGCATTACTTAGTTAAGTTTGTAGCTTCCTTCTTTTCTCCTTTTTATTAATCCAGTTGCCAGGATTATTTGAACAAATTAAATAACCGAAAAGTCTGTCACCAGATGGGACATTTTTGTCACCCAGAAGGGAAAAAAATCACCATGGATTGGTCATGGGGATGGTCATGTGGGGATCCAGATGATAACCAACTTTATTGGCAAATTGTACTCAAGGGTTCCCCACCCCACATAAAAGAATAACCAACTGACATGACCTAACCACCAACTGAAGTGAACCAATTGACATGACCTAGTGAACCAATTGACATGACCTAGTGAACCAACTGACATGACCTAACCCTGACAAAGAGAGAATTTGGAGGACAAAGAGAAAATTTGTGGTTCCACTTGACTTCAAAACCTCCACTTCACTTCAAAACTGTGGACTTAATAGGGTTGGTGGACTTAATAGGGTTGGCAGGTAAGGAGGTCATCAGGTCATCAGGTCATGAGATAAGTGGGTTCCACTGTACTAACAGCTGCATAGCCCATTTCATACCAGATTTAAGAATCCATCCATAATTATCCCAAAATATCCCAAAACCTCCCAGTCCCTTTATAATCCAGCCAATCAAACGCTGGTAGGCATATGTACACCACAAAATGACACTACATTAAAACGATATGAGCCCATGTGAGCAAGTGGATCTAATTTAATGATTTATGTTTAAATGTAAATAATCCACAGACTTTCACAAACAAATGTGATAAACTCATATTAAACATATCTCATTTTAGTGATGTAACGTTTCGGATACAAATAAATAGTTTGAACAACTTGCTTTTCGATTGTCAGGATTAAATTTTTAACATCGTCACGTTTCCATACTCACATGCACATGTCCAAATGTAAAAAGCTCATAACTACTCTCTCATATGGCTTTAAAATCCGCCCTGGTATCCAGAAAATAAGACACAATGGTTCCAATATTAAATTTAGTCAATATATGTGGCATCATAGCCGTTGAATATGCATTTTTCAACTGGATAAACGAAGCTGAAGTAGTTGGAACAATTGATGCTGATGCTGAGGCATCCACCATGTT
Organism: Potamilus streckersoni; assembly: GCA_016746295.1. NCBI lineage: Eukaryota > Metazoa > Mollusca > Bivalvia > Unionida > Unionidae > Potamilus > Potamilus streckersoni. The sequence continues at coordinate 1,303,503 of JAEAOA010000545.1, forward strand.
TTGACTACCAGCTATCGATTGGATATTGCAGTCATCTGACCGCCCGCCATGTGATCAAAATTCTGAGCAAATTATGAACTTTGCCGAAGTCAACATTCTATGCTGATGCGTCCGCCTTCTTTTGACCACTAGTCTAGTCCCCTGCTTAGAATTCTCCCTGCGATGAACTCCACTATACTATACTAAGGAGCATACTAAGCAGGGGACCAGACTATTTGCCTACCAGCTATTGATTGGATATTGACCACCCGCCAGTGATCAAAATTCCAAATTACAAAGTTCAAATTACGAAGTTCACAAGTTCACGCACTGAAGTCTCCATGAAATGGTCTATTAGGAGGTTAGTGTTAGGACTGGTTGGCATGGTGTCAGGATAATGTGACAATGGGTGGGACATCATGCAGCATGATGCCCAAGTGCTAATCACTATAAACTGCCACACTACAGACATCCTAGCAATATGGTCAAAATATTGTTAAAACTATGTTATAAATCCAAATCACACACAATTCATATTCATTACTTATTTAAAACCTTTGGAAATGTCTAAAAATTTCTGGAACTTCAGTAAAATACAATATAATGATCAAAATTCTAATAAAATCTCACCAAATTAGGAGTACTGGACTCATAGTTTTAAAATCCTAGCAAGACCTCTGGGGTTTGTGAATCTATTATGTACAATTTCAAAGCCAAGAGCATTTTTTAGATATTTTCTCAAACAATTCAGCATTGAGGTAACTTGTGCTACAAAACTATGCAGCACTTTAAACGTTAATTCACTTGTAAGTACAGCATCAAATTCACTCTCAAATCTAACCAACAACAAGGAGAAACTTCATTGTTTAATGAGACTTATTTGTAGGTACAAATTAGCATCTATCAGTGACTTCCTTTCCTTCTAGTGACTGGACAATGCACTCTGTACTGCACTGAAACACTCTAACATGTACCTCAAATGAACACTTTTGGACAACTCCACTAAATTCCAATTAGAGCTCATATCAATGCCCATTTCATATTCACACACAAACACAATCAGATTTAATGCCTACATTAAATATTGGCCATTTTGATCTGGTTTTCTTAGCAACACCTTCAGGGGTAAAACCTGCAATTAGTAACTATAGGCAATAAACAAAATGAGCACAATGTTCCTTCTCATGTTTACTAGCTGTCAAAATTTTAGAAAACTTTGGATAGCTGGTCAAGCTACCAGGTGAAGTGGATACTAAGCCACCTGAACAATGAAAACTGCTTTTATCCATTAGGAAAGCAAAAACAACTTGCCCTCTGATTTTTTAGATATACAAGGAGTGATGATAGGTTTTAAAAGGCTACCCCACCTTAGTCTGTTGTCTGGTATTGTGTTGTAGCTAGAGGGGAAAAAGCTGGTGTTGATTTCAGTTGCATCAACAAACAAACCTTTTTCACAGTCACAGGCATGTGTTTTGATAGCTGATTGACCATTAAACCTTTCCTGGTAAGCCATAGCAGACAGTATTAAGTCTCTACTAATAGCAACTATCACTGGCAGATTTCTGCAAATAATAATTTGATATACAAATCTGTGTTCACCTCTTTAACCAGGACTACAGCATCTGAGAGTCCCCTGCAAATAGCTCCTGAACCCCACTGATGCATATATGCAGTGTCGATAAGCCTTGTTTAAAACCCCCGATGTCCCTTATGAGGGCGTAGTTCTGCAGTACTCAAAACTCCAGTGTCACATCTATGCAGACCTAACTGCTATGTTAACTAAACGTTGATTGGTTGAAAGTACAGATATTTATTTTTCATTATCATAACCAATGAGAAGACTGGTTACTGAACATTTTGATACCAGTTAGAAAGCTGAGAGGTTAAATTTAGACACGCAAGAAGGAAATTTCCGGCAATGTACAAAACACGTGTAGTTGAGATAAACAAAAATGGATTCCTAGTCAGATATTTGTGACTTTAAAGGGTTCAGTGCAAGCCATATCAAAGAGTTTAATGGATCATTCTGAGTAAATGTTCCTAGACCTATGGGAATTAAGAACAAGTGCCATTGGGACTGTTCCAAGCTCTAGACATTCCACAAACTCTTAACACTTTCATCACTAAGTAACTTTGTAGGCATAGAGTTCTCAACACTAAGTAACTTTGGAGTTGTAAACCAAAATGACTTGTGGACTTTGAAACAACATAACTTTGTCATTTTGCTTTACAACTCCAAAGTTACATAGTGTTGAGAACTCTACGCCTACAAAGTTACTTAGTGATGAAAGGGTTAACCAATCCTGGCCATCCAAACCCATATATTCTGTATTTAATGTTACCCATATCCAGGTTGGTTCCCATTTTTCCATACAATTAGTACCATGGGTCCTGCAGTACCAGATTCCTGAGAATCAATTCTAAATACACTGGTAAAATGGAGTACCATACAGCACCAGCAGTGGAAACTGTGATGACCTTCACCATGTTTGCTAAAAATGTTGTAATATTGATATATATTTAAAAAAAGAAAAATTATTTTAAAACTATAGGTAATAGAATTTGAAAACATTGATATGTTTTTTTTTTATCAATTTCCAATTTACATGCTCACAAGTTTATTTTGAAACATGACTTGAAAGGAAAAACAAAATGTTAAAAACTTACCATACTGTTCACTTAATCTTTTCTTCATGAAGATGAATGAAATGCTCCAAATAGTATGTGAATAAAAAAAAATTAATTCAGTTTCTGGTATTTTGGTCCAAATTTAAAGTTGCTAGCATTGTTCAAAGTTAAATTTACTAAAATTGGACAACAATACACCTGGCATCCATCTTGGTGACTTTGGTTTTGGTGGTGGGGTTTTACACTCTTGTTCAGTGTAACAGTTTGCTTCATCAACAAGTTTTTTCCAGATAAAATCATCCCAAAATAACTCAAAAGTAATGTTGTGCTTTAGCTTTTTCTGGATGTTGAACAGTTGCCCCTTCTCAGTTTAAATTTTTGCTGCATCCAAGGTGAAAAATCATTCCCGTTCCATTCCTCTTGACATCCTTCAAAGTCAGCTTCATTCTTAGAATCATTGTCGAAAAGTGCATGCATCATATCTTTCAACTTGATTCAATTCTGACCCATCATATAAGTCAGTATTATCATTAGAACCATCCAAATCATCAACTTCAATGTCACTAACATCACTATCAACATCCATGTTATATTTATATCTGAGTTGTATTCATTCATTTTATTGAATCATTTTTCAAGTCAACAATTTATTTTCCAACCATTTTGTTTAAAAATTTCTATTGTGCATGCATGCTTTAACCATTTATTGTGTTGGTTAAGAACACAAATATTTGTGATGTATAAGACATTTCTAGGGGCGCTACACATACGTAGTAGAGTACAACCATAATTATATTCAGGATAAAATGGGATACTTTGACCACAGAAGTATTCAGGATAGAATGAGGTATTACACCCATTCAAGATGAAATGGTTTAATGCTGAGTGCACGTGTGACAGGTGTTAGTACTAATTTTTAAACTTTTTGGTATGACTCAACTTGGGTTTGAACCTGCGACCTCCGATGTTTATGGGAGATGCCATTTTATATTGCATGCTGCATAAAAGAACTGTCATTCTTGATTTTGATCTCCCTTCTATAAATTCAATCATTTCTGCACTCCAAGAAATGCCAAAATTGAACAGATATGACAGTAAAGAAGCTTAAGAAAATCAATAAGTAAACAGTTTAGTAAGGCAGTATGCACTTATGATTCATGCTTCTCATTGTAACTAGAGAGGTTGGTTAGTAATCCTCTCTGGTGGGCCAGTTTATTGACAACTTCTAAGCAGATTGGCTAAATAAATGTCTGTTATCCTGATTGTCAGGGATTCCAGTAAAAGTGATAAAAGTGTTCCATTTCCCTGGCTTAAAGAAAAAGCTTTTGCTCAATTCGCCATGTGTATGTCTAGCTTAGTAAGCTTAATTCCCAGCAGAATATGAATGTATATTCCACTGCATGATTTAAGCATATTCCATATTTGATCTAAATAATGGAATCAGAATTATGGCTTCTAGCTCCATCAATACAGCACAAAATGTGAAGTCATAAAACTCGCTATTTGTACAAACAATCCACACAAGCAAGAAGATGGTGCTTCCATCATTTGCAGTATTATAAAAGCAGCTTGTTTTTAACTTATTAGTGTGTAAAAACTAAGTTCAGAAATTATGCATTATAAGGAAAGTGTTCGTCAGAACAATGAGAGGTAAAATTAAATTTGATGCACACATTTTTAATGCATACTTTCATTGGTTGTTTTAATCATTTTTAATTGATATCCTCTTACCAGTTGTTCATTAGAAGAACAGTCATTGGCAATCAAATCACTATAAAGGTACAACTTACATTCAAAATACTTTATCTAATTATTTCTTGCTTTGACCAGTTGTAATGTTCACGTCATAGATGTTACAAACTGCCAACTGTTATGTCTGTCTCACAGGGTAATATGACCAGTGTTTGACCTAGTAAGAAAAGTGCATTTCTTGGCCTATTTTATGAGAAAAGTTATATAAAGATTGCACAAACAGAAGAATGGGCATTTTTCCAAATTTTGTAAATCTTTGGTGTTGGAATGATGGACATCTCTGGTGACATAAAATGGTTAGAGCATCTGCCATGGATGTGAGAGGTCGTGGATTTGAACCTTGGATGAGTTGTACCAAAGACATAAAATTCGTACTTGCATCTGCTATTCTTGGCTTTCATCAGTAAGAGGTTAGTGTTGGAATGGTTGACCTGGTATAGGATAATGTAAGTATGTGGGACATAATGCAGCATGATGCCCCAGTGTTACATATCACTATAAACTGTTACACTGTAGACATCCTACTAATAAGACTAAAATTGTAAAAACTATTTTAACCCTGGTATTGCTGAATTGTTTTCACATGACATCCACCAAGATGCTGAATTGTTTGTAACTGCTTTACCTGCCTATGCTGAATTGTTTTGAGAGTTGAGTTTGTCACTTAGTGTTGAGGACTCTATGCCTACAAAGTTACTTAGTGATGAAAGGGTTAAAGGTATGTAGAATCAAATTTTATCAAATGACACCCATTAACCCTTTCTCTCAGAGTGTATGACTTTTTAGCAAAACTGGATACAAATTTCAACATTTGGAAAATGTTAAAAGTTCCTACTTTGTTCGATATTTCTAGTTGTATACAAGCTAATGTCAACGAGATCATCCAAATATAACATCTACATTACAAGTAATATGTATGTATAAAAATGCAAATAAAGGGAATTCTTGCCACTTAAAGATATGTAGAATCAAATTTTATGAAATGACACACATTAACTCTTTTTGTAGAAAATCAGTTTGAAACTGTAAATGAAATTTTAATGGCGGACATTGCTGAGTGTTTGATATACCACTTCATTAAACTGTGAAAATATGAAAAATATATATGGTAATGAAGCAAATAATATTTAACCAATCCATGTCGTTATTACCAGTAGGTAGACAAACCATAAATATGCATAACTTTTAATGTTTTTTTGTAACAAAGCAAGAAAGTGCTTAGTTCGAGAAAAGCCCTCCATTTAAAAATAGATGTACTCACTCTGTTGAAGACCAATTCTTGGATTTTCGGTTGGGAGTAAAAAAGGGTCCATTTTAGTTATATATCGACTTTAGTGCTTCAGTGTGTTTATGAATAGTTACAATAATGTTTTATCGGGAACAATGAAATCAGGACGAAGATTATGGTTTAAAGTCACTTGGGCATTTATTCCTATGTACATGTATTAGGAGCTGTTTCAAACAATGCTAGAAATCTTTTTGACTGCAATTGTACACAAAACTTAAGAAATAAAATAAATGTTACTTTATTAATCATTTTTACCAACTTGCAGTTACAAGGCTCTAATCTTTTTACTTCTATCAGTGAAAATAAATACAATGTATAGCTTCAGATGTGCTTTTTAAGTCATACAGCCAAAATACACTGCATTTACTTCAGTTCAAGCACACATATACTAAGTATGAATAGAATGGGTATGAATATAATTTTTTATACGCGTACAAAATATATTGATACTCGCAAATAACACATATTTTTCAACTTGAAAATAAGGCATTGCTTAAAACAGTTAAAAGCATACCAAAAAGTAGAGTACATCATTAACTCATTAACCCCTGAGCCAAATAGCTAAGCAGTCCCCTACAGCATACTTGCAGTACCTGTATCCCTGAGACCTACTGACAGCACTTGGCTTGCATATTTTTCCATAGGGGGGTACTTGCAGTAAATTTCGTATTATTTTATTTATATTCATTTAATTTGGCTGAAATTTGGCAAATCAGTTCTCAATAAAATTATGTACATAATGGTATAAATTTCATGCCACATGCAGAAATAATACTCCTGCATAAAGGTGAAACTAAATGGTGTACTTACCAATTTACTTTTCTTGCCATTGAATAATCCATAAAATCCATTAGAAATTCACACACAATAATGAACACATGAAATAATTCTATTTTATGTACACAAAAATTCCACTTGTCATTTCTCATGCAAACTTAATCTCCTGTGAATACTGTTCCAAGATGCATATATTTACCTTGCTAATAAAACACTTATCAAACTCTGAATTATGAACATTCATGATTACAAATTTTAATTCTCAAACATTTATTTAATGATTCTTCAAAAGATCTACATGATATGGCTTAAAACAATCTACACACAAATGAATATTACACTGAATACACATATTTAAAACTTCCCGTTGTCGCTTTTCTTTGCTGCATTGTCTACATCTTCCCCTCTTCTCACCATTCTTAGGAAAATGGCCTCCTGTATTTGTTGCCAAGTTGGCTAAATCATTTTCCTGGTAGTCACCAATCAGCAATTTTGCCAGATTCATTTTAAAATCAATCATCCTGTGTGCTTTTACCCGTCTGTTCCTGCTCCGCTTGACATGATGTTCGGATTCTCTCATTAATATGAATCCATTGGTGACAGCAATATCAAACAAAAACCAAAAAAGGTACAACCACCACTTTTTAGCTGCTCTGTATGTACTGTACTGAGTTCTAAGCTGGTCTGCTATGTCCACTCCGTTCATGTTGATGTTGTATTCTTGAATGATGGATGGTGCTTTGATGTTTTTCACATCTCCATTTTTGGATTTGCGTTGTACTATCTTCTCTATGGCTGCTGGATCTTCTGCTGTTGACAGGGTGTAGATGTGCCTCTTGTCCATCCAAACACAAGATGCTGAATAGGATATCCTCTTCTGTTGTTTCTTGCAGTTCCGCGTGCATATGTACCTTTCTGTAGAAGCTTCTCAAATAAGTCTGGGCTAGTGAAATAATTGTCTACATTTACAATACGATTTCTTTCCCATATCTTTTGTGTTAGGTCCATAACAACACGTGTGGCTAATCCCACTTTTCTGGTACCTGCATCCTTACCTGTATATACCTGAAATTCGTTGGTGTAGCCATTTTCTGGATCAGCCCTCATCCACACCTTGATTCCATACTTTGTCGGCTTGGCTGGTATATACTGGCGAAAGGCTAACCTACCTCGAAATTTTATCATTGCTTCATCTACACTTACATTTTGATGAGGATTGTAGTTTTGTAAGCAGCAGTTTTGAATGGCGTCATACACTGGCCTCACATGATGCAACTTGTCATGACCTGGTTGACGTCGAGGAGGATTACGTTGACTATCATTTATATGAAAATATTGAGATATTTTGTCAAACCTGTCTCTCTTCATGATCCTTCTCAAACTTAGGTTTCCAAATAAGGAATCTGTTGACCAGTACATGGCTGTCTCAGGGAGCTGAAGAATGCTCATATAAACTCTCATTCCCAGCCATGCTTTCAATTCTATCTCCGTAACATCTCTCCAGTTCCTGTCTTCTTTCTCCACCTGCTTTTGCCTTGCATAAAGATTGGTCTCGTTTATGATCAACTGAAACAAAAATGCTGGGAAAAATAGCTCAAAAAAATGAAATTCATTTGCATCAGGGTCTGAATCTGTTGTTGGTCCTGGTGTTGGTCCCGTAAATTGCCTCTTGTCGATGTGTGTTCTGTCATTTATAATCCATCGATCACCTCTTCCACCATTTTCTTCTCCATTCTCTGCAACATTCTCATCCTCATTCTCATCACTCTCGCTATCATCATTAATTGCTACTTCAATGTCACTATCGATCTCGTCCGATGAGAATCCAGAAAATCCTCCGTCAGAATCTGTCATGTAAAATTCCGCTCCAAGTGGCTGATTCTCGACAATTTCCATCATTTTCAAATCAAAATAACTTCACTATTACTGGCGCTATTGCAATCAAATTTTTTTCCCTTTGTTCAGCAGAGTTCACTCTGTCAACATAAGCCAAAATTTTATTGGTTCAATTGCCTGGATAATTAAGAAATGGCTTGAAATCAACCAATGGTTAGTGACGATGAGTTATGTCGTCTACGTCGGTCGTACTACGTTGTATGGGAAATAAGCCATGCCAAATACTGCCTCTCAAACTCGGCACCGGGAAATAAGCTAGGTAAACTCTGCCTTGCTAACGAGGCGCTGGGGAGATTAGGGGTGAAAAGTGCGACGAGTTATCGAGGCGCTAGGGGTTAATGAGTTAAAATAAGATGATGCATCTCTCTCTCTCTCTCTTTCTCTCTCTTACTATTTATTTATTTCGGTCTCACTTCTCCCTGATTAACTACCAGTTCTTCCTGTTCTAACCAAAAGGAGAAGTCACTTCTCCCTAAAATTTAAGTCTAGCTTGACCCCTGCTGCATGTGCTTGAAACATGTGTTTTTAATTAGGCACCAAAGAATAAAGTGCTAATTCTAAAAATGAGCATTCTAAACTCGAGACTGTTAAAGGACTGAAATTCCATCCATAAAAGCAAGTTTCTTGGCCTACATTATTAAATATTTATTCTAAATCTACTATGACATAATATTTAAACTTTGTATTAGCCAATTATTTACAAATACAGTTTAAAAATGATGTGGTATATTGTATACATAGCGACATCTGTCATAAGTTCTTTTACAGTTTCTAACTGATTTTATAAAGAAAATACGCAAATATGGCCATTAAAATCGCCATTTATAAAAACACATTATTTTAAAAAGCAAATTACTATTTATAGATGCATTTCACCAAGGGGTCATCTCAAAAGTCATAATCGACAGCAATTTTACGATCCGAAAAAAATCAAAGGCAAAGTCATTTTTGCTTTCATGACAAGAAGCCGAAGCTTACAGTTTTCAGGGACTTTTTCTCCCAATTTGTCTGGTAGCGCGACCCCTGAAAAGGGTGTATTTTTTTTTTCACTAACAAATAGGCTAAGCTCTCAAATCATTTTTTTTTACCTAAAACATAAGTTACTTTATTAACCCTTTTATCACTATGTAACTTTGTAGGCATAGAGTCCTCAACACTAAGTAACTTTGGAGTTGTAAAGCAAAATGACTTGTGGACTTTAAAACAACATAACTTTGCCAATGTTAAAGATATCTGCTGGATTAAGTGTCAAAATCAAGGTTAAAAATCAGATTTTATGACTAATTCAATAAAAATATGCATATATATTACATCTGTTAAAATGCAGGTGCAAACAGGTAATACAACAGGTAAAATACAAGTAATTATTTTATTACCTCTTAGAAAACTTAGAATGTTCTCAAAACTTGTTCAATTGACCCTAGATGTACTAATGAATAATCACAGTAGCAAAACAAGTCTTTCTTTCATGGTGTCCATAGTATATAACATTCTATAAAATGAACCAAAATGATCTCCAAGGTGAGATCTGTCCACACACGTAAGTGACCTATATCACCTCTGCCACGTTTGATCATCGCATTGAAGTTCGTTAGACGGACAATTTTTCCAAAAACTTCATCTGAATAGAATATTTGAAAATAATCAGAAGCTTTCCTGGAGCCATATAGCTCTCGGGTGTGCCCAACTCTGTCAGAAAACTGAAACAAATCTCTTTGGTTTTCGGGCTTTGTCCAAAACAAAACAAACCATGTGAAGCGTACAATTCCTCTGGTTCAAAACCTTCAAAGTCATCTTCATCATCATCACTATCACTCACAAGTGCATTCCATTGTCTCTCCATACGTCTTCTCTCATTGTCAAACAAATTTATCAGGTCAAAATTATTTAAATCCTCTGAAAACTCTCCTTTAAAAATCCTTCAAATGCCGCCATTTTGGATACAAATTTCAACATTCGGAAAACACGTTAAAAGTTCCTACTTTTTTCGTTATTTATAGTTGTATACAAGCTAAACTCATGAGATAATCCAAATATAACATCTACATTACCAGATGGAAGTTATTAGAGGTACCCCGAAAGATATTTAGTCGGGTACTATAACGTTAATAAAGAACATTGCCCTAGACCGAAAAGTTGGTCCATAGTGTTGACGGACTTACTTCCCCTGGACCGCATATGCGGTCTGCCATGATGAAAGGGTTAAGTGGCAAGAATTCACTTCATTTGCATTTTTATACATACACATTACTTTGGAAAGTCATTACATAGATGCTCCAAGAAGATCATATGGCAAAATCAATGTATGCTGACATTTTTTAACACAATGAACCTAAAGGCATGATACAATACAATCCAAATTAAATGTCACATGCTATGTCACAATGAATGCTACACATATTGATAAACTAATTCGTCCTAAACTATACTGTTGTGATTCCACTCGAAGTGCTCTTTTATTGACTCAAGTTTAGTACAGAGCCACCATCATAGAAGACCGTAGAGATCAATAATTTTTGTCGGGAAGTTTCTTGATGACATTTAAGGTGCAGATATTCAAATGTCGGGACTGAATAGACTTTGCTTAAAGAAAAATAGTGTAAGATTTTAAAAGAACAATTTATATTTAATTGAAAATAAGTAAATGCATATACATGACCCATGAGACTTGCACTATGGTCATGTAATGGCAAAACTTTTGACACCTCTAGTGGTCAATTTACATCATCCAGCTCAGATGCAGAAAATTGCAGGTTGGAACCCCAGCCAAGTCATACAAAGGGTAATGGAAATGGTACTAACAGCTGCCTTATTAAGCACTCACCATTATGAGGTTAGTGTTAGGAATGACTGCCCTGGTGTCAGGATAATGTGACTGGGTTGGACATGATGCCTACATGTCTGTGCAATGATGCCCCAGTGTTAGATATTTCTATAAACTGTCACACTGTAGACATCTTAGCAATATGACTCAAAAAAATGTTAAACTTGAAGCTACAATAAAAAAAAAATCCAAAACACACACTAATACACAAAACTTACATGAGCATGATAACAGCATTTTTTTTAAAGTGATCAGCTCCTATTACACACACTACCTTTTATTCCCTTTGCAATAAAAAAAAAAAATTCTGAACATCAAGTGTGTATTGCTGTCATAAATTTGTTTTGCACAAAAAGTTCTCAAATTGCTAACAGATCATCCTGTGTGAGAGATCTACTGGTTAAAGACCAATTCTCGCCATAATAATAATAACTTTTAATAATAATTGCATAATGCTTATTTTCAATATCGCATGTCAGCTATAATCACTTTTTATTTTTTTAATCAGGAACCAAAACTTTTAGTGCGTTGAGAGTTATTAATATGGCGAAAATTGGTACGCGGCGAGAATTGGTCTCTAACCAGTATAGTATTATAATAAAAATGAAAATCCAAGTCCAATGCACATTAATATTAGTTTCTGCTGTAGGTTGATAAAAAAAAAAATTTCAATTACATGCCTGCTTTGCTTCACATGAACAAATATCACGTGATATTTCAGGCCGCTGGGGTAATCAACCTTTGCAGTATCTAGGTCGTACAAGGTCATTTACCCCGAAAATTCTGTGCACGACACATTTCCTTATAACCTTTGTCAATAATGCTTTAAAATGAAAAAGTACATACATTTCTGAGCATAAAATGTACACAAACAAAAAAAAAACAGTCATGGAAAAAGACAACATGAAGTGAAAGCGCGTCTTTCCAAGTGAGCAGTCACGCTTGGGCCACGTCCACCTAACTTTTGACCATGTAAAGTGCAAAGTAACCCAAGAGGCGATGACCTACGGAACGCTCGAGATATCCACAAGCAAAATCATACCAATATTATATTTTAAACAAGCGAAATCAAACAACGTATTGAAGATTTGATGTACACTTTTGATTATATTTTATCATCTCTCCTTTTCTGTCAAATAAAAGTAAAAAGGGCCTAAAGCTAAAATTCTTCTGCTGACATTTCCTTCGTGTATGAATACTCAAGTCAGACAGTGACATAACTTAAACATATATGGCAAAAATCACATTTGACTGACACTTTTCATCACCGAGAAATACTAAGGCTTATATGTTTGTTGTTGCATTCACAAGTATCGAAATCTTACGTAAGATTGCTTAAATTCAACTTACCGCGGGATTTGAAACTCCTCGTACAGCAAGCGTCGAACAGGTCAGCAAGAAAAGAGCCTAATCACTCATAACCTTCCACGTAAAAATATTGCAATGCTTCTGCTCCTTGCATAGATTAGAAATTAAAGTAAATGTTGTCTTATTAGTAGTACGAAGTTAGCGAACATCATTATTTACGCAAACGTACATTTCATTTATCTAATTATTTAACATTTTTAATTATTTACAATTCGTCTGCTAATGTCTATATTTAGACATTCCACCCCAAAACGAGATTGTTGCGTAATAGTTTGGAATCCCTGTGTTTCCAGGCTGCGATCTACTTTCGTGTGGTTGGGGTATATGAAATTATGGATAATCACATTATTATTATTATTATTATTATTATTATTATTATTATTATTATTATTGTTGTTGTTGTTGTTGTTGTTGTTGTTGTTGCTCTGATTCAGGATTCAGGGGAGGCTGAGCTGATTCAGCGAGACAGCTACACATTTGATTATACCTGTGAAAGGTGGAAGCTTACGTAACACACTTATCTATTGCAAGTTAATTAATTAATTGAGAGGGGGGTATTGTGAATTTTCCCCTTTTTACTGATTGAATTAAGTGCATGCGGATATAGTGGACAAGATAGGTTTTCATACCAAGAAATAATATAATCCGATTAATCCGGGCCTCGGACAGGATTTTTGGTCCTACAAAAAAATTCTCCAGTAGGCCCTATAAATTAGGTGTAAAAAGAGAAAAAAGAAAACATTCTTTCTTTAGCGATGGGCTCTCTGACTGTAGTTCACCCACTCCGCACTTCCACCACCGGAATTTTATTCTTGTTGTCGTACCCTGTGAATGTTCTGCCTTTAACAGTTTTAAATTTATATTTTTTTTTTTAAATGAAGAGCTTCTAATATTTACGAAATAACATGAATGCAAAGCAGCAATACGTTTGTTTGGAAGGGGTAGGCTGAATTATGTTTTTAACTTTATACGTTAACTTCAAGAATAGTTAAAGACGTTGAATATCAGACCTAAACACAACAAATTCATTGAGTGTTGCGTGCGTTTAACCAGCGTTGGTTAGTATTGATATCGAAAGCTCATATAAGATTTATTCAATTCAAATTAAATGGCGGGTGGGGTATATCTGTGTAATAATTGTAAATCTCTACTATCGTCTTTCTTGAGTAATCGTTTACTGCATTCATTCTCAGACAGATCAGTTTTCATTTCCTCACAATAATTAATTCTTTCAACATTTCACCTTGGTTATTTTCAAATACTTCTTTCATAGGCATTGTATTTTAATTACATGAGGTGTGCAACTTGATTGTCATGAGACAGGCTGCATTTTGATTCCCAGCGTTCTGCATCGTTTAACGGAGCTATATCAATGGCTGTCTGACCATCCCACTTTTATTTGTCCCACAATTATAATTTGATTTCAGGCAAATTTCTGAGGCAGAATAACACTGGTACTGTACCAGTATCATTTGTGTTTGATTGTTCACATTCTATAGCATTGCCGTTGAGCAGAGTTAGAGTCCCTGATTGGAATCCTCTGCTCTTTCCACACAACTAACATTAGATGTGATGAAATTTCAGCCAAATGATGAAGACAGTTTCATATTCATACATTTGATGACAAATATTATAAAACTTATAAGCTCATTATTTAGCCGTGTTATGTCAGTAGTTGTGTGGACCACTGGGGTGGGGGTAAAGGGGCGAGTAACATTAGCTTATAGGTTTCAGAAGGGCGAACTTTTTTGAGGACAAGAAGAAATCTTATGTAAAACTGTTTCAGAGTGTTACGACTCTATGTCTTAAAATGGGAAACAGTAAAGGTCAAATCACCAATTTAAGTAAAATCCAATCTTACATTTATTTGTTTTTACGTTACAACGTGAAAATATGAGACTCACAAAACTATACATTAAATCCGAAATAATTCTAACTGACTGTCACAAATCCGAATGTATAGAATGGTCAGAATGAAGGCCAATAGTGTTGAATGTTATGAAGTTTCACGATGATATAGTTCAGAATGACTTTGAATTGGTTCACAATAATTCCAAAACATTTTAATCCAAAGTCAAAAAGTACTTAGTTATTCAAATGATAAATAAATAAATAATTGCTCTCCAATTATAATTGAACAAAACGGAAAACTCTTATAATAAATGGGTTGCACAGACTAATCTTCAAACAGGAATTAATTGTTTTGTTTACGTAGTCTCTAGTTATACTCGTTTTCACATTTCCTTAATGTAAGCTATTCTAATGGAAATTTCCAACCAAACTGTAAACAAGTTTGTTTGCTGTTGAAGAATCTGAACTCAAAAAGCTATGTCAACATCTTATTTACAATCTGGAATCATGCAGAAACAATGTTAGCTATGTAAACAAATGACAATTATCTTAAAGTACAATGTATAATCATCGACAAACGCTTTTAACACTGTATACATACAAATAAGTTTAACATGGCAATTTTATTATAAATACTTTTATTACGACTAAGTAAAGCGTAATATTAAAATGTTTAAGGGAAAAACTGGTCGACGTTTTATTTGGACATGACAAAATATAGACACATAATATTAAATAATATAAAAATCCGCAAGAATGTAGTGTAATACTCACAGTAATTTTTTTTAATCCCTTTCTTTCTGTCCTTCACAATTTAATGTTTGCGCTTCTCTGCTTGTTGTTTGTCTCGGGGTTGTTTTTTTTTTTCTGTTCTTGCTGTTGGAAAAATAATACTCTAATTCCTCTTTCTGTCTTTTCTGAAATCACCAACCAATTGTAACGATGGAGAAAGAGGTGAAAGTAGTAACACAGTCAACATTTTTGCGAAGACGTCAGCAAATCAACCAAAGTGAAGTAATGTCACCCTATTCTGGAAGAGGAATACTGGTTACATATGCATTAGTAGTCGTAGTCTCAGTAAAATCGCTTGGAGTAAACGATGTATCCGCAGGAGGCACACTTAGACAAATATGTTACCTTGTTTTCGAAAATTTAAATTCATACTTAAAACTGCAGACCATTACGATGCTTTGAATCAAACATTTTTAATAATTTTACGAGCATATGCTCTTAAAATATGTAACACAAAAGAGTGAAAGACAACAAGCTTTGTGGTATTTAACAAATAATGTATTTCCTTTGAAAGAAAAGTGAAAATGAAAAGAAAAAATATTACGGTATTGCGAATTAAATCACCAAATAATCCAAGAATTACAGGCACAAATACTAGTAATTTAAAGTCCTGAATAAAATTTATTGAAAGTCCAGAATATATCTCAAAACTGAAGTGGATGACGCGTCTGTTAGTCATTGACGTGCTGACGTATAAGCAATCCTTTGCTAAACCACGAAAATATAATTTCAGGTATGAATTCAGATTTCAGAATTCCAGGGTATGTCCTAATCCAAGAATTTTATCAGAGCACATTTGTACTTCCAGAGAAACGATCGTTTGAATTCTATAATTTGAAGACAACAAAATTCAGCATAAACTGGTCACAACATAATACAACCTGAAAATGTAAGATGTTAAAGTACGAATGGTAACTCCTCGCAATTATTTGAACTGAGGTCACAATTAGCATTTTCTGAAAAAAAATATTAACCATTGGGGGGTGGGAATTCTAGAAAGATCTAATTAGTTTTGTTTCCTTACAACAAAATAACCTGCAAAATTCACTTAGGATATTCAAAACACTCAACCAAAATAAACATATATACTTATACTTATTTACAAGGATAAGAATCCTGATACTAAATTCATATAAGCAGAGAATTATGAAGCTATTATTAGTTGTTTGCGTAAAATGAAACCAAAAAAGAAAATGTCAATCAGGTCAAGCAAAACTTAATTCAGTTTTGGATAAGGTCAAATCCAACATACAATGTCACATTACAATATCATGTAATGAAATAAATTTGTTTAAGCTAACAATCAAACAATCAAATTAAATATACATAACAAGAAATACTTTCTTTGAGATTTAATAACGATGATTCACTGAACAGCAGTATAGGGATCATGAATTTATCAGTTTTGGAATTAATTAATTTACTTTCCTATTAGTCCTATTAAGTTTTCGTACCAGACTGCACAAACTGGCATATTGGTCCATTAGCGCTACTAATAACTTTCCGTACCAGAATGCACAAGATGATATTTTGGTACATTGATGCTAATAATATTTTCCGTACCCGACTGCACAAACTGGCATTTTGGTCTATTGTTAATTGTAATGGAGCAAAATTTTGTGTCGATCTCTGTTGAAAAAATTTAGTTGGACACGACTACGATTGATTAAATTTATGGGGACCTGAACGCGTTTAAATAGCCTTAATGCACGGATTTTTAGTCTCCGTCATGAGTTTAGTGATATTTAATTACGGATACGTTTGTTTAAACTGAACAGGATAGGGACCAACTTCTGATCTGTATGGAAAACTGTCATTTCAGAAAGTTACCGGGAATCAGTTGATTAATCTATGTTTGTCAGGCGAACTGCATCATTTTTTAACCTAGTTCAGGCGGGAAACATATTTTATTTCCATTCGACACACTGTGATCGGGGCGTGTTTTCACATGAAAACTCCCGGTTTAAATGTGCTAATAACAAATTAGAAAATTATACTTTTCAACAAGAGAACGAACGTAAGATGACTCCGGGTGATTTAAGAAGTAAATTCACACGTAAAATCATCCAGGGGAACGATTGTATGAAATAATTGAGGCACAATTCTGGAAAGTAATAGCTTGAAAATACAATGTAATTGCAACAATCTTGCGTTATTAGTTGATACTTTTATGATAATTTGTTGATTTATTTGCTTTTTATTTGTATGTATTTATTTGTTTACATTCTTAGATCAATTTTCTTGATATGGTTTAACTGTGTTCAATTGTTAAATATGGGTCGGCACAATATTTTTCTTTATACATAGACGGCTATTTTGAAGGTATAGTCTCGATTATTCTAGGAAGTTATGTATCTAGAATTCATGCCTTATTTTATATATAGGAAATTATGTATATAGAATTTCATTCATTATTTTAATCGAGATTACGAGAATCTGTTTATTTTCCGACCTTATATGAGGTCACGTATGATAATGACATAATTGTGTGTATTTGTTATAAATAGCATAGTGTACGGAAGTTCATTAATTCAGACTAGTCTGGAACTAATATGTCGGTGTGGTGTTGAAAGTGCTATTAGCAGGACCATTAATACTATGAAACTAGGTTTGTGTACGGTCTATCATGGCCAATTAGACTAGATAGTCGTTGTATCCGTTTGAATTCCGATAGAACCATATTTGACATAACGAGGAGGGTATTGATCTATTCCCCCAGTATAATGTGACGGAAGATTTAGGTTGCTATTGATATTTTTGTAAGGTGAGATAGCTTCACGAGACATACGAACCTGACGTGACGGGACGTCTCATGTATTACAAACCTAAAAAGGGGCTACACAATGTTGGAAGGGCCGGAAATGGCGAGATACCTGAGAATTTGGAAAAGAATGGAAAATAGAGTAGCCCAAGACGTGCAGGCAAAATGAAGTCTAAGGGACAGTCGTTGTGGAATTTTGACTGAATCAAGACATTAGGTTATAAATCAATACATGGCAGTGCTTTCGATCTTTCACTCGATTCAATGATGAATTAATTCTATTGTTTACCATATCTGCTATTGGTATAAGCACATTTGTTTTAGAAAATCGTTGAATAAGTTAATTCAAAAGGAAAGAAGTGTATCTTTTAAATTGTAACGCATTATCACAATTGTTTAAAAGTTTTATTGTTGTGAATTTTGTTTAAATTTTGTCTTTATTTGTAACGGGGGCTTGTGTTATTTTGTCCTATATATCTGCTCAGATCTTTATTTATTCCATCCATAAGTATCACACTTTATATTGATATTTTCTCGTTCCGGGTAAATAAAACCGTCGGTGATCACCTCTAGACAACGATAACAAAACTAAGTAACAGACCCCAATAAAGTTGAGGAGGGTTTTCCGACAGTAATATTAAATTACGGTACAAAACTGCACTAATCGGCATTTTGGTCAATTGGTACTACTACTAATTTTCCTTACCAGACTGCACAAACTGGCTCTAATCCAATGGCACTGTTATTAGCATATAGAGCTGATGTTACTCATACTACAATCATGGCGAGAACGTTGCCATAGTCAGAATGTGGATCTGTCTGTTATTCTGCAAACATCAAGCTAAAGATAGATACTAATGGAATGATTCTCATTTGCCTGTTATAAGTTTGTTTTGTAAATTGTTTCAGACTGCTGTCATAATTTATATAAAACAACAAGAACAAGTCGGCATAAGAATCTAAGTCACAAAATCACACCAGGGAACATTCATCGCAGCCATCTGCAACAACAACAACAACAACAACAATAATAATAATAATAATAATAATAATAATAATAATAATAATAATAATAAAAATAATAGCAAAAATAATAGCAAAAATAATCATTGGCATATATAATAGTAACTTTTATTACTTACATATGCATGCATTTATGACAATATTATCTGGGTTGTTTGCGATAAATAATAATAATAATAAAATAATAATAATAATAATAATAATAATAATAATAATAATAATAATAATAATAATAATAATAATAATAATAGTAATAATAATAGCAAAAATAATAATTAACGGACACAATAAAAACTTTTATTACTTACATATGCAAGCATTTATGACAATATTACCGGGCTTGTTTGCGATAATAATAATAATAATAATAATAATAATAATAATAATAATAATAATAATAATAATAATAATAATAATAATAATAATAATAATATAAGCAATAATATAAGCACTGGAACAATAACAACAATAATAAATTGCACTTGTAAATTTAAATATCAACGTAATGGTGGGTGTTATGCGGTGCCTTGTTGTTTCAAACGGTACAAAACCATACTAGAATGTAGTTATAAATCAAGCATGTCACAGTAACTTCTGGTTTGTATGATTAATGTAAACATAAAATATATTACAGATAGGGAAAAAACCTACATTTACAACACTTTATATCCAGTAGAGTACTGAAAATACAAGATACAAAATGCACGATTGAAGCACAGGAGTCTATAGTTTTATCAATAAAGCACAGCGATATTTTCGACATGAAATGAACTTAGAGGTATTATAAATTAATTTATAATATCGTTAAGTTGATTTCATGTTGTCAGAAATTTCGTCGTGCTTTATTGATAAAACTGGAGTCTCCTGTGGATTCAAGAAACAAGGGTAGTCCATAACACATAAAATTTCATAATATTTTTTTTACTCGTCTTTTAAGTAGCATGCTTCTTTCACAATTTTTTGTAAGGCCTCCACATGATAAAAATCGCTCTAGGTAAATAGGTAAAAAGTACAAGCACCATTGTGATGTGATTCACATGCTGAATAGTCCCTTTTAACTGAATTTGGGAAGGATGAAGATAAAGAATTCACTAAAATGAATGATAATTGTTCACGTTAATTTATTTACCTGTATTATTAGAAACTGAAATTTGTGAAATTAATAGTTATTAAATCATGTTTTATTTTGAAAGACAAATGAAACACGATGAAAGAAGGGTCGTAAAGGAAGTTCTAGTAGCATTGAAGGGAGATAGCCAGTGCAGGCCAAGAGAGTTCACAGGGTTAGCAATTAGCAACATATCAATACTGAGATGGAAAAAAAAAAGGTTTGGAAATATGCACAGAAAGTGTTACTTGTCCCAATCATCAGTAATCTCGAGATCAAGCTCCACACACAGTTTAGGTAAAATCGGATTTTAAAATGCTAAAGTACTCCCAAGGTTGCGCAAAGACAATGCTGAGAGCACCAGGGGTAATAACTATAAGAAATACGCCCATAGTGTTATTATCCTAATTAAACTCCTTCAAGCCAATGAAATGAATCCTCACGACAAAACTTGGTTAAAATCTAACGAAAAAATGGATGCTTGGAAAAAGGACGAAAACACAGATAAAGGAAAGTAAACCTTTTTGTGTTCCTTAACCTTTGTCCAGGCGTGATGTTCAGCATAATTCAATTACTTAGACAGAAAGCAATAAACAAAGATCACAGTGTAATTTGCCAGGTTGTAGTACTAAACGAAATGCCTCCGATTTTCAATTTCATGACTCTAAAGTGAACAGTATTCAGGAAATGAACCTAAAAGATAATATATAATCAAAGACTTTTGAAGAATGAAATATATGCCACAGACACATTTCTGGAGTATAGAGCAATAAAATGCATCAAGTCAGCTAGTTTCAAGATTAAAGTAGAATGCGATTATGAGCAGTCTTTTAAAAGATATGCATAGTCAATACAACTACATGAAACAAATTTAACAGAACCACTCCAGTGGCCTAGTGGTTAGAGCGTCCGCCTCAGATGCGGAAGGTCGTTTTGGTTTAGTCATACTAAAAACTTTAAAAAATGGTACTAAATGCTACCTCGCTTGGCACTCAGCATTAATAGGTTAGTGTTAGGACTGGTTGGCCAGATGCAACAGTGCTAGACATCACTATGAACTGTTACACTGCAGATATTGTGGCAATAAGACTGAAAATTGTTAATTTGTATGTAGTCAAATATTTCGTCGTGCTTTATTGATAAAACTGCAGACTCCTGTGGTTGAGATGAAACCATCATACAAGAGCTTGCCAAGGTCCTCCATTTAAAAAAAAAATACGGCATTCTTTCGCTATAAAGTATTTCAGCAAATCTGCCGCGCTGGCAACATTATTTTCCGCCTAAAGCTTTATTAAGTACACATCGGGAATATAGATCTGCAGATCAGTCTAGCAAAACCCGAGCGTCAGGTCAGTTACTTCTTGCAAGATCTCTCAACTCGGAGCAATCTTTCTTTTCCTCTCGTCGACAGAGGCAGTAATCTCCTCTGACTACTATACCCTCTCGACCAAACCCGCATTACCTAAAGAAAAAGTCGGTGGAATAACAACCGTGTGGAGTAGACACACCCACATGTCGACCTAGTAATTAAATTTAATCTGTCTTTCCGGATTCCTAAGAAAGAAATCAATGTAATAGAAATAATTATATAAGATTGCAAATATATGCTAAACTGAAGGAAATCCTTGGATTATACAAGATAATTCTTGATAAAAATGACATAATTCTTACCAATACTAGTAAATAGTACCATAGCTCTGTTTGATATATATATACATACAGATATACATATATATAAAAATATATACATATATATATATATACATATATATATACACATATATATAAATACATACATACATACATATATACATACATAAAGACATACATACATATATATATATATATATATATATATATATATATATATACATATATATATATATATATACATATATACATATATATATATATATATATATATATATATATAGCATAGCAGTTGTAATGAGCAAAGGTTTATTGTTTAAGCAAGGAATAACTAAACCGGTACTGCTGGATACGTGTACATGTTCCACAAAAATAAATCAGCCAGTTGAAAACAGTCCCAACATGAATTCCAACTAAACCGCACCTTGTCCCTGGCAATAGCTTTAATCTATGACTGAAGGATTTGCTTAAGGTATAAAACTCATCTGGGGATCAAGAGGTGCATGCAAGTAAAATATAGCTGCATACGAATATTTTTTTTACTATTGTTATTAATTCTTATATTACATCTTCAGCAAATTATCCAGTCGGGATTCATGTTTTGTCTTTTGAATTTTATATGTTGTTAATACTATACTATATTCTATATACTTGCAAGGAACATTGCATGGGTACAGAAGAAGAGGCAGACAGAAAAAGAGTTGGGAAGACAGTGAATAGGTATGGGATTTGGAGATTCACAAAGGACAATAGAGAACAGGGAAAGATGGAAAGAATTGGTCGTAAAGTCAACTGTGGTGCTCCAACTACCTTTTGTGTTAAGGGATTGATGATGATGATGATGATGATGATGATGATGATGATGATGATGATGATGATGATGATGATGATGATGATGATAATGATGATGATGATGATGATGATTTTAAAGTGCAATTGAATCAAAATAACACTGTAGCGAATACAATGCATATCGTTATTACATAATTTTACATAACTGTTGTCTATCATGATTGATCTAGAATTTGATACTGACCTTCAGTAAATATTTCTATATGATAGACATTGACAAGCTATTTAGGTATTTTATACACACACACACACACACACACACACACACACACACACACACACACATATATATATATATATATATATATATATATATATATATATATATATATATATATATATATATATATATATATATATATATATAATGAAGTGGTTTGCAATAAATACAAAACTATATTCATGTTTGTCGCAAGTCCGTGGTTGGGTGGGAGCAGTGGAGAATGTATTTGATACGATGTATGATAGCCTCAATATATTCACAAAGTCGCTCTATATTCAACTCGAATACAAGTATATAGTTTTCATGCAGTTATCAGCTCAAGCGACCTTTATCTTTGAGTAAGACATTGACTTGAAATGATGCACTCTGATAAATCTCAAGTTTGTATTTCGATTTCATATCTTTCAGACATGTGCAACAGGGAGTTCAGCTCTTTTGAGCATGCATCTCTTTCTATATGTGTTTGAACTGAGCACCTAGAGGGTGCCAGACATATCACAGTTATCTGATTAACGACTATTGATTAGTCGAAACAATAAACATCAACAGTGAAAGTTAAACACATTTGTTCATGACAGATACAGAGTTCAGTTCATCAATACACGTGAATGTAAAGAAAAAGATACCTTTCTTAAACGAAGGAAATGGTTGTTTGTATATTCTAGAAAAGAAAAAGTTTTGTTTGGTTTTGTTTTCGAGATAATTTAAGTCATATAACTTTTAATAAAAAAAATAGAGCAGTACACACTACCATACATCACCTCCATTGACTGTCCCTTAATACTTTCATTAATTTCTTTTTGAGGGAGATAACTCTTATACATACCTGCTGCTATTTTCTGTTGAATTACTTCCCTATTAAATATGAGTAGTAGCCATTTTGCACCGTCTCTGATCTTCGATTTGCCATAGCCATACGTATCTGGAAACTAGAAAAGGAAAATTCTAGTGTCCTGTTACCATCGTTGCAAGACTTTATGATAACAAAGATACTAAAATATGTTCAATATTCCTCACTTACCCATAAATTTTATATACATTTCTTTAAGAGAAGTTTGAATAAGGAAATTTTCGGTGTTACTTAATTGTTTGTCTCATTACATTCATGCCAAACTGCAAATAGACCAAACAGCTCTTCAGATGATATGAATCTATCCATTTTAAATCTGTTTTCATTCCTTTTCAAAACGAATTAAATGAAGTTTCAAGTTTATGAAATAAATGATTAACGTGCGGGAGAAGATACTATAATCCGCTCAGCGTGTTTACATCGACCAAATCAATATATAATTCAAACCCAATCAGCTTTGCATATAGCTGTTGTAGGTACCGAAATTTTATTTGTTGACTGACGAGGTTAATAATCAAATGTAAAGGCGAAATTTATATGAAAGGCAGTTTCTCTTATTTGAATTTTAACACACATACAAATGTGATTAAGTACAGAGAAAAAAACAAGCAAACTAAAATAAACATAAATAAATTGTAATAAAATAATAACAAAAATAAAGCAGTACTTATTCTAATTTCTAATACGATCCTTTTTTCCCCATCTGTCATATTCTATAAAAGAATTATGTCAAAAATTCAAACTTTTTACTCTCCTTAATATTTCTTTATTTGTGTTATGAATCTGTCGTTTGGAAGGAGAGACGTATTTACGGTAAGTCAACCACTGAACATTTACCGGAGGCATATGTGCACTTTCCTTTTGCGCGAGGTTTACAGGAAGTAAAACGTTGTCGGAAAAATGTGTGCTTTTCACACTTCATTCCTTTAATGTCACAGTTGATTCAGGCTAGTAGTAAATATATTTAGACATTGTTTTTGTTGATGATTTAAACTGGAATAACAATGACCAGACAGAGAATATTTATGTTTGATAAATTGTCTTTGGTGATATCAACTAGCAACGAATATTTTTATTTTGAATACTTTACGATGAGTTTCAAATATATGGATTTTAAGATTTAGGCCAACGTTCATTATTCCCGTTGTTCATTCTAAAACACTCGGTTCATTTTTTGGGTAACTGATTTAAATCTGACTGTATCATCTATAAATTCAATTAATTTTAAAGCCAGTGTAGATTTGGGTTTTAAAATTAATGCGATCTTCAAGCTGTACTGTAAATTTAGTCGAATATAGTTTGTCATTTATTCAGTTATAATACACAATTTATATGTACTTCGTATAGCGTTGTTTGACGTTCTTGTGAAAACTTGCCGTATTATGAGAAGAAAGAAAAAAGAATTGATACAATCTTTGGTTATTTGAAAAGTAAATAATTATGCAGACAGACATAAGCAAATACAAAAAAGAAATAAAGTCGACGATAATCAAGATCAATGAAAAAATTACAACACAAATGCTGGTTCATAGGAGTTGTTTAATTTCGTATTATTTTTAACGAAATATCTCGAGGATGATTATCATCGTAATTTGTGATTGCAAACTTTATAAAAAGAAAAAAAAAACCTTCCGGGACCATTTGGATAAAAGACAAAATACTAAACTCGGAATTGTCCATTGCTTCAATTTTCAAGGTGGATAAATTGGAAACAAATTTGAATACGGCTTTATTATCATTTGCATGAAAATAGTGTATAGGTTCCATTTCTTTCAATGTGTGCAGGCATCAGATAGGCTGATACACAATGTGTCAGTCGCTTATTTTACACTGGCTGGAACGTGATTTGTTCAGTGATTATATAGGGAATTTCAAATGCATAATAATTTAGAACGTGATTTTTTTCTCCGGTGATTTATGTAGTGAATTTTCTAATGTTTGCATTGAAATATATCACACAGTACATTATGCTTGTAGAATAGTACTGACATTCAAAACTCACCATGTTTACCTCTATGGAATGTTATCAAAGTTCGGTGAAAAGTGCAAAAGATTATGTGAAATATTCTGGATAAAGGAAAGTTCAATAAGATCAAAATCAAAAGACATGGATGTAGAGTCATTTATTACAGGTGAGAACACTATTATAAATTAATTCACCTGATCATTCAGTGCGGGTATATTTGAGATTATTAACGATATACTTATCACAAATATACTATACATTTTCTACAAAAACAAATGGCATATCATTCCTGTGAGTTAACTGTAGTTCTATGATTCCTGTGCAACAAAGAAAGTTGTATAGGTAATTTATTCAACGAACCTTACCTGGATACAAAACACTTGGAGAAACCAATCAATGAACATTGCCTGGATACTCAACACTTGGAGAAACCAATCAATGAACATTTCATGGATACTCAACACTTGGAGAAACCAATCAATGAACATTGCCTGGATACTCAACACTTGGAGAAACCAATCAATGAACATTGCCTGGATATTCAACACTTGGAGAAACCAATCTATGAACATTGCCTGGATACTCAACACTTGGAGAAACCAATCAATGAACATTACCTGGATATTTAATACTTGGAGAAGCCAATCAACGAACATTGCCTGGATACTAAACACTTGGAGAAACCAGTCAATGAACATCGCCTGGATACTCAACAATAGGAGAAGCCAATCAGTTAACTTTATCTGGATACTCAACACTTGAAAAAGTCAGTTGCATTTTCTTTTTAATTTGCAGTGGGATCATTGAATACCTAGGTGTGGTTGTTATTTCCAGAACCATAAATATACATTTTACACAGTATTATTGTTATTGTTGTTGTCGTTCTGAGACTTAACGCCATTTTTCAGCACACGATAGGCTATACACGGCGGACAGTATTAATGGTAAAGGAAGAAACCGGAAAATCAGCGGCAAGAACCACCGACCCACGAGAAGCTACTGATAAGCGCTCTTAACATATCCACATTCGCGGAATGTTAGACTCGAACCCACGAAGACAGAAGTGAAATGGCACTGATCCATAACGGAGAGCGCTTTAGACCACTCGGTCACTCAGGCCCCCCCCTACACTGCATTGTGTTTTGAGGAACGCAACGTACAATACAGCACAATAAACTAGGGGATATAATGATGAGAAAGATGTATACTATAAATAATGCTGACACTGATGCCGTCAACACGAGTACTAAGTTGAGAGGCAGAGGATCAGCCAAAGACAGACACACATAAACGCAATAACATGCTGTTCATTCACCGGTCCAGGGTGAAGGTCAAAATGATGTGAAATTTACTGTCTACTCATTTTGAGATAAATCAGTGTCCCAAAAACCTGCAAATACAAGTGATTAAAATTAGTGCTTTTCAAATAGTACTTACATTGGAATTTCTGATGTGTTGAAATTTAGGGAGAAGAAAATAAACTGTAGGTGTAAAGCAAGAAAAATAAAGTACTGGAATAAAAACCAAACAGGAGCAACAACACTCACAGCATTAGAAGTTTCTGAGAATATTCATCTGGAATACGTAGTTGATATTAGAGATGAAGCAAAAGCAAAATTGCTTGAAGTGGAAATACAAATTCTAGAGCAGCTCTAATTAATGTCTTTAATTCACCCTGATGCCTTTCTGAAATAATCCTTTCATTTAACACTGCTTGATGTGGAAAGTAGCCACAATATAAATGTTGAGGCTTTTTCTTAACTTATTATGAGTTTTGGGTAAATGTAGGTATAAATTTATGTATTAAACAACTTACATATGCAATTCAATTCTATTACATAAATTTACCAATAAGTTTATGCAGTGATAAATTATATTAGTGTCTGAATATTGCATAGAAATATGGACTTAACCTGGTATCACAAACCTTTCCACATATTTCTCTGCCTCCAGCTTTCTTCATGACTTGGACCGCAGCAGCTTGCACATGGGCTTACTGTCTCCAACAGTAATGTAAGCATTATAGGAACTTTGCATAGCTTTTTCAAATCTGTCTATTGTTGTCCTTATGTAACAGACTTCACTAGGCTTTTTCTTTTGGGTTGATGCACATTTTTTTCCCCTTTGTTGTGAGGAACATTACTAGGTTTGAAGAAATGACTCTGTCCAATCTTTGCTTCCTTACCCTTTCCCATAGTTTTATAGTAAAAAGTAGCACTCAGTTATTTAATTATTCAGTATAATACAACTTATGGAACTTTACTTTGCCTTTTATACCTTTTTGTTAAGATTTGGGGTTGGTTAATCAGATGTGTTGATAATTTAATTAGTTTGGGATTGTCAGAATATCTTGGTGCTTCGTGGGTGTGTGTATTTGTTTTAGTCACAGAAGGGCAATGACCTCTTATCATTTTGACCGATCATGTGGCACACCTATTGGTTTTCTCTTGATGTAAGGAATACTTATATCTGTGACAGTCAGAAAGAAAAGAAATGCAATTTTGAAATTTAAAACATTTAAAACTTGTCTGATAGCAAGTGAGAGATGAAAATACAATGCGTTATGTAATTTGATACCCTGTGATGTCATACTTGCTGATGTCAGCATGTTTGTATAGCATGCATCCCATAGAAAAATGACATGAAGATATAAAGGCAGAAAACAATTATTTTAATAACAAGAATAATCCACAAATAAGTGCGATATAACACAGCAACATGTAATATGGATGCAATTTAACTATATAAAGTGGTATCACATAAAATGCCATTGCACTAATATCTTTGCACAAGCATGGCCAATTCTTTGTTTCAATTATGTTCCAATATCAATGAGTAAAATACATGTCTTTGTAAACATTTAAAATCTGGTTATAGGACACACCGTACTAATTATATGGAAAATCTGTGAACCAGTCTAGAAATGGGTGGAAAAAATAATAGAGTATATACGGGTTTGGTTGTCCATAATTGGTTAATAATGAAAGGTAAAATTTTAGTAAAAATATGTTTTGAAAGCTTAACATATGTGTAATTTAAAAAAATATAGACAAAATTCTATTGATGCAGTTTTAGTATTTTTACAGACTTGACTCAGGATTACTCAATAATGATTCGTTTGGTGCAGAATCAATAACATGTGTTTCATGCCCAAGTAGGTCAACGCGGCTCATATGGTGTTCTCCACACAGAAGCTTGCACCAAGGATAGTTGTGCATGGAGAAATATAGGTTTGATCATCAGTACCCAGAAATTTTAAGTTATTGAATATTAAATATAATGGTGTTTCCATATGTTTACTATGGGAGTTGTATTAGTACCGTGACTCCTGAAACAGTGTTTTTTTTTTTTTTTTTCGTTCCATACAGCATCATGAATTTTATCATATCTGTAGCTCAGGAAATTTTCAGGTCAGCATCATTAAATACAGCGAAAATGACCTAATTCGTTTCACACAAAGTATTTAAAACTAATAAGATACCTTTAACTACATTTTTTGTCGCTTACCTGAAAATTTGCGAAGTTACAGATTGGATAAAATTTGCAATGCCGTACATAGTGTATATCATTATACAAATTAATGAACTTCTTGTGCGTGCGTGTGTGTGTGTCTCAAAATATTTTGCATGGTGTTTTATCAATATTGGAAAGACCTTAAAGTTCTTTACGAGTGAATGTCGTTTTATTATATATCTATTGTTGTTATATCTATTGTTATATATCTATTGTTGTTGTTTGAATTTATGGTAACTCCATCAGGCACAACAGAAGACAACATGGTTTTATTTTAAAAAGCAGTTTCGAGCACGTGGACACCATGTCTGAGAAGAACAGACTGAGACAACCAGATTGAGATATGAAACGTTTAGTTTACCAAAAAGCTAGATTTTTTCTATCACATGAGTAAAGACATAGAATCATAATATCTGTCATGTATAGATGCGATAAACTGTATGAACCATATATTAATTATTCATCGTAAATAAATTAAATATCACTCGATCACAGACTACGATAATTTAACTAAAACGTAAGTAGTTTCTTTTCAATATCACACATAATGGCACAATAGTGAGTTTAAAATTATTGAATGTTTCAGAAAATATGCAGATTCAGAGATATGAATAAATGATGATAACATGGATAAATATAGCATCAATACTTATTCAAGATGGTTATGCAGTGATAGTAATACCAAGATGTTATACAGTAACTGATATCAAAATAAGTTTTTATAGTGATTCTGATATAAAATGTTCATATCGAAATGGCTATACAGTGATATTGATATCAAGATGGTTATACGGTGATTCTGATATAAAATGTTCATATCGAAATGTCTATACAGTGATATTGATATCAAGATGGTTATACGGTGATTCTGATATAAAATGTTTATATCGAAATGGCTATACAGTGATATTGATATCAAGATGGTTATACGGTGATTCTGATATAAAATGTTTATATCGAAATGGCTATACAGTGATATTGATATCAAGATGGTTATACGGTGATTCTGATATAAAATGTTCATATGGAAATGGCTATACAGTGATATTGATATCAAGATGGTTATA
The DNA here is from genome assembly GCA_016746295.1 of Potamilus streckersoni. Classification (NCBI taxonomy): domain Eukaryota; kingdom Metazoa; phylum Mollusca; class Bivalvia; order Unionida; family Unionidae; genus Potamilus; species Potamilus streckersoni. The sequence continues at coordinate 1,333,671 of JAEAOA010000545.1, forward strand.
CGGTGATTCTGATATAAAATGTTCATATCGAAATGGCTATACAGTGATATTGATATCAAGATGGTTATACGGTGATTCTGATATAAAATGTTCATATCGAAATGGCTATACAGTGATATTGATATCAAGATAGTTATACGGTGATTCTGATATAAAATGTTCATATCGAAATGGCTATACAGTGATATTGATATCAAGATAGTTATACGGTGATTCTGATATAAAATGTTCATATCGAAATGGCTATACAGTGATACTGATATCAAGATAGTTATACGGTGATTCTGATATAAAATGTTCATATCGAAATGGTTATACAGTGATATTGATATCAAGATGGTTATACGGTGATTCTGATATAAAATGTTCATATCGAAATGGCTATACAGTGATATTGATATCAAGATGGTTATACGGTGATTCTGATATAAAATGTTCATATCGAAATGGTTATACAATAATGATGATAAAAATGTTATTATACAGTGATACTGATAACAAGATGGTTATAAAGTAATACTGAAATGAAGATGGTTATACACTGACTATGATATCAAGATGGTTATACAGTGACTATGATATCAAGATGGTTATGCAGTGACTCTGATGTCAAGATGGTTATAAAGTGATACTGATATTAAAATATTTATACAGTGATACTGACATCAAGATGGTTATAGAGTGATACTGATATCAAAATAGTTATTCGGTGATACTGACATCAAGATGGCTATAAGGTGATACTAATATTAAAATGGTTATACATGGCTGATAAAAAGCTGGATATACAGTAAAACTGTTATCTAGATGGCTACCCAGCAAAGTAGGAAGGAGAAATAAATTAATTATATGATGCTGCTAAATAAATTAATTATATGATGCTACTAAATAAATTTATAGTAAAATTTGAAAATCTCGTAAATTTGCTGCTAATAATCTGCAATAGTTCGATACAGCAGAAATAGAAGTTCTATAAGACTATTTTAAGCAGCACACAGTACCTCGGTATGAAAAACTGCTTCAGTTTAAGCATAGGAATTGCCAAATTTGATAAATAGCTTCAGTTATTTATGCGTTTGAAACCATTGAAGAAATTTTAAAAAATAGTTTTTTTTCAGATCACCTGGAATCAATCAGTAATCGCTAATTTTTCCATATTATCGATTTCCGTAAAGAAATTGTTTGTACAGTATTATCGATTTCCGTAAGAAATTGTTTGTACATTATTATTGATTTCCGTAATAAATTGTTTGTACAGTATTATTGATTTCCGTAAAGAAATTGTTTGTACAGTATTATCGATTTCCGTAAAGAAATTGTACAGTATTATCGATTTCTGTAAAGAAATCGTTTGTACAGTATTATTGATTTCTTTATACTATTATATATTCCTATTTATATTGTGCATCCAGTCCATTATCATTGTAAATATATATTTTAGCAGTGTATTTCATTCGCGAGTTTGACACTGATATTTTTCGGCTATTTAATTATGTAATATTCATCATTGAATGAAAAAAAAAAAACCAGCCTGAAATAGCTCCATTTCACCAGAAAGTGAAGATTACAAAAAGAACTAAACCGACGGATTACAACGAAACATGCATAGAGATTAACAGTAAAAAGGTATGCGGAAAAGTGTTGGAAAAATGGACGAGAAATATACGATCTTAATCAATGCTATAGCTGCAAAACTGTCGAAATCATTGTGACGTGTGATTGCACTTTACTGTTGCATCATTTAGTTGGTACATTTCTTACAATAAGGCATTTAAACAAACTGCACAAAGGACTGAATGATGTTTAAATGAGTTTTAATGAACTGAATAGACTTCAAAATGGGATGAACGATGATTTCAATACTTCAAATGAACTGAACGATGATTACATTGCTTCAAATGGACCGAATGATGATTATCTGAGTTCAAACGAATCGAATAATCATCAAACAATTTCATTTGTTATTTAATCTTTACTCGCCTTTTTCTGAGTTGAATACATATTGACAGAGTCCAGACATAATAAGTTTTAAAAGCAAAATTAATGCATAGGAAGATGCTGGACTTGTTCTTCGGTAAATGTGTACTGTTTGCTTTATTGTTGACGAACTTGTTTGCTTCATATCATTCATGAAAGTTATCATTGCACGAGTTCCTGATTATTAATAAAATCTCAAAGAATTAGAAGAATACTCCTCTTCGATGCTTCACCAATGATAAGTTAAACATCTTGAGTCATTTAACTTATCTTATACACTTAAATCTCTTTTGTTGAAGGCAGTTCATCACTCATGCTTCTTGATAGCGGCTTGCACATACCAATTATTTGTCCAGTGAAAACATATACCTTGTTTATCTTATATAAAACAAATTAAGAGAGGTAGATAACATAAAATTATAAAGAATGAAATTATAAATATGATGGTCTTCATCACTGACACCTTCAGGAACACTGAGGTGTTTTTATTAAGACAAAGTTGTTATTTTATTCAAAACTAGGTTAAAAACGTATATGAACAGAAAGTCTGAGGATGGAATATCTTGGAGAACATCTCGGACATTCTCGTTGGAATGTTTCGGACTGTCTCGTTTGAAGTATCTTAAAGAAAATTCAGCGAGAACAAGTCCTGGCTTGGAAAGATCTTGGGTACTAAGCGTCGCGGGTGCAACATTTGTCGAGTACGAATGTGTTAGGTACGATATATCTTAGATAGGAATCTATTTGTTACGATATATCTTTATTTGTAAATTTAATGGCGGTACAGAGAACATTCACGTGGATCTGTTTGGATGTGACCAAAACAAGGATAACGTGTTTCAAGTAGTATTAGGTCCATTCACTTTACAACATTGGCATGGCTGCCATCGTTGCTTTGTCGTATTTATTCATTTCTTTCAAGAATGAAATTGTAGTCAAATTTATTATCTCCGCATGTTAACAAAGACTTTGCCGAATAATCTGAATAATTTAAATGTTGCTTTTCCTCCGGTGTCTTTTGAATAGAAAGTGTCAGATGTTTTAACTAATATGAATAGAAATAATTTATTTGCTGTACCATTGTTACCATATAACATGGAATAATTTATCTGTATTAGTGCTCTTAACAAACGGTATGTAATAATTTTTTGATGTAGTATTAATACCAAATGATCTGGAATAATTTATTTTTTTTCAGCTTGTCACCAAACAGTATGGAATACTTTATTTGTTGTAGTGTTATCGAACGGTATGGAATAATTTATTTGCTGTAGTGTTGTTACCAAACGGAATGAAATCATTTATTTGCTGTAGTATTGTTAACAACTGATTTGGAATAATTTATATGCTGTAGTGTTCTTACCAAATCGAACTAAATAACTTATTTGCTTATTGCTTTTACCAGATGGAGTGGAATAATTTATTTGCTGTTGTTTGTTACCAAACGGAATGAAAAAATCTATTTACAGAAGTGTTGTTTTCAAAAGGTATGTTACCAAATGATATGGAAGAATTGATTTACTGAAGTGTTATTACCAAATTGGTATGGAATTACTTATTCGCTGTAGTTTTGTTACCAAATGGTAAATGGTATGGAATAATTTATTTTATGTAATTTTTGTACCTTTTAGTATGAGATTTTAGACCATTAGGCCTTAACTCTAATATTGATTTTTTTTCAGCAGAAAAAGAATCCCATGAAAGTAATATTTTCCATCAATTGTTTTACAATCTGCATTTGTCGGCTGTTTGGTGAGCTTGTTGTAACCATTATTTCCTTTTCAGGCTTTTGAGGCCATTCCGAACCTAATTATTTCTAGTATTTAGAGGCAGTGTGGGTCTAGACTTCAATTTTGAATCTTCTATGAGGAGTTATGATAAGAAATTCGACCCTGTCAGCGTTAACATACTCCAGATACATTGTCGTAATCCAGGTCTCGAATGAGTTGGTAAAAAACTGTTCAGTGTTGATTAGATCTTCAATGGATTGCGTAAGACCTAAAATGAACATATATTAAAAAGGGATGCCATATGCTCTAGGTGGTGCTTCCATAAATGAAAATTTACCATCGCTGATGTTTACATAGACCATATACATATATTTCGGCATTTTATAGATAAGGTTTTATATCACTCTGTACACTTTAGATACTTTAAATAGTCCTTTCTTGAAGAGGACAGCATTTGAGTGCAGAGGGACTTAAAATAATTCGGAAGTACCAATTTATACAACTTATTGCATACTTTTGGTTTGAGTGTCAAGCAAATTTCCGATCCTTGTTCTTTTAAAATGTTTCCGGTGAAAAATATTCAATGCCTCCAGCACCCTCTCTGACACTTGGTCTCCTTTCACACTAACATTCTTTGGCGCTTATAGCACATGTTACCAGTCTAACTTCGTAAATATGGATGATAGAGATATATTCCAGCTGTTGAGAAACGAAAATCGGCTTCGATAAGGAACACCAAAAGGTAAAAATGTTTTGTCTTGTTTGTTGAAAAGTTATTTATTATGACAGTTTGGCAATTAATATTATTCGTCTTATCTTGCTTTCCGCTGCGACTTACAATTAAGTAACGATTGGATCCGACTTGAAATGCTCAACCCCCAAAAAGAATGTGCCATAATGCTTCTTGATGGAACCTTATATATCGCCTTTGACAAGATCGCCATCTGCCCCCTCAGATAATAATATATATCGTATTATGTGACCCGAGACAACTTTATGTTTAAGATTCGTTAGAGACCGCCTTAAATACGTCATTAAGTGATGGCTTTTACCATTTATCCTTTTTGGTTTTATGTATCCTATTATGTACTGAAAAACATTTAGGTTATGTGCTGTTTGTATGTTTCTGTTTATAATGATTGTTTACTGATTATATCTTGATTATGGGCAGCGGTTGCCCAAGAGCAGACGTCATTATGCAGACGTCATTATGTTCATTATTTACGAGTTCATAATTTCTTCACATAAGGAATTGTCTGGATATTTCATTTTAGGATTACGTATTTGTTTTTTTGAGAGAGGAATACATCCGTGTGTTGGGTGTTGCGGTCGTGTATTACTTGCGTGGCGTGAAGTATTAATATTCTGCTTAGTACAGCTTGTTGTTGAATCAGACAAATGAAAAATAAGTGTGAAATTATTAGAGTTTTGTGATGTGTGGTTATTAGGTGATTATGGAACAATTACTGCAGTATTTTTGGTGTTTAAGAACCTTTCAGCTGACAACGACTGTTGTATTTAGGTCCTTGGAAACAGCTGGAAAATACGGGCCATTAAGCCGCGCTCGCAAAAATGTTTGATTCGCGCTGTACAGAGACCCTTTCGTGTAACAATATACTATTATAGTTCATACATTTTCATGTTTTAGTATGTTGTCGAATGTAGTTACCAATTTTGTCTGTTTCTTTAATTACAAGTATTATAAAGCATATTATTCGTCATTATTGGTTAGTTTGAAATGAGCATTAATTGTTACTCTGCTATTTCTATAAAGGAAATATATTTCAGTTTTGTGAGCAAATATACATTTGACGATGGCATGTATAGTTTCATACTTACGGCACTCTTTCTTGATCTTTTTAAAGGTACCAAAAAAGAAATAACCAAAATGAAATTATGTTCTTTTTAGTTTCAAAATATAAACATATGGAACATTACAATTTATGTAACAAATAAAAGAAGTATTTATTCTAGGCATTTAAACAGTAAATTCTTGGCAGTTTTGAAACAATTGATAATAAGACTCAACCATTGAGGACTATAGTTTCATCAGAGTTATCAAGTTAATGCGTTTACCTCTTAGGATGTCGGAATATTTTTTGTGCCTTATTATGAACATAACCGAACATAACCGAACATAAGTTAATTAAAGTAACTTTCAGTCCAGGCATTTATTCTAAATTTGTGACAAATATTAGTAGTTTTCTTTGATGCTGCTACCTAAGGCATACATCAAAACATCGCCGACATCCAATCGCTTAGAATCGTAAGAATATGCTGATATGCCTAGCATTTGACAAAGCGAGGAACGACATATATAATATCTTAAGCGATACAAAGTGCTAATCAAACAAACCGTACTAAGATCATAAAAGCCCACGAGTAAATCATATCATACACAAACACTGGGCAACCATTGAATTGGGTACACAACTTCAATTGATATTCTACATAAACCAGTTGTAGCATTTCATAGACATCGCACTCCGATAGACATACTACCACTCTCGAATCAAAACATAGATGAGAAAACAGAAGCCTTGTGGGAAAAAAATCGCCAGATGTGGCGTCTAATGAAATGAACACATTTTCCAGCACAAATGTGAAAAGCGTAATATTCACATCGCAACACAGGAAATGTTATCTACCACATCACGTAAAATGCAATCGTCACCCAATATGTTGGACATGCGCAGAAATTAAACATTAGAAAGAATCTTCATAGTTTTCTAGTCTGGCAAACCAAAAAGTGGAAAGGAACCATGTGACGGAATATTTCTCTTTTCACGGCATCATTTAAATAATGTATTACGGATTGGTTTCGCTCACAACTCAACTTGAGTACAGAAGATAGGAAATCCAAAAAGTCAATTGTAGTTGTTGTGAACAGTCAAACCTACCTGCACAAACCAAGAAGAATCCATACGAACATTTGTCCGTGCATCAGCAACACGAATTTGCATTATCAAGATAACATTTTCATGACATCTAAAATCTATGATCTGAAATGCCATTTTTATGTAAAAATGTCAAATATAAAAACGTTCATACAAAAACTGCATTTAATAGCATTTATTAAAACTAATAATCAGTGCCAAAAAAAGTTATGTAATGTCCTGCTATGTTACTGTAAAACATTTACAAGTGTTAAGACAGAGACGGTTCAACAAAATATTAGATCAAAAAGGATGTGATCTCATTGATAACCTGCTTGCTTATATAATAACTTGGAGTACTTTGTTAGTGGTCTATCCGTCTTGCGTGCACTTTGTCAAGAACATCTTAACAATTACCAACGTTTAATCTCGTTCTTCCCTCCACAGTTTATTTGTTATTTTATTGTATCGTCGATGCACATATCTACAGCAAACACCACATAGATTAAAGAGAAATCAACGAATCGATCATAGGGGATATAGGCTTTCTGTTGCATTCATGACAGTCAGTACAGCATCACCTGTTATATTAATTTTAACGCACTTTTACCATAATATTTGAAATTTGGAAAAGTTTAAGACTGATATTAGACATGAAATCAATGAATTTAAATCATGATATCGAAAGTGATCGATGTATAAGGTACAGTGATTATTATGAAAACACACTGGTGAGAAAACTAAGGTGCATTTCAGACTAGCAATTAATACATGCACAAATTGGCCCTGATTGCGGAATTGATAATATTTCTCATCTTTACCACAATAGTTTCTCTGCAATAGTCTTCGTCTGACTCTAAAGCAAAGACAAGGTCACTATAGTAAATGTCATGATACAGTTTGCATATTTTTGGTGCCTATTCACTTTCTTATTGCTATTAATATAAATACTATATACCATGGATATTTTTGCACCTAGCTTCATTGGCGGTATTACAAGACAGATGCCCATCAGAATTATTTCATTGTTCCTTTATTCCTCATAAAACAGGAATAGAAATGTAATTTTACATTTGTCAAATTTTAAGTTTCATTTATGTTCATGTTTTGGTCTTATTTTGTTTATATGTTTTGCTTATCATATACAATCTCCTTTTTCAACTGGACAGTTGAACTAGTAGGAGCTATTGGAGTTGTATACAGCACAACAACTTCATAAGGGATTCGCCCGATCCAGTATTGGTCAAGTGAATTGCACTATGTGCCTGCAATACACTTTCCTGAAGAACGCCGGATTTTTCGGCAAGTTCATCTAGATGGTCATATTTACTGAGTTAACCGTTTTGAGCTTTTTGTTTTGCTGAATTTAGTTTTTGTTATGGTTGTTGGGTCAAGGTGGTACAGTATGGTATAATGGTACCGATTGCGCAAGTCCAGGTGGGTGGAGCTTAAGGTGTTAGAACATTGTATTCGGAAATAAATAACAACACTACCTGTGATTGGAGCATTATGTAAGAGTTGTACATTCTATTAGGCTTAAAAAAAGGTTGAGCCTTTTGCCAACATGTGAGAGTATGTTAATTCCTATCTAGATCATATTTTGTATTTTTTATGATTTTTTTGAAAATGTAGTACACATGACTGAAAATATGTCTGTTGTGACTAGATAACTCATACCCCTGTCTAGTTCCAGCAGAGTTATCTCTCTTAAATGCAGTGAAGTACCTGGTTCGGTCATTGTCAACTTGACAGTCTAACACTGTTCTCTTGAAAAGTGTGTGCTGTGCATGCACAATTAGGATAGAAAATATATTTATTTCTACAAACATCAACATTAAAGTCGATGGATAAACAATTGGTACCGTGATATCATTTGCGATATAATTGATAGCCCAAGGCGGTACTGCATGCGCCTTTCATTCTAAAGTTACGCCATTCACGGACATGCAAGGAAGCATTTTTATCATATAATATAGCTACTTGGGATTTTGACATACTGAAACTATTCTTTGATGTGATGTTCAACTCACTATAGGAGTAGGAAGATGGGATGGTTCAAAAATGGCGAAGTAGCTCCGTTGACAAGGTATTTTCAATATGCAACGTAGCATAATCATCGTGTGTGTCAGTTTGCAGGTAAATTAAATGCAAAGCAGGCCGCACTGCAAGTAGTCTTTTACCTCAGTAGATACACACCAACCGTGCCAATAATCTTGACTAGTATAGCACGCGGCTGACATGGGAAGATATACTCCTATTAAATATGCATTTCAAATTAGTTAAAGGATGTTTGATGAACTGAAGCGAGATATAATTACTGTTATTTACATCTAATGTGCAACGTTAGGAAAGTTGTACAGGAGTACGACACAATACATGCAAGGTGCGATTTGAAATGAAGACTTGGTAAAGTGGGAAGATAAGTCGAACTCTTTGTGCCATGTCTACACTGATGTAGGTTGTCGGCTTTTTATTCCTGAATTTAGCTTCCATACAGTTTTGTGATAATGAGATATACCTTAACGAATATCTGTCAAAGATCCAGATGGAAGATGAGGGAAATATTACAGAGGTGGCAAAGAAAAGTCAACATTGTCTTTGTGAATAAGGTAAGACAGTGTCAATAGCAATCGAAATGGGAGTTGACATTTTCCGTGTAACTTTGTCGATGCATTAATTTAACAAAAATGTTATTTTACGATTGAATCTGTGAAAGATCGTAGGTGAGTAAGGTACATAAGGAAGATGGCATAGTTGGAGATAATTTGTAAAGACTGCAACACTATGCACTATACAAGCTAACGATAAAAGAATATCAAACATTTACATTTATCAGTTTTTTTTCTTCTCACCATCTCGCGTAAAGGGCACAAAAAACATTGAAAACTTAGGTTGAAAAAAATACTCGGGTAATAAGAAAGGTAACTAAACAAATGCTAGGCGTCCTGGGTGGGCAAAAAGTATAAGGCGCTGACCTTTACAAATCACTGACATCTAATCTTTGTCAGCGTGGGTTCGAGTCTTGACTGTGCCATTGTGTGTATGTGAAATATGTTTCCCGTTGGTCGGCAATTTTTCCCGAGGTTTTTCCCGTTCTTCATTCACCTCGCCATGTATAGCATATCACATGCTAAAAATGGCGCTAAAAGAGCAAATTCATAATTCTGCATGCTATAAAGGTCGTATGAAAAGATCCTAAGGTAAGAACTGCTAAGATGTTTAAAAAGGCATACTTTAAAATAGTACGATTGAGAAAGAATACGTTGAGAAATCCAAAATCGCATTTTCTCTTTGTGCCAGCCGTTAAAAGTCATACCATGCTCTATGATAATTGACCAAGTTGATTAAAGCTTGTTATTAATCTCAAGGGACAATGCAACGCACCAATCAACTCATATAGGAAAACGAGCGCAAAGGAAAAGTGTGTTTGATGTACGAAACAGGCACAGATCAAGCTGATACGGTAGGTATTTGTAATTTTAAAGTGTAGTCCACTTGTGCAGGTTAAGAGTGTGATAGGATTAAAAAATGACTGAACGAAAAAATCTAGGCTGATCCAAGATAACTACCAGTTGATGGAGTGTTTATTCTTCTTCATTTTCACACACACACACACACACACACACACACACACACACACACACACACACACACACACACAGAAAGACGAATCGATAACTCTTCTTTTTCTTCATTTTCACACACACACATACACACACACATACACACACTGAAAGACGAATCGATAACTCGAGTGGGGAATTTAGAACTTTTTACACACACACACACACACACACAAACACTTTGAAGGACGAATCGATAATAGCTTGTGTGCGGAGTATATAAGTCTTTCTTACACACACACGTGCGCGCACGCACACACACACATTAAAGGACGAATCGGTAACTCGTGTGGGGAATATATAACTTTTTCCACCCACCCACACACCACACTTTAATCGATAATAGCTTGTGTGCGGAGTATATAATTCTTTCTTCACACACACACACACATACACACACACACTTTGAATCACGAATCGATAATAGTTCGTGTGGTCAATTTATAACTCTTTCGTAACACACACACACACACACACACACACACACACACACACACACACACACACACGCACGCGCGTATTTGATGGATATCGAGGACTTGGGTATAGAACCACATACCGAGGACTTTTGTTCTGGCGATCTTATAGCGAAGAGAAATACTGTTTGAGGCAGTAAATTAATATCAAATGGTGATGTATCAAGGAGCGGACAGTATTATCAAGTTTAAGGACTATGAAATTTAGCAATGCAAGCGAGGCCGCACATGTTTACACAAATATTATGTATAATTGATGCAAACACAAGATACACATTGCTTTTGACCACAACATGGAAACTGTAGACGTTATGGTCAGTTGAAAACGAGGAGAAACATTATTAAGCCATATATGATCTGTTCAGACTAAAAGGGTTGGTGCACTCAGACGTAATTGTGATTTGTTTTTTCAACTCAGAAATATTTTAACCGTTTCCAGAATAAAAGGCCTGTCACATTATGATTATCCAGCCTCTAATTAAGGCGTCCGTCTTTAATTGTTACTTAATACAACAATGTGGCAGGCTAGTTATTCCATAATGTTCATGGATTTGCTTGGACGGAAGCACCTAACTGGGATTGTTAATATACTCATGTATCAAACCATGTATCGTTATATTGTAAGTGTGCTTAATTTGTTAATATCAAGAACAATTTATACATGACATGAATCTATTCTACAAAATCGTAAACCATCATATGATTCATGAAATCTAAAACCGATTTTCCTTGTTGGTATTATGACTGAATTTGATGTAATTGTTTCACAATGGTTAATGTATGAAATCCATTGTGTCAACTTAATATAAGAATTGAACAAACTGTACACTGGTCGTCTGTATTATTCTTTAACGAAAGAAAACGATGATTTTCAAAACTCATGAAGATTTATCGACTATGGTGTATCGTAGTCGAAGAAGATATCTTTAAACATATAATCAAATTTGAATAGAAAGGATGCACATAATTGTTGACAAAAATGGGACTGCATACATAATGGACAAAAAAGACAAGCTTACACAGACAGAAAAAAATAACGATATAAACTAAGGACGCACACAATTATTGAAACAAAATATGAAGAATGAGGAAACCAAGGACCTTGGTAAGTCATATACAAGGAAGACTCACACATCTAGTCTGAACTATCAAACAAGCTAAGGATGCATACTACTGATAAAATCACGTGGACGGTGAACATTGGTACGACATGGACGACGAAGTCGTATTTACACATTTAGTCTGAACTATCAATGCAAAGTAGGGACCAACACTATTGACAATATCATGGAGATTGTGAACAATTGTACCTCATAATCAACTATGTCGCATTTACACATGTAGCATGAACTATAATAGGAACTGAGAACGCACATATCTTTTTTGAACTATCAATACAAACAAAGGATGTACACTCTTGACTGACAGGCCATAGAACACAATTAATTTGACTATATTGTCTCTACATTTGTTTCTCAGTACTGAACTTTCCACTGTGTGACAATCAATACAAATCATATGTTAATCTAAAATACCTTCAAAGATGACTTTACGGTTTAGTTCTTGTCAAGGGTTGACCTGCATTTTTTTGAGAGGCTGAATTGTAAACAAACCACCAGGCAACGGAACACAGATTTCACTTCCGGATCATCACCATGACCTTATTATTCAATGTGCACTGTCGCCGAAATACACACACACAACCACACCATAAGCTCACATTTTAAAGAATAAACAATTGCCTTTAAATCCTTACCAAAAATGCCAAAATCTGACTCTAGTATCACCACCAAACTTAGACAGGAAAAAGTGATCTAACAATAGACTGGGACTACATTCGTGGGTACTGAACCGGATTTTATTAATTGTGTACTGATTCCTGAAAGGGTCAATGTTTTTGTCAAACTTTTATATTTGCATTTTGTTTTGCATGCCACTACTATTTCAACTTCATACATAAAGTCTTTTGAAATTTCCTTGCAAGCAAAACATGTGACAGCTGTCAGAAAGTGTGTAATGCTGGTGTTCTATAGGGTGCAATTTGAGATCCAATTGTTCTTAAGAAACCAAAACTAAATTTGCTATATCTTCCTTAATTATAGGAATGTTTCAATGCAGTAAAAACCTAATTGTATTACTTGATAAGGCCTGTCTGAAAATATTCTTGAAATTAAAAAGTAGTGATATATTAAATTTTAATAGAAGTTTAAATCAATACATAAATTTTAAAAACTATTTATTTTACAAAAATTAAATTTTCTTGCAAGTTATGACATTCAGTTTGACAAATTTAAGGCAGCAAAGTTGATTAATGAATGGTGTTTAAAACAAATGGTAGTTTAGGTCTGTACAACTGATAATATTAATCCCAGGGGTACTGAAGCATGATAGCTCACAGTGATTTTGACAGCCAATTGCAATATGCCTATCCAGATGCATATAGGTGTACATACTAAAGAAACAATGACAGGTGCTATGCTCCACATTTATTGTTTCAGGTACTTGGGCAGTTGTTTGTATAACTAATACCCACTCAAATTTAAAGTTTTGATGGGACCACTACCATGTTTTATAGCAAATATGCATTCCATTTTAATGCCGATAACTACAAAAGTCAACAATGCAATATGAAAATACAGTTTCAGAGAAGTTCCACCTTACTGAAAAATGATGTGAATCTCTGTCATGAAGATCTAAGCCATGTCTTTGAGATGCTGTATATCAGTGTACTGATTTGAACTCATCTTGGTCACTTATAGCAGCAGACTGCACATGTCCTTATGAGACCTTGCTATCACCATTGGACTACTGGAGAGCTTCCAAAATGATACAACTCTAATACTTTGTTCCAGATACCATGCTAGACCTGAAAAGATATAACATGTTTCACTTAATTTTAAAAAAACCCAGAAAGATGTAGGCAAATGAAATTAAAATGTGTTAGATATGGTGATTTCAAAATATCATTCAGGTTGCAAATATGGTTAAAAAGGTAAACTTGATAGAGTGACACTCAAAGATGTGAAGCAATGGGCATGTATTAAAGTGACAAATGCATCCTAAAAATAGATGAAGTTTCTACAAGCATATTTAGCCATTTACAGGTTAAATAACTAATCAGGTAGAGTATGTATCATAAAGTTTAAGGCAATGTTGGAACAGTGAGGTTTGATCATTGGTGCAAACATTGATACATACCAGTATAGTGGAAAGTCAAATGACAATGTACCAAATTAAAAATTTATTACTATATGCAATCCTATTCATGAAGGAAAAACAATTTTAGATATTGCGAGTAAATATAGAAAAATGTGGCCACACAGATCAACTATATGTACCAATAGATCCTATACCATCAACTAAATGTGAAATTTTCATCCCGAAAACTTGTAAACAAGGATGGATATTTGCATGTGTGGGACATATGCAATGTACTTGGTAACATCACATGTGCAAACATGATTCAAGTAATCTCTTTGAACATTTTTAGTCTATTTTTAAGAGTCTTGGCTACCAAGTTATTAAGTTCAATGATTCAATGACTCAATGGAATCAGATATTAGCTGATGCTGCAATACCGCCCTCTGTTAAAGTACTAAATTGAAATGTGTTACCATACAGAGGCATATTCATGATGAAAATAACATCTTGGGATATTTTAAGTGCACACAGTCAAAACTGAGCCTTACAGATTCACTATAGGTACTATGTCAGCCTAACAATGTCAACTTTTGATTCCAAACATTACAAAATATATGCATATTTGTTCATGTCAGCTATGTAACCATATTAGGATCAGTTGTAGAAAGTTAAATTCAAATAATCTGTTTGAATATTATTTATGTAATCTTTAAAGTGTCAGATAACAAATATTATTAGTCATTAATAATGCATAAAGCAAAATGGATCATGAGAATTCTCATACTATCATCTGGGCCACAATGCCGCACTACATCAATCAACATCTTAAAGAAACTGAATAATAAAATGGAATGCATTCTGTGTTCAGCTTACATCATTTTGCTGTTTTCTTACATGCAATGGTAAATATACCTGGGTAAAGTATATTTTACCCTCTCTGACCTGTATTTCATTCTCTGACCGCTTAATATGATTCTGTAGAGAACTTAAGCAGGTTCTAATATAAAGTCTTCATCTCTGTCCTCTCACTAAATACCCTATAACTAAGCTATGTTTATAAATAATTACTGATAGCTATACAAGCAGATAGGTGTTATTCAGGAAGTCCCCCCATCATAAACACATAAATTAACTGTTTGGACCCCAAATAAATAGTTTCAATGACTTAAAGGTACAAAGCAAAGTAGAATTTTGTCTTCATGTATTTTAAATGATGGTCTCATTTTGACTAATAAAGATATTTTCTCTGATCAAATTTGACAAATATCCATCATTTGAGCTTGTATATGGTGTAGGAGTATATATATGCTGATATATTTTCATATCATTCCAAATAAATATTATATATGTGTATACTTGGTAGAAATTTTTATTTCTTAAAAGTTTTTTAAATTTCATTTAAATTTTTTAAAATTAAAATTATTTTTTTAATTTTCTATTTTAATTTTATATTTTTAAAGTCAATATACATAACCTATTAAAATTTCATGTTTATGTCATTAATAATAAAAATTTTACATCAGTTTCAAGTTTTTACTGACAGGCCATAGAACACAATTAATTTCACTATATTGTCTCTACATTTGTTTCTCAGTACTGATTTTTCCACTGTGTGACAATCAATACAAATCATATGTTAATCTAAAATACCTTCAAAGATGACTTTACGGTTTAGTTCTTGTCAAGGGTTGACCTGCATTTTTTTGAGAGGCTGAATTGTAAACAAACCACCAGGCAACGGAACACAGATTTCACTTCCGGATCATCACCATGACCTTATTATTCAATGTGCACTGTCGCCGAAATACACACACACAACCACACCATAAGCTCACATTTTAAAGAATAAACAATTGCCTTTAAATCCTTACCAAAAATGCCAAAATCTGACTCTAGTATCACCACCAAACTTAGACAGGAAAAAGTGATCTAACAATAGACTGGGACTACATTCGTGGGTACTGAACCGGATTTTATTAATTGTGTACTGATTCCAAACACACGGAGACCATGGACATTAGTACGTCATGGACAATGAAGACACATTTATACATCTGGTCTTACAATCAATGCAAACTAAGGACACAGACTGCTGATAAAATCACAGAGACTGTGAACACTGGAATATCATGGACAACGAAGACTCACACATCTTGTCTGAGCTATCAATACAAACTAAGGACGCACACTATATCGACAATATCAAAGAGACTGTGGACATGGGTACCTCACAATATATCTAGTCTGAACTATCAATACAAACTAAGGACGAATACATCTATTCTGAATATCATTACAAACAAACCATGGGCATTGTTACATTATGACCAACGGAGACATGTTTACACATATGGTCTAGTCTTGACAATCAATACAAATTATGGACGCACAGCTACTGATAAAATCAATGAGACTGTGGATATTGATACGTCTCGGACAATGAAGAGGTATTAAAACATTTATTGATAGTACATATCATTAAAAATTAAGGACGCACACTACTGACAATATCATGGAGACCGTGGACATGTGTACCTCAGGAACAACGACGATGCATTTACACACCTAGTCTGAACTATACATAGAAACTAAGGACGCACACTACTGACAATATCACAGAGACCGTGGACATTGGTAGATTATGGCTAGCAAGGACATTTCTTTAAGAAAAAATATTCCGCTTTAGGAAATGTTACCATATAAGGAGATAAATAATACTGCCAAATAATATTTATTTTCGATCTTCGAAAACTTTGCCTGTTCAAATTTAATGTCTTGTTCTTTTACAATCATATATAATTTATAATTGCAAATATCAGCGTGAGTTTAAATTTTACGGATCTCTGATCCCATTGCTAAAATGGCGCAATATATAATGCCATATTTACCTTTAAATGCAATATTGTGCAGTCAGAAAATTATACAATGGAATGACAGTATTGTTTAAATTAGATTAAAAGAACTACAGATATTGCCGAACTTTTTTATTTCAATTGACTGAACAATGACAATATTGAAGTCAATTTTCCACAGTTGGTTCCGTAGCTTAAAATTACGAGTGACATTAGAAACAAACAAACGAATAAACATTAGGCTGTTTAAGCGATCGTATACGAACAAAATTTTCTATGACCTGATAATATTCTCTATTTTGTATTTAACAACCCACCCCCCACTCATTTCACAGTTATAGTTAAAGATGCTATTTTTAAAAATCCATGTTATGATGGATTTTAGAATTATTTTCTCGTTTATACTGAATGTCAATTTGTTTCCATTCTCAAAGCGATAAATGTTCCGTATAATTTGAACTGATATTTTTCCTTTCGTTTTCCTCTTATATGTGCGTGTTTTCAGTAAGTAGATCTGTTTCAAGCCCAATACTGCTACTTGATGCTTCGATTGCATTTTTGTTCAGTTTTATTTCCTTTTATTGCGATTGGTCTAAGTTTTGTCAGCGTTGCTGTTGTCTGAGCTATCTTGGAGAGTACTTCAGGCATCGATCCTTCATCGATTATAATTGCCCCCCAAAATCGAAAATGTGGACTGTTTCTAGCTTTTTACTTTTGACCCTGCTGTCAGTGCTGATGCCCATGGTGTTGTTGGGCATCAGTTTGGTCTTTTCTGCACTGATTTCCTTGCTGTATACTGCAGACAGAAGTTTTGTCTAGGCACTCTACTAAGCTAGCTAATATTCTTGCTCATTTCCTGCTGGTCCATCAATGTCGTCGGCAAAGCGTAAGTTGGTGACTGTTCTGCCTCCGATACTGACTGTCCCTACATGATTTTCAAGCGTATCTGCCATGATTCTCTCCAGAAAGATGTTAAATAGTGTGGGGGAGAGCAGACAGCCTTGTTTGACTCCGGCTGTCGTTCTGAGCCAGTTCCCTATGCTGCCGTTGAAATATACTTTGCTGGTGGCCTTGTCATACAAATTCAGACAGATTATAAGTATATCCGAAACATCTTCAAATATAAATTCATGATGAAGATCCTGTCATAGATTAACACGCAATCTTGAAATGCTGACGTATCTACAAATTAGGGAGGCATGGGTCACATATTTCATTACTGGCATGCACGGGTGACAAATTACTTATTGCGCATTGTCGGAGTATGAAATTGTGTTAGATACCACCCTGTAAATTGTTTTCGTGTTGAGGATAGGCAGGCTGTTGATATATTGTAGCATGCTGTTGTACAAGTCTTAGCAGACGCTATTAATACCGTTGCCAACATTGCATATTCTAAAAATTATATGATACTGTACCGTGATGGATTGCTTATAAAAAGATTCGCATGGAAAAGGTCGAGATTATTGTATCTTCTGGCCAGATAACTATAAGCTTTAGGTATGGTTTATTTTATGCGAGAAGATGATGCAATTCAGAGACTATTTTAAGTATGGATGAATTATATGCCAAAAAGTTAATCAGTAAAGATCTTAGTTCATTTTGGAAATACATTATTTTTCAAGACACTAGAGAACTCTCTCCCACAGCTAATGATGTGTGTAACGTAACATATCATCAAGACATTGCTGTAATGTGGACATTCATTGTTGTGAGATACTTAATTCAAGTAAAGGTAAAAAAAGAAAGTAAAAGAAAACCCATGCCACTCCCAAAACCAAACAAGAACGTTAGGTATTGGCTAACTTGAAAACGACAAAAAAATTGCCCATTGAAGTAGTGAATTTGTAGATTTCACGAGATTAATGATGATATTGATAAATTTAAAACCAGTTGTTCAACGAGTTTTGATTCTGATTCTCTTCAACTGGACTACCTGAAATATGCTACTGAAAACTTGCGTGTCCGAATCTTGTTTTGTTTCAATAAATCCAATAATAAAGAAACTATCGTGTGGTTGACTTTCATTTGTCTTTAAATTTCTTCGTGAACAAGAAAGGTGTTTTAAGACATTCTATAAGTTTATATGAGCGAGGTATATTTTTTCTTTCTTTTTTTATTTCGATCGTATTTTAGTTTAGTATTAAGGTTAAGACAACAAAAACTGACACTTGCAATATTCTTCAATTTAGAACCAATGCAGAATAAACTTTATAGCAGCATCGTTATGAAGGAAAATATCAACGCTGATTTTCAGTACAATATTATATTTTTGGTTAGAGAGTCCGCATTGAATACGGAAGGTCGTGGTTTCGATGACCGGTCGAGTCATACCAAAGACTTATAAAAATGGTACTAACAACTGCCTCGCTTGACGCACATCATTAAGAGGTCAGTGTTAGGACTGGTTGGCCTTGTGTCAAGATAATGTGACTGGGTGGACATCATTCTTCATGTCCGCGGCATGGTGCCCCAGTGCTAGACATCACTATAAACTGCCACACTATAGACATCGTAGCGATATGACCTAAAAATTGTTAAAACTACGTTAAAATAACAATCACATCACAACACATGTTATTGTGTAAAGGATCATCTAGAAACAAGGATTTATTTGCCAATCCGCTGATCATACTGCTTAGTTCCAATACTTCGTCCTTGATACATGCAACACTATGCTGTGAGTCTACTAACTTGGCAAAGTTTTCATTTTTAGATTATATTTGTTTGGCAGCAACTTTAAGTCATCCATGAAACTCGAGTGTACGCGGTTTGAGATTCTGAAGCTAATCAACATGAAACATGATACATTTTTAAGTAGGTACCAACTCCCTCCCCCTTTCTGTTTCTCTCTATCTCTATATATATATATATATATATATATATATATATATATATATATATATATATATATATATATATATATATATATATCTATCTATATATATATATATCTATATATGTATGTATGTATGTATGTATGTATGTATGTATGTATGTATGTATGTATGTATGTATGTATATATATATATATATATATATATATATATATATATATATATATATATATATATATATATATATATAGACATACGTACATACATATATATATGTATGTATGTACGTATGTATATATATATATATATATACATACGTACATACATACATATATATATATATATATATATATATATATATATATATATATATATATATATATATACATACATACATACATACATACATATCCATAGGGTTAACATATCGGAACCTTCACTAGCTCATCACCAATAATATTGAAACTCTTAAAACCCCATCCTTCTCCATACCGGAACGCATTTAACATCGAAATTAATATGGAGGGGGAAGGAGGTTTGCAAGTTTTCCTCCTTAATATCATCTTTAGTCCTAGAAAACTGAAAGCCCTGCACTTGAAAAACCGAAACAAAACTTGATACTAAATCGCAGTTTTACACTAAAAAAAGCACAACTCACTTCGAACTTTGTAATAGATTTCAGCTGCTAAATTCCTGACATGTGCTCGACCAGATTATTTAGTCGTAATAGTACTGTAGTAACATTATCAGGAAGAAAATGTGTCACAGGCACACGTCTTTATAACACTTACGAGCTAGACGATGCTGATTAGGGCTGTTGTTTTCATGTTTTCATATTACAACATAGAATGTTTTGTTCATACTAAAGTCTTATTTGTTGCATGTGTATAAGTTAACTTTAATAAATTGACTTCGAACTAAGCTTCGTACAAGGTAACCGTGACATCATATTGTATTCCTGATAAGATACATTACAGTTTCAAAACATGTAATGACATTAAGTCAGGTTGCATTATCTACTGGTTTCAGAATGAAAATGTACATAGCAACAACATTATGACTATCATTGGATGTTTTACCTAAACTGTCAGATGTATTCAACAACAATATATCTTACACACTAAATTCTCTCATAATAAGCTGTTAAGGACTTATATACCTAATATTATCGGCTATGATAAAAATGGAATAAAACTTTTAAAAATAAATAGCTACTGTCACAAGAACTGTATCGATGATAAATTCTGCCTCAAACTATCCACGTGTTTCGACGGCATGCACTTTTTGTAACGTATCTAGCTGAAATATGAAGAAAATTAATTTAAATATAAAATATATAGATATGAAAACAGCAATTTAAGAATCTACTGAGATTGATCTAAGCTTTATTTTAAGTAATATAACGGTGTTGAAATTTTTCTAAGGTGAACACACTAGTTCTAATATACCGGCAATGAGATGTATCTATGCTTACTTAAAGTAATAAACCGTTACTTTAAATACTATAACGACATTAAGATTGATCTAAGCTATGCTTCAAGTAATATAATGGTACTGCGACTTATCTAAGCTATGCTTCAAGTAATATAATGGTACTGCGACTTATCTAAGCTATACTTCAAGTAATATAATGGTACTACGACTTATCTAAGTTATACTTCAAGTAATATAATGGTACTGCCACTTTTCTGAGCTATACTTCAAATAATATACGGGTAATGAGTTTTATCTAAAATGATCGAGACACATTGCTTGGATGGTCAGAAATGGCCTATTCAGCTGCAGTGTGGGAGAGGGGATATTACAGTTATTATCCACTATAATGCATCATCAAGCAAAACACTGCATATCCTGGTTCATGTTCTACTAGGTTACTAGTTCTATAGGACACAGTATCTCCTGGTTCATACCGAAATAGGGTTACTATCTCTATTAGACACAATCACATGTTGTATTAATCATTGCTATGCAAGATTAAAATGCCTTATTTCACTTCTCCTGACAATGCTGTTCAAACCACTAACATGTAAAACTTTATCCTACTAGTTGATCAGATGTTAAATGTACATGTAAAGTTATTTATCTCCCAGGCCTACCCTTCCGCCCTTAACCTCCACTCCATTCCAACGAACTGGAGTAAATTACAAATAATATACAAGGAAACATTTGACATGCGCAGTGTACGCCGATTTTGCTAATCAGGCCTAAATTTAAAGTCGTTTTGACTTGCGAGTAAATATTCTTTTTAAAAATGTAACAAACACGCTATATACTAATACTTCTAATATTATGTAAAAAACGGAATAGCTAAGCTAAATCTCTGAATAAAAATATGAAATAATGACAATTTTCAGAAGTGGGTAAGGTATAATTTTGACTTTGATGTGATAATACAGACATGAAGTCCTCGACGAAATATGTTGCCATTGTAATACAAAGATCAGAATGAAAATCTCTAATTAAAATAAAAATTAGAAACCTGATAAAATCAATGTATTCATTTTCCTTGAATTTTGTTGTTGTTGAGCAGGGTTATTTGTTGTTATTATTTGGGTGCTGTTTAGAACATCGTTGAAAGATACGAATTAGAAATAAATAAAAGTGCGTTTTTCTTACCTGTTGGCACCAGATCAAGAGAAAAGTGTCAATAAAAAAGCAGTTAGGTTGCACGTTGCATGATCTGTACACAGTTGACTGGTTTCAATGCACCTATGTTAGTGCCATGTCCCTAAGATAATTATAGCATCTTTGTGACCCATATTTCACATTATACTGGCTTTAGTTAACTTGTTCGGTTCAGGCATGTTATATGCAAATTTTCCTACCAAGACTAATAACCCTAATAAAGTGAAGTACCTCAATAATTACTCCATTTTTATTGCGAAAATAGATCTCTTTGACCTATATTTCATCCTTATGCGATTTTATTAATATTTTTTTCGGTAAGAATTTTGTCTGTACAGTTTATTTTAGAACTATGCAGCTTGATAACTGGACGAATCTCTGTTAGTACTATACCTAAGAACCAAACACGTCTTACCTAAGTAGTATGCTCTGCTTACGAAATTAACTAAATCTATTTAGCTTATGACGATCTACCTTTCGGTATATATATATATATATATATATATATATATATATATATATATATATATATATATATATATATATATATATATATATATATATATATATATATATATATATATATATAGGTGTGTGCGTGCGTGCGTGCGTGCGTGTAATTCTAACTCACTATAATAATCTGCTAATATCTTGATTTTTCTGTCAATGGAATCCGGAGTGATTGTGTACTTGAATAAAATGGGTGCGTGCGGGTAATGCGATGGGTGCTGTAACTCGCAGACACTGGTTCCAAGCGCAGTAGAATTAAACATTTTTCAGTCTATATTATGCAATACTTTCTCCATATCTACAAAATCAATTCATGTTATCAAGCTTCGGATGTAAATGATAGTTGAAATACATGTTTTATTCATTTATAAAATTGTTATATTCACATCAAGATATTTATATTGTTGTTACTCTCAGTAACATGTGCATGAGTAGTCCTTAAAACAGGAAATGTACCATACAGCTTACGGCCTGTTCTTTTCCGCCTATTAACCTTATTTACATTAGGGGGTGGGGAAGGCCGTGTGGTCTACAGTGCTCACTGTTGCAGATCACTGCCATCTCAACTCTGTTTTGGGTTTGAGTCTAGGTTTCAGTCAAAGTGCGTACACGAAAATGTTTGCAAGTAACTTCCGTTGGGTCGGTGATTCTTCGCAGGGTTTACCTGGTCATGTCATGTCATGTCGTATGTATTGTAGTCATGTATACACTCTCGTGTTTTATGACTTTAAGCCCTGATAAGGGCTAGTGGCCTCTCCCCCTTCCGGGGCCCGGCTCATCCGTGTCTCAGTGCTAGACACTTTTGCCCTGGCGCGTGGGACTATTAACCACCCTGGTGGCTCACCGCCTTGGCCGGATGTTACCTTTCAATAACATTGCTATTCAGGGAGGCGCTTAGCCCTAGGGCTGGGCTTTTGGTCGTGGTGCTGACCTTTATTTGCTGACCTTAAGACCCTTTGGTTGGCTGCGTATTGTAACAGAGCGTAACGGCCTTCCGCCTCAACTCCCGCCTACTAAAGTCCCCAATGTCTAAGTTCACCTAACTTTATCTCAGGTGGATTATTGTCAAATTTAACCAGTTTTTCCTACAGGTGTCCCTATACCAATGATGTGTTAGCCACCTATTCAATTATCCAAATGTTCCTGAGTTGTGAATTTTGAATATATTTTGATGAGGTTGAATTTTGCGTACTTAGCGTACTTATATCGTTCTAAAAAATAACTCAATCTATAGGTGTATGTCACCTAATGTTGACATTTATCACCGCTTTGACAATGTTTGGTTTTTAATTTTGACTGCCTTTCCAAAGGATCTCGTTTTAATGTTGGGTCTTCCAGGCCAAAGTGAAGACATAAGTCGTAGACTTATTTTCGAACAGTTGGCCGCGCGGCCCCGACTGTCCATCGCTAATTGTTTGTCCGTTCGTTCCGTTCACTTTTGTGATTGTAGCCTTTACCAGGTTACTTTTCGGTCTTTGTGTGCTTCCGGTTAATCGGTCTATTCCGCTCCTGTGAGTTAGGGCTATCAGGTGGGAGGTTCCTGATTTTCCCTTATCGGCCTTGACCTTTTTGTCCTTGTCATGGTGGGAAATCTTATCCTATATATATATATATATATATATATATATATATATATATATATATATATATATATATATATATATATATATATATATATATATATAGTGCTTATAGGAGTCAGGATCCACCAAGGCATGTGCTAGTATGAGTCCTAGCGCCTGTTTTTTTATGGTATGGACTAGGTATAGTGCTTGCAGTTATGTATATGTTTGTATGCGGGGATGGGTTATTAGGGTTCCGATACAGGCTTATTGAATCCCTTTATTTGATACTGATGATTTGTTCTTGTTGATGGTTTGTTGTAGACATCTCTTTTGATGTTGGTTCCCCTCCTCCCTCAAATGAGGTCCTGAATCCTTTTTTTCTTTATTCTTGCATTTTTGATTTAGTAATATTGGATGATTCAAAATTATAAGGTTGTTGTCTCGTCGGTTTTGATTGGATGATAAAAGCCGAATTTTCAATCCTATTCTAGTTCAATTTTGTTTTCTATTTAGGTTTTATAATAAAATTATGTTTTATGGTATTTCATTCTTATTATGTGGTTAGTTGTAGTATTATAGATGGTCATCAATATTAATTAGAGTATATATAGTTATTATAAGGAAAATTAAAATACACATACAGTATTTATATGTTATAAATAGTTATGATTATTGTTATGATTTAATTATTTATGCTTATAACTAAGGCTAAATTGACTAAAGGTAAGGAGTAATAATTGCTAGGGTTCTTATTACAATGGATCTAAATTATTCTTTTTAGTTTTATATTTTATAATAAGTTTAATAAGTGGGCATAATTCCCAGAATTATTGAATTTGTGACAAAGTGGGGGAGCGTTGGGCTAATGCTGAATTTCCTGCTTACGTCATTAGAATGCTATATTTGATTGGTTGTTGTAGATTTAATTTTCAATCCTACTCTGGCCCGATATTGAATTTATTGCATGGGGAAAGCGCGCATAAATTTTGGCCAATTAAATGCAATCTTAGATTGAAGGCTTATTTATATTGTATTACCTAATTTGTAAGCTGGTTCAATATTTTACCCGGACCGGTAAAGGGAGAATTTTGTCTGGCGGGCGAAAATTAATGTTTAATTTTTTTCTATTAAAAGATTTAGGGATTTTTTTTTGTGGAGAGTTTATATTATTGAGTAGTATTAAGAAAATGATTAGGGATATTGGTGTGGTTTTATAATACTGTTTAAGATAAATGTAGAGCACGTATTTATTTACTTATAGACAAAGGAATCGTTGTAACTGATATTTTTTTTTGTTTGGTTTAGTTAATTTAATTTATAATTATTAAGAGAGGGTATATTTTATATTGTTAGTCATAGTAGAGAGTTATTTAAGGTAATAGAAATCAGTTTTAGTTAGATTCATTATATATGTACATTGTGTCTAAGATAATAACGTCAGTAAAATTTTAATGATACCGATAGTAATATTTATATCCGTGATTTAAGTAGATTTTACTTTAACTTAGCCTTTTCTAAGTCTAGTATCCATTATATGAAGTGAAACATCCGATATTATCCTTAAAGTCCGGGAGCTCAGAAAACACGTCCGCTCTGTTCAACAGCCCAACTAAAACTCAGGGTTTACCTGGGTTCTTCGTCAACCAGTTATACTGGCCGCCATATATAGCTTATCGAGTGTTGGAAAATGGCGTTAAGCCCTACAACAGCAACATCATAAGGTGTGGATTAAAACGTTCCTTATCCCGGGTCACGCTCTGAGGAAGGTTGCACATTTTTTTTGTTAGAACAATGAGCTGCATGTATAACAGCCGCAGTGGCTTCCAGTGTCAACAATATTAATAGTTTCTGAAGTTGGTTTGGTTTTTTTAATTACCAACAATTTCGAGAAGAAAAAAGGAATAAAACTTTTGCTTTCATCAATTCATTATGGTACAATTGCCTTTTTTACCACAAAAAGTATGTTTCTTAGTGTGCTATGTATTTTAATCCTGTTGCAAGGGGTCAATATTTTGAAGGACCCGATCATTTTGGCCGATGGAGACTACGGAAAACTTTGCATAGGCAAGCTATGTAATCTGTAAATATTATGTCGTTGTTGTAAAAGAGTTTGTGTAGGTCAGTAAAAATACAACATTTTATCTTTCGGTGTTACCACATGTTGTTTATATAAGGCACGGGCCGAACTGTATCATTTCAACTTGCATCTTTTCACCTCAACAACGCATTTAAACTTAGAAGAAAAACCACTGTAGTGCATTCTGTGTATTTTTCAATATAAATGTTTTGTGAAGTGCATCTTTGGAATGTAGCATTATATATCTTCTATATCAATTATATGAATAAAACAGTTCGGCTTCTTGCTCCAACTACAAGAGAACTCACTGTACTTATTTCATATCCTTTGTACCCTTCTCGCTAGCCAAGCTTCCCCAAAAGAATGTAGCTGTATCTACATTATCTGTGTTACACCCCTTTTCTCCTTTTACTCCAACTACAAGAGAACTTACTGTACTTATTTCAGTTCCTCGTATACTCGCTAGCCAAGCATTCTTCCCCAAAAAAGGATGTAGCCGTGTCTACACAATTATGCGTGACACCTTTTCTTTGAGAGAGTCCGAACCCTCCCTTTTTCTGTCTATCTTTCCGCCCGACCATGGAAAAGAACATTGCTAAGTGTTTACGGAAAGGATTCATAAAAGCATAATAAAGAATCTTTTCGTAAAAGTTTTACCTAAAGTTGAAGTTGAGGGACCTTTGAAATCATCATAAATGTATGGGAGGTGTGAAGTAAGAAGCGTCATTCATGTTTCTCTGAAAATATTTGTTCGAACATATGCAAATTCCTTACGCCTAACTATAACACGCAACATATTCTTTCTTTCTCTCTCTCTCTCTCTCTCTCTCTCTCTCTCTCTCTCTCTCTCTCAATATTAATCCAGGGCTATACATAGTTTCTAGCATAGCAAGAAAGCCTTCGCAAATGCTAGAAGCTTACCTAAAAACTGGTGGGACATTTTTTTTAAATACTAAATTGATTATTGGATTATTGTTAGCCTGGTGCTAATTTTCGTGGATTCCGTAGTTGACACAAACTTCCAGTATATAGACACATATATGAAGACAATATACCTCATGACAATCATTTGTATAAACTGAGGAAATCCATATTATTATGGGCAGATAGATGATATTTTGAAGTGCATTTCTTTCAGAGTTAAAGAAATGGCAATTTACTGAAAACCAGATACATATACCGGTTCAAAATTCAAACACTAACTGTACTCTGCAACTGATTTCCAGTCTTTACAATGAACTCTGATTTGTGTAGTGTGCATCTTCTTATACTAAATCAATAAATTAATAAATGTTTATTTCCACTATTCTAAATTTAAGAAATGCAAGTTACAAGCATCCTTGGAATATTTGTTTTACATCGTATTAACTATGTGCAAACACAGCAAAGTACTTGCAATTTGTATGTCGCCTGTGTTGTGACTGCGTACGACATTACCTATTTGCATTAAATAGCAGATTCTTGCCAGAAGGGCAACACTTCTTTATGAAACACACTGAAATATTTTATGCTGATGGAAGCCAAATCTCGAATATTGTTAAAGCCGGCATTGCGTTTACTTTATTAAATTTGGTAGCATTCATATTTCTTGTGTGCTGATAATGTTGAGAGACTGACAATACAAACTGGACTCCATTCATCCATGACACTGGACACTCATAATTAGTAAGTTAGCCACAAGGAGGACAAGGGACATATTAGTTAGGGAAAAAAAGCGTGGTTTGCTAATAGTATTTTGCCTGACGATTGCCACTTAAGAGTGCGAATGGGAATTGACATTGGAGTAGATTACACAGGTATGTAACTTCTCTATATATCTGGTATACAATTTGGTAACTGTTATAGTATTTGGAAACAACACACTCCTTGAAGGAACGACAATATTGTGAAACACTGATATCACAGTGGAAGAAATCATCACTAATATTTTAAAATTAGGATTTTTATTAAAAAGAAAAAGAACCTAAATATTTAATTAGTGTTGCTTTGCTGGCAGTCGACAATTCATGTACAAATCACAGACTATGAAGAATCAGCTTTTGACTCGTGGAACGCCATGTTTTCTGATAAACATGTGCTTGCCTCAGGTTGACGTAAAGTACTATTTGTAGCCGTTTTTATGACACCTGCTTAGTCAACCGGGGTGAGGGTGGCGGTGGGGGTTGGACAAAGGTGAAACAATTCCGACGGGTAGCTTATCGCAAGAAGAGGGCAGTTTTATTATTCATATTTTTGTACGTAACTAACGTTAGATTGTTACGAATAAAAATTCGAACAGGAAACTTAAATCACTGGCAGACTAAATGAGTTTCAAACCATTTTTCTTTTCATAGATGGCGATAGAAACAATAATATGTGTTCTCTCAAATAGAACATAAATGGAACATTGGTGCGTCATAGTTTCCGTTATACGTTAGTTTGATACAAACGTATATTATAATGATGTTCCTAAAATGTTTGTAATGATTGACTGCATTGAAACTCTACTGTTATCGTTAACAACGGTTGAATTTCATGTTTCATCATCTTCCTCTATAATGGCATTTACACTAAATTTCGATTTGAAAATGAAGTGCGATCACGTAATGACATGATTCACAGAACCTGTGATCTGTTTCGTCAATTTTGAACTCATGAGGTCACATATTGGCTCTTGAAAGAAAGCGTTTGTTTCTGAACAAATAATTACTATTTCTTTGTTTTATTAATGTGTGTAATCTGCTTTAAGTATATGTATCTATCACTGGACTAGATATATTTAGTTTCCAATATTAACCAAGTTTAATAACACCCACTGTATAACGAATTACGGCCTGACAATATGTAATATATAACATTAGTTAATGTAATGTAAATCAATTCCTTATATTATTTTTACGGTCCTTATTGAGTAATATTAGTATTTACATGTAATACTATGGTAAATTTGATAATATTTGAAATTGTTTAAGAGTCCTTAATAATTCAATTCGTTCCATACATTTCACTCGTGTAAGACCCCCAACAACTGTATCTTATATAATTGTCTACATTCCATTATAATATTTCATTGAAAAACACTTTATTTAAATAAAATATAACTTCATTCTGTTCTGTCATAACAGTCCATTGCAAAGTTAATGCTTAATTTTACCTGTTACACCAGTAGGACATTTAAAATGCAGACTTGCTTGACCTTGCTTTTACCTTTAAGCAACTGTACATGAAGACTCATTTTGTCTGGGCGTAGCTATGGAAACGTTCCTTCCAGGACCTCTTGATTGATCAATGCTAAACTCATCGATGTTCTTCCATTTATCTAATGTTTAAGAACTACAAGAAGAATGGGAAGAAAAAAAAAAACTAAACTAAAATGTGTAAAATGAAAAAATCTCGTACTATTACATTTTCACGCCAAAGTTTGTTTTACTTATTTATGAATTCTCCAGCCCAATATTCATTTTTCATTTTAAGAATGATACATTCTATGCTTACACGTTCCATACTAATATTAAAAGTATGTCAGGAGAATAAAAACTAAAAAGAGAATATTATTGTAAAACCACAAAGTGTTAATTGTGTTTTTATATATTTTATTTTATATTGTTGACAATGATATAGGTAGGAAAGATACATTATACATGTACAAATAAAACTTAATAATGCCTAAATGCGTTTTTAGGTTTTATATTTTATGTGCAAGTTAGTCAGGAAATAAGGTTTAGATTTATAACTTTATTATTGTTACAAGTCCTTTAGAACTATGACGGATACTCCACAACGTATAAATATTCCGCATAATACATGATGTTCACAGTCTAAGAGTCTACCTGTGTGTGTGTGTACACACACACACACACTCACACACACACTAATTTCTTTCATAATAATCTGCGTGCTTAGTCTTGACGGGATATGGGTTGGTGAGTGCAAGCAAGGCGATGGGTGTATGTATGTATGTATGTATGTATGTATGTATGTATGTATGTATGTATGTATGTATGTATGTATGTATGTATGTATGTATGTATGCAAAGAGAGAGAGAGAGAGAGAGAGAGAGAGAGAGAGAGAGAGAGAGAGAGAGAGAGAGAGAGAGAGAGAGAGAGAGAGAGAGAGAGAGAGAGAGAGAGAGAGAGGCGCTGTTGAATGGTGCCTTGGATAACACATCATCATGTAAACATACAAGTAGTTACACCTTCTATATTTGCACCGCTGAATGACTCAGAATTTAAGCAGTCACGCGCTTAAGTTGAACCCTTTTATTTGAAGTTACTTAACTATGACGACGCTATCGTATTTAGGTAGCCAAGTGAAGGAAGTATTTCATTCTGTTGAATAACCCAGAAAGTCAGTTTATATCAGGATTATTTAACCAAAGCATACCGATGTTTAAACATTCTAAATATTTTCACTCATAAATAAACATATACTTATTAGCAATGCGTCATTTTGGCATTCAATACAATAAGCACACCACAAGGGAAAACGACACCAATAACAGCAACAACAACTACCTTCTAGGCGGTGTTGAATGATGCCCGCTAAACTTTATATATATATATATATATATATATATATATATATATATATATATATATATATATATATATATATATATATATATATATATATATATATATATATAAAATTTATGTATGGTATGCACTCTGTACCAATGATATACCAAGAAATATATTCATTTTTTAATAAAAGGAAATGAGGCATTCTGTATTTCTTTTCAATGAAAAATGTATGTAACGAGTGGCATATCATTGATACAGGATACATATTGTACATATATTTTATTTATATCATATACACATACACATATTTGCCCTATAAACGGAGTTAAGATTTACTACCCGTGTCTATGTATTGACCGAGTGAATGAAATCCTCACATCCGAGTGTGTTCTCTACAAAATGTAGTTCTATGCATTTTGTGGCTATTCACAGTCTCCTTCCATATTGATAAGTTGATTGTTTTCATTCTTAGTTTTTTTTTTCTTTTTACATTGATTCAATCAATATAATACATACCTATGATTTAAACATGAAAGTTGGTTTTACTGATAAAAGTAGGGCACTAGAAACACTTGGTTTGCTACGCCATTTACTTTTTTAGTTTCTATTTTTCTTCTTATTGATTAAATCAATATAATACATACTTATGATTTTTAACATGAAAGATGGTTTTAATGATAAAAGTAGAGCAATAGAAACACGTGGTTTGCTACGCCATTTACATGAACGCTGCTATTCACATACCGGCGCATGGAAAATAATGTGGAATAGTAACTAAGGGAAGTGACGAATAACAAGAGGTATTTAAAATATTTTAGTATATGTACAGTTGATCTAAGTCATTATTTTGCGGTAGTAACTGCACCACCAACCATAATCTCTCTCTCTGTCTCTGTCTGTCTCTGTCTCTGTCTCTCTCATCCTTTGGTCAGTTTGACTTAATTTTTACCACCATCCATACATTCAGAGACATTTTGTGATGACACAAACGAAAATCCGCTAAAAGAGAGAGAGAGAGAGAGAGAGAGAGAGAGAGAGAGAGAGAGAGAGAGAGAGAGAGAGAGAGAGAGAGAGAGAGAGAGAGAGAGAGAGAGAGAGAGAGAGAGAGAGAGAGAGAGAGAGATTTGGACATTTTCATATCTAATTAATAATAATCGATTTTTAGAATATTATAGTATGTTTAAGAAACAGCAACCACCACAAAATATTAAATACATTACAGTATGTGTACTACCTAACCGATAAATTTACCGTATATGTCGATATGCTTTGCAACTTTGTATCATTGATTGTATAAAGTCTGTAGATAAATCCCAAGGAAATTGCACACATATTACTTGGTGTAATGTAATCTCAAGGTTTTGATCCAGCCCAAATTCCTTTTTTCTCTCACACTACCAATTTATGCGTAGTTTGTTTGTTATGCATGAGAGGGAAGGGGGCAACAAAAAGCAGAAAGGATTGTGACGAAAATGTGTACCATACTAAATTCATTTAGAAGAGGTGGATTATTAACACTTTTTAAAGTGTGGAAATTGATCATTGATCTGGAATCAATTGCAGATGGTCGCCATATATATATATATATATATATATATATATATATATATATATATATATATATATATATATATATATATATATATATGTATATATATATATATATATATATATATATATATATATATATATATATATATATATATATATATATATATATATATATATATATACCATTAGTCCAT
Source organism: Potamilus streckersoni (assembly GCA_016746295.1). Classification (NCBI taxonomy): domain Eukaryota; kingdom Metazoa; phylum Mollusca; class Bivalvia; order Unionida; family Unionidae; genus Potamilus; species Potamilus streckersoni. Next base: position 1,366,208 of record JAEAOA010000545.1, read on the forward strand.
TAGTACTTGTATATCAAATTGCTTTATAACAACTTTTTAAATGCCATGGTGTTTAGTGTTCCATTTTAAACATTGTGGCGAACATAAGCATTCTACTAAAATCTATTCCGATTAATTTTGTAAACATATCAAAACACAAGATCCTACGAATTTATCATCCCCTTTCGAAAAACAGCATTTGAACAAGTTTCAGGTCATTTTAGCATAATTTAATATTTTTGGTAAAACTTATATCGTGAAAGGTCGTGCACGAATTTATTTATACACTCTGAAACAAATTTACATTCCTATTACGTAAGGCTTGTTAATAAATCTTGCAGTAATGTTGCATAATGTTGTGTGTGTGTGTGTGTGTGTGTGTGTGTGTGTGTGTGTGTGTGTGTGCAAAGTACGCCTGTGTGATTCAATAGAATAATATAGGACTAAAGATGAAAGCAGAAACCAGTGCTCCGAGCGGCCGAGTGGTCTAAAGCGTACACGGTTATGAATCATTGCCATTTACCTCTGTCTGTGTGGGTTCTAGTCTCAGTGCACTTTGATAAATCTTAAGTTTGTATTTCGATTTCATAGCCTTCAGACATATGTGCAATAGAGAGTTCAGCTCTTTGAGCATGCACCTCCAGGCTCGGCCAATGTGGTTACGTGAGAAAGCTTGCCAGTAGCTTTTCGTGGGTCGGTGGTTCTTTCCCGGTTCATCCTCCACCATTTGTACTGGCCGCCATGTATAGCCTATCTTGTGCTGAAAATGGAGTTAAACCCTATAATAATAACAACAACAAACAGAAACGAACGAATAACACCCTTTTCCTGTCGAATAAAATCGTAATAATTTGCCTTAAACATCGAGTTTGATACTCGATATAGAAACATAACATACACAAAAGTAAACCATATTACCTATATTGGGTTACACATTGCATATTCAAGTACATTTCTTAACAACTAGTCAACTGCTCTATCGTTTCCTTTTCAAGTTAGATCTACATTATATATTCTCTTATAAGTCGAGTCAAACTCTAAAACTACACAGACCTTGATCTTTCGTCGCATGATTAGCCAGCAGATCAGGGTATATAATGTTTGCTGCACATATTACTCTTAATAAACTGCATACACACAAATCTGCCGGTATAATATACGAGGGCAGTTGTTATGTTTAAGCACACGATAGGCTTCAATATGGCGGCCGGTAAAACTGGTGTAGGAAAAACTCGGGAAAACCCCTAGATAATCCACCGACCTATGGGTAGCTAGTGGCAATCATTCTTAGGTACCCGCATTGGCTGAGCCTGATACTCGAGCTCACGCAGACAGAAGTGAGACCACTCGGCCACGGCAGATCTAGGTCTGTGCAGTTTGCTGCTGGACTCGACTATAAGTGAGTATATATATATATATATATATATATATATATATATATATATATATATATATATATATATATATATATATATATATATATATATATATATATGGCGTTTTCTTTGGCTAAGGGATATAACTTAATTATCACAAAACCACATTATAAGATTAAACAAATGTATTTAATGTATTTTACTTCCGGATAATTACCACACTTGTAATTTTTATTTACGACGAAGTCACCTCTTCCAGCATTTAAAGTTAATTTCATTTGATACGCATCAAAATGATTTGTATGAAATTCAATCCACACAGTGTTTACATCAAATCCGTCTGGACAGATAACTTACCATAAGAAAGGTTTTCTGATTCGAAAAGCACCTGAGAGGTATGTTTGATAATCTGTCTGTGCCCTGCAATTGCCTATTCCGTGTAACTACGATATTTGGACGGGTTATTTAAGTATTTCAAATTTTGACAGATATGTTGTATACATCATCCACCTGCAAAACATTAATATATATATATATATATATATATATATATATATATATATATATATATATATATATATATATATATATATATATATATATATATATATATATATATATATATATATATATATATATATATATATATTCTACCTACCTACCTACCTGCCCGTCTGCCTACATACATACATACATACATACATACATACATACATACATACATACATACATACATACATACATACATACATACATACATACATACATACATACATACATACATACATACATACATACATACATACATACCCATGTACATCTTATTGGCTGAGAAGGAAGTTAAATACTTTAACAGACTTACGTAGTTATTATCTTGTTTCGTGTTACAGAATGTACACGCATATGTAATTTCCTAGCCAAGGAAACAATGAGTCGCTGAAATTACAAAGGTTATGTCCAGGGTAAATATTATCCCACAGTCATAATCTTCTGTGTTTTTTTGACGCCTTCTTGTACAATATCTATCTATCTATCTATCTATCTATCTATCTATCTATCTATCTATCTATCTATCTATCTATCTATCTATCTATCTATCTATCTATCTATCTATCTATCTATCTATCTATCTATCTATCTATCTATCTATCTATATATATATATATATATATATATATATATATATATATATATAAAGCCACATCATATATTTCGAAATAAATAAATACAGAAATAAAGCAAGAAATAAGAAATAAATAAGCAGAAGAACGAAGTTATTTAAAGTCAAAGGTATTTCCTTTATGAATGAGTCGTTGCGGAAGTGATTGCGAATCATTTGGAAAAATAAGGTTAATTTCTGCTCCTGACCCCTAGAAGTGCATATGTGTTAGTAACGTGTACTCTTACTTGGTGATTTTTCAGTAAAATTTATAAACGGCATCGAAAGATGCGAATAAGTATATCAAACAGAAGCAATTTATACCACCATTTCAGATTGTATTTAAAGTTAAATTACCATGTGTTATGAGGGATTGAAACAGTTCGATGCGTTGATTTATTGTTTGAGTGTGATAGACTCGAAAACGTGTTGCGTACATTCTAAAGCGGTGATCCGATTATAATCTTTGTAAATAAACGTTGGCTAAGTGAACTGAAATTCGTTCTATGTCGGTTATAAAGAATTTTCCTTCTACTCTAATAAAGGTGATTGGAAAAATGAGTGTCGCGATTATTTAATGTGTTTTTAAAGTTTCCAGTGGAGTCAATTTGATGAGTCTGACTAGATAATTCTCGAAATTTCTTTGTTGTAGAGACAGTGAAAAGAGAACGCAATTCATTTTGTAAAATGTGATTTTGTTTTGTCTATGTACACACCTTTACCAACAACGTAAATATCAATCAAATTCAACACAATAATTAAGAAACAATTGAGTTATTAGTAAAATTTATGATGAAAATAATTTCAGCCGTGCACAGAAATTGGTGACGTAAAGCGCAAAGCAAAGAAAACTCATATCATTGTTTCTCGGCCAAATCCTGATAGAATAATTATTGTTTTTATTTTGTTTATTGCTACGGACGATTTACAGACTTAATTTACTTTCTTTATTTCGAAATCGCCAGGAAAAGAAGACCCAGTCCAAAATTCAAAACTTACTTCAAAATGACTATGAAAAGCAAACCCGGTCTAAAATTCAAAACTTATTTCGATATGACCATGAAAAGAAGACCCAGTCCAAAATTCGAAACTTTTTTCAAAATGACCAAGAAATAAAGACCCAGTCAAAATATTCAAAACTTACATCCAAATGACCAGGAAAAGAAGACCAGGTCTAAATTTAAAAACGTATTTTTTAATATGATGTATTTATGCTACTATCATTGCTGTGCTTATTACATTTCGTTTCTCGCACGTACATCTCTCCTTTCATATCTGA